>ML794860.1:83738-108683 GCA_009831015.1 Picea engelmannii | reverse complement strand
TTCATTTTGAATCATCTTGTACTTGAACATTTAAGTGGGGTAAAAGGAGGTTGCCCCCTCGAAGAGGCTTATTATCTGAAATTATCTCTTTTTCAAGGCGTTGAGTACTTTTCCTGAGGTTTTTCTATGCTATATTGAAGTTTGGTTCTTAACAAAATTCAAGGGAGCTAAGCTTCAAACCCTTAGAGCTAAGTTTGAGCAATTGAAGATGAAGGAAGATGAAGACATTGCAACCTACTTTCTATGAGTTTATGAAATAATGAATACTATTAGAGAACTGGGAGAAGAAGTTAATGAGTCAGTGGTCATTCAAAAGGTTCTAAGATATCTACCTATAAGATTTGATCCTAATATATTAACCATGGAAGAAAGAATAGATCCTTACAATTTGAGCATGGAGGAGCTACATGGAATATTCACAGATTATGAAATGAGGATAGAATAAGAGAACCCAGTCATGAAGGAAGCAATGTTCAAAGCATCCAAGAAGATGAAGAAGAAAAACAAACAAAAGTCAAAACCAAATTGCAGCTGCAGTAATGAATGAAAGGAAGATGAAGAAGTGGTAAACTTCGTAAGGAAGTTGAAAAGAGAAACCGACAAGTACAAAGGTATGCTTCCATAGAAATGTTTTGATTGTGATGGTATTTGTCATTTTTCTTCTAAATTTCCTTATGCTAAGAATAAAGGTAGTGATTAAGAAGAAAAAGAAAAATCAAAAGGGAGACAAGAGAAGGAACAAAAATAAATTCTTCAAGAAAAGTTTCTACTCGAAGGAAGACAACTCTTCATCAGACGAGGATGTTGAGAGTGAAAATGATCAAGAAAGAGTAATCTTCATGGCAGTAGAAGATGATGAAGAATATTTTGAATATTCTGAAGAAGAAGGTGAAGTCGATCTTAGAGAATAATTAATAAGTGCCTTAGCAGAACTGGGGAAAGAAAGAAAGAAAATCAAGTCACTCAAGGTAGAGTTAAAGCAGAAAGAAGGATCTCAAAATTTCGACTCAGAAGAATTTGATCAGATAACCACGAAGTTAAAGATCCATGTAAAAGAATATAGAATAATTGAAGAAACACTCAAAAGTCCATTAGAAGAAAATGAGAAGATGATTGAAAGCTTGGAATCATAAATAGTTACTATAAGAAAATATCTTCAACAACCGATTAACACCAAAATATTGGATGAGATCATCAACAACCAAAGGAAATACTATGACATGTATGGGCTAGGATACAATTGAATGAAGACCAAGAAAGGTTCAATCTCCAAGATGATATAACATGAAGTAGAACAAAGAACCTATGCAAAAATAGTCAGAGGCACTCAAGCATAAAATAACATAGGAACTGGACCGCCTAGAAGATTTAGAATACAAAATAAAAAATAAGTAGCATCTCAAGAAGAAGAAGAAGGTTTCAGAAGAGAAACACCATTCGAAAGATCCCCTACATCCAGGTATCAAATTGTTTTTCTTGGTTTATGCTATTCTTTTCATAACTTTAGTCACAAAGCTTCAAACTTTAGAGCCTATACCAAGAACATAAGAAATTATGAAGGTTATTCCAACAACAACTATCCCAAAAAGTCATATGAAGCACATAATATAAATCACAATAGTTTTGGTTCACTAAGTAATGAAATACATTGCTACGAGTGCAACAATTTTGGACACATGGCCAAAGATTGTAGATTGATTGTTTGTCCAAGGGAACCAAAGCAGAACATCAACAGTCACAAACAAGAACCACATAGGATATGAAGAAGGAAGTGATATCAATTCAACACTGAAGAATGCTCACTTGAGTTACAAGCTCAACACAATAAAAGTGGGTGGTATGTTGACAACGGTTGTTCGAAGCATATGAAAAGTGACAAGAACATGTTTCCGAAACTGAATAAGGAACAAGATGGATCGGTTTCGTTTGGAAATGACACTAGTACATGTGGGTCAAATTCCGACGACGCGTTTGATGCAATTTCCACTTTATATTATCGTGAGAATGAAAAATAGTGGACCCCCTCAAACATCGTTTCACATGACGTCACTTTTCCGATGCCATATATATCGTCTTTGTTGCGACGTTTCATGTGGACACGTGTCATCTCAGATTTGACTGTCCAAACCCCATATAGCCGTCACTATAGCGATGCTAGAGACATCAGAATTCCGACGTCCCATTTCGTCGGTCTCCACTATGTGGACGCCATGGGAGCGACATTATGGACGTCAGAAGATCAACGAAGCTTAACGTCGGTTGAGCGATGGTAAGATATATATCAATGACGTGGACACCATGGGGAACGATGTTATGGACGTCGTACTACCGACGTATGGTAACGTCGCTCAACCAACATTAATCTATATATCAACGACATACATGCCATGGGAGCGACATTATGGATGTCGTAATACCAATGCATGGTAACGTCGCTCAATCGACGTTATGCTATATATCAACGACGTACACACCATGAGAGCGATGTTATGGATGTCGTAATACTGATGTATGGTAATGTCTCTCAACCGACATTAATCTATATATCAATGATGTACATGCCATGGGAGAGACGTTATAGATGTCATAATACCGAGACCTGTAGGTATTTAAAAAAATGTCAATTTATTTTTCCTTTTTTGATATTTTTAAATTTTGCAACTAGAAAATGTTAATCTTTCATTTTAGCTTATTCATCTATAAAAGATTTAGTAGATCCTCTAAAGTATAGATATCTATTACTAAAGTGCATCTTTAGTACAATGTTTTGAGGTGTGGCACTCAAACTTGATGGTGAGATATTTTAAAGCACTTCCATGTTTTGTGATATGGGGACTGTGGGTAACCAAAAATAAAATGATTTTCAAAGACAAGTCCTTGGAAGTTTCTATTGTGGTGCAAAAAATTCAAATCCTCTTTAAAGAATGTAGAAAAATCACAAAGAGAGCATCTCACATAGTTATTAAGGAGCCTACAATTAATCAATATTATGCATAGGGTTTCTTCGATGGGGCTTGTCAAGGAACCCCAGGTTCATGTTGAGCAGGTTCCATATTATATCTCAACCAATACCATTACTTGTTACTAAAATATGGAGTGGGAATATAAACAAATAACAAAGATGAATCTTGTGCCTACAGATTCCTCTCAGGTTTTCATTATCAAAAGGTATAACAGAGCTTCAAATACATGGTGAAAATAAATTGCTTACAGATTGGTGTAATAATCAATGCACAATTTCAAATCCGGTTCTTGCTCCTTGAAAGAATTGTAGAATCTAGGTTGCATTTCCAACATATTTATTTTAACCATGTGTTGGGCCCAAGATATGATCAATTTTATGACAGTTATTAGACACTTTTGCCGAATGTACATATGTGTTTTTCACGTTTTGGAGAAGCTTTTTGAAGAATTTTTTGCTAAAATGGTATGATCTACACCATGTATGTATGATTTGTGTTTAATGTTGATATTGAGTATAATTCATCACGTTTTTATGTTTCCAAGGATCTAATTCATGTTTTTTGGTGTTACAGGGAAAAAACGCATCACGTTTATGCTTCCGGCACTCAGTTTGGCACTCCTTCCAGTATTCGATCCGGTACCCGGTCCGACACTTCATCCAGCACTGCATCTTGCACAAAAACGGTGGGCGATTTGGCGGTTATGGTATTGGTGGCCAATGGTGGGCAAATTAGGAACATGGGTTTCTCTCGTGCTTGCCCCCTCCAGCTACTGAATTCTTGACAACTTAGTTTAAGTTGTTAAGTAGGTTGATTATTGGCTCGCTCTATTTCCACAGTTAGGGCACCATTAATGTAATTTGCCGATTTTAGAAGTGGTTCGACCGTCATGTGGTCGACCACTTGGTCTGTAAATCTTATAAATACCATTGTGGTGGTCATATAGAAGAAAAGTAGTAGAAGAACCAATGTATTGGAGACAAACACGATTTTACTCTGTTTTGCCATTTTTCATTGCCAGATTATATAGAAACTACATTTTTGAGTTTTAATGGTGAAATCGATTTGCTGAGTTCGTGGTGTGCCTTTATGAAGTGACCACGACTTGCTGGGGGGCCCACCAACAGTCTGGTAATTGTTATTTAAGTTGTTCATGTATTTCATAGCTTAGATGTCTCTTTTTATTTCCTGTACATGCATTGTTATTTTGTTAATTAATTTGATGTTGTAGTTTAATCATTTTAACTCTCTTTTGCAGGTTAGTATGAAGGCTTGTATTAGTATGCATTGATCTTGTAGTTAGGAATGAATTTGCAAATTCATAGACTAACCCCGTGTGCAATTAGATATTAGACTGTGTTTTATTTTATGCTATTAGAATCAAATTTAAAACAAAGTTTGAAATAGGATAGAACAAAGTTTTATTGTATGTCTTCTTTAACATGGATTTGATGGATGGATAGGATGAGTTTTAGTTTTTAATTATAGATTGCTTATTCCATTTTTATGTAGATCTTTCTTAACTAGTTGTTGGTTAATGTATTCATTAGTTTACTTTTTATATGTCATGCTTTAATTTCTGTCTTTAAGCACTTTATTTCTTGCACTTTGAATTGTTAAAATAGATATAGCATAGTTTCATTTTATGTGATTTCTTTCCTAGAATTAGATTGCAATTATATTTCTTAGTTAATGATTGAATTTACTTATGAAATTTGCTTACATAGCATAGAAATACAATTATAATCTCGTTATATTGTTGATGGTTAATAATTTCATGAATATGCAGGGTAATTAACATTGTTTCCGTAATGGCTAAATTCTCATTGGATTGTTTAATCCATACCTTTCACTTTGCTATTGAGATCAGTGTAGAGMTTATACCGCTTGAATTATCCTTTGTTGTCAAGTGCCATCGAGATATTATACAACACCAAAGACATTCACACAACCACCAACACTATATTTGAGCTTTCATAGGTTAAAATATARTTTCTTGCTTTCRTARATYAGAAGATATAGTTTCTTKCTTTCGTAGRTYAGAAGATAGTTTTATTGCTGTCGTAGGATAGATAGTCTTTTGCTTTGATAGGTTAGAGAGTAGTTTKCTTATCATAGATTAAAAGTTAGTTGTTAGTTCTTCYTRCTTTCAATTAAATAGATTTCCTTTTATGAATTAGTAATAGTTTGAAGTTTGAATTAAGAATATTGTTSACTTGCCTCTTAGGTTAGATAGTTGTTYAATGAGAAGTTTTAATKAKRTTACTTGYAGTAGAAGTTATCATASAGTAGTTAGTTGTTTACTTGCTTTAATAGGTTAGCTAGTTGTTTTGCTTACTTGTTTACTTGCTTTAATAGAATAGTTGCTTGCTTGTTTATTTACTTGCTTTCATAGGGTAGTTGCTCATTGAATTTAGGTAGGMAAGTTAAAGTAGTTTKCTTTTGTTATTTKCTTATTGTTATGCTTAATAGTTGCTTTTGCTTATTKTTATGAACTAGTTTGCTTCAAGTAGGGTTTTYTACTTGTTTTCTTAGAACTATCCATYGGTCYTTGGTCCAAAATTACTTAGGTTACATAGTTTCAAGTYGCTTAGTAGGGTTTTCTCATKAGATAGGTTTKCTTGAATAGATTAACCCTTAKATAGCCACTTCCTTAGTTAKACTATACTACTACCAWCCCTTCTACCTTTGGCATATATTTTGCTATAACCCTAAGTTTACTTACCCCTGGTTGACAATTTAATTAAGGGTTTTTAGTGTGTTTTWAGTRMATATACAAMACCCATAGCCATGTGTATAGAGAATTAATTATCAAGGTGGAAGMATTATCAAAGRAAGTTATAGTGTTGGAGGAAGGTTCCTTAGTGATACATGAACACYCMAAAAATTCTCTATTTTCAGCARTACATCAGTYTGTAYTCTGAATTTTGTGTATGTATGGTTAAGTTACTGATTAGCTTGTAAAGACATGTTTCCTTCGAKGTTTCTATTTTGATTCATTTTTGAGTTTGAAGACTATAATGACCAAACATGAACTACTAAAAAATAAGGGATCAGAACATARCAATAAGGCTTAACAATGTATATTTTGATKTCTTGATGAAATAAAAAAATACAAGTTTTTTTTTCTTGGAATATATATATATATATATATATATATATATATATATATATATACTCCTAGAAAAATACTTAAACTATATACAGGCTTCATTATCCAAACTCTTGAAAAAAAAACTTCATTTGGACATCTTCATGTTTGAAATCAAAATTTTCAATGAAAATTGAAAATTTCTTTAGATGTGTTTCAACAATAATAATGTTATTTCCTTCAAAAATAGGTATATATGTATGAGACTTATCAACAAGGTCATGGGGATACCCTTCTATGGTAGTGAAACTCAATGATGCACAATTCATTGGAACAAATAGTGATGAAACTAGGTGTGATTGACTTGGAACGACACTCAGAAAAATAATTCTCAGAGAAGTAATTATTAAAAGCTCACTCAGAGAACTAGGAGATTTTGGAGAATTAGGACAAGCTTAAACAAAAGGAAAAGTAGCAAGAAGTTTCTTACAAGAAACTATACATCTAACCTAGTAAAGAAGCTCCTCAATTTTATCCAAAGTTAGAGTAATGGCTTCATTAGTGTCCATTATCATAGTTTTCCTTACACGATCCAAAGCTACAAAAGTGGAGTCTCCATGTGAGAAATAAAACAAAATCACATAAACAAATGCTCATCTTAGTAAATTTAATTGTTCTACATATTATAAAGCCTAGCTAAGCTCCCTACCAACAAGGCCAAAATGTTATCACCCATAAGTTTCCATCTTGCAAAGATAGATCATGGAGTCCAAATAAATATAGTAAATAATCCATCTACGTAAAAGTTTACAATTCAATAAAGCATGCAACAAGAAGGAATCCACTAAAATGCTATAAAAATGCAAAAAAAGATGCAAAAAAAGATACAAATATTTACCAAGGAAAACTGGGCATGCAAACCAATGCAAATTTATGCTAAAATCAACTAATTGTTGTGCAAAAAACAAACAAATATAGCAAGTAGTAATCATTGTTTTAATTGTTGGAAATAGTAATGCAATGTTGTTTTTGTATTTTTTTATATTTGTTATGCATGCAAATTGAGGAGGAGGTATAAATCTTGTGTCTTTCTACAATAAGTTACAAAAAATAGGAAACTTAAGCTACTTTCTTTTTTGATAGAAAATCTAAGGAAAATAAATAAAATTAACTAATATATATGCTCAACATTATGCCTAAGGATACTCTTCAAGTGTCCAGTTTTTTTTAAAACATCGCTGAATGTTCTAGGTTTCGACTCTCCACGAAACCGTGCTCCTGGATCTCCCGCAGGCCGCTGACCCTGTGGCCTCCTGCCCTTCCCACCCTCCAGCGCCGCTGTAGCACCTCCTGCAGGCTCGACAAACTCCAAATGGAGGCCCCCTTGATCTCTTCAAAGCAAGGAGACGCCCCTCCTGGTGCGGCTGCGGTGGCGGCTGCTGGTCTTTTTCCTTCGGTCGCAACTCTCTCTTCCGGGCCGCTCTCTCTTGCAAGTGCTCCCATGTCGGAAGCAAACTCACTAGCTCCGCCCCCCTCCTTTAAAGAGGTGGCTTCACGCCAGGGTATTCTCTCCGGTCTGCATGTAGCGGCTCCTGAGGTTACCTCTCTTCAAGGCTGTCCTTCCAGGCTGCATGCAGCAGTTGTAGAAGCTCCGACAGTTTCTATTCAAATGCCGAAGGAAGCCCTAACTCATGCTTACCATTATAGCAGGCACGCTCTAGTTTGTAGGTTTAATGGATATTGGCCCAATTTGCCGGATCTGCTCTCCTGGATCTCTTCCGAATGGTACCCGCTCTTAGAAGGATAAGTCATTACCTGCCCCTGTGCAAAAGGGTTTTTTGTGGTAGTTTTTGAATCTACAAGCGATAGAGACAAGGTGTTTAACTCCGGGCCGTGGTTCTGGGGCAGAGCAGGCCTGTCCATACAACTATGGACCCCTGCCTTTGACCCTTCCACGGATTGTATCTCTTCAGCTCTAGTCTGGGTGAGACTTCCATACTTGCCCCTACATTTCTGGGGGGATGAGTCTCTTAAATCTATTGGCAATGGCCTTGGCAAGTTCCTCTGCAGAAGTTCGGACTCCAAGCCAGCCCGCTCCACCTTCGCTCAAATTTGTGTTGAAATGGACTTCTCCAAAGGTTTCCCAACGGAAATAATTCTTCAAGGCAAGGACTACTCAAGGACCCAAACCCTTGACTATGAGAATCTCAGTTTCAGGTGTAGGAACTGCTTTGAAACGAGGCACTTAGCTCGTAGCTGTGGAAAATCAACCAGGAAAAAAAGGTCGTCCAAAATCCAAAGACCCACCTAGTGGACAGGAGCACCAGTGGAATCACGCTCCGAAAGCAAGGCCCAGGAAGTAGCAGAAGCTGAAGCCGAAATCAAACCCCCTGCTAAGGGGAAAGCTCAGGCAGAAGCCATTCCCAAGTCGCCCATCCAGGAACCCCAGACCTCACGCTGGGCAGACATAGCGGACAAGGAAGACCCTCTAGGCCCGATGGAAAGTCAAGCTATGGACCAAAGCACTGAATGGAAAACAGTGTCAAAAAAAAAAAAAAACTTCCAGGCAAGAAATGATATAATAACGCGAAGCCATTCAAGCTCGCTAAAATAGTTTTGTTTCCACGATTATGTACTGAGTTAGGATTTTCAGGCAGTAGTTTTACAGTTTCAAGCAAATCTTTACCAATGTAACGAACCCAGTGGCATGTCCACTGTTATTAATACAAAATCCCTCTAACCGTTTCTGTAAAAAAAAAACATTATACCTAAGGATGCATGAAAATCAAGTAGAACTAAATGAGTGTCTTTTTAATGAATAAATAACCTTATAGATCAACCAGTGCCTTATATGGAGCTAAATATGAATGAAAAAAATGAGTAGGGTAAACAAAATTATTTAATTCCTACTACCGAGTTTCCTATTAATCATGCAATAAAAGAGAGAGTATATAAAATATAGAAATTATTACACAACAAACACATGTACTAGTCACCAAGAAAGTAGTTGATAGATCTTTATGACCGTAGGTTGTAGAAGAAAAAAGTCCTTGACTGGTAGGAACACACCAAACACTCTCCAAGATCTTAGGGAAGTCAATATTATTCAGCATGTCCACATCGCATGGGATAGAAGAAACCATGATCATGAATGTAAAGAAGTTCAACCAACACCCGTACTCTATGCTAGCTCTCAATCACACACTCTCTAGAAGAAAATATGAAGCAATGAGAAAAATACAAAGCATTGATCTACCCCCTTATAACAACGAGAGAAGTGTAAGAATAGAGAGAAGTGTTATAACAATGAGAGAAGTGTAAGAATAGATAAAGATAAAAAAAAAGTGTCATTCCTCCCAAACTACTCCAAGGGAATCTCTATATGAAGTGTTCCATCTCCGAGAGGAAAAATAACTCATGCCTATAAAAAATAAAAATCCATGAAAACACCCTCACTTGAGAATAGATATATTCATGCAAGGACCAAAACAACTCACCAATAAAAACCTCCTATAAAGTACACCCCTTATCCAAGATAACTTTTGTCTTTGAATTAAATATTCCTCCATCAAAATATGTCCAAATTGAATTTTCCATCAAAATGAATTTGCAAGAATACTAAAAAAGTTCAAGGTAAAAGAGTGAAATCCTAAGGGAGGAAACTTCCAAGAATAAGACCTCCATGCTTAGCATAGGTGTAAGATATTTGCAGCGCATATTTTTGTCTTAATTGAAATGGCAACTAGGTACTATAAGTAGAAATATGTAGGGTGTCATAAATATGGGGAAAACCTCCTTCAAGTAAGGATCTCTGTCCCTAGACTAGAAATGGAAAGTGTTAGGATCATTCACATAAATAGGAAGGCTCCTCAAGGAAATAACATCAATCCTAAATAGAAAATTCCATCAAAGTCAACCATAAGCAAAATTAACAAGGTTTACTCAAGTAGGGTGAGTTGGTATAGGCTAAGAATAGAAAGAAGAATGGTCACAAGAAGGTGTGAGGGGGCTTCCTAGAGTAGTGTGCCCTTGGTAAAAGTAATAGGAAAATATAGCAAGTAAACCTTATATGGGACCCCACCAAGCACCCTCTAGAAGCTACAAAAATGGATTTAGACCCTGAAAATTTAAACACCTTGGAATGGCTTCAAATTTAACACTATTTTTGTATGCCATACTGGGTATCCAACAAAATAAACATCGTGCTAAAAAATCCTACTAAAAATAAACCAAATTTTCATGGTCTTGGATTGATCTGAAATTACCATGAACAATTATCAATATTGGGTCCTAAAAAATGCGATCCTCCTATAATTTTGACCAAATTTCTAAAACATCTTCCAAAATAGAATTTTCTAAAAATAGAAACTTCTTTGACTTGCCTCAAATTCAAACCATATGTCCATAACCATAAAGGGTATTAAAAAATATGATCAAATCCACACACACACACACACACACATATGGCTTTTAAGAAATGCAAAGACATGAATTTGGCCATACCCTTTAGGAGTCTTCAACATCCCACACTTGCTCTAAATGTTGAAATTAATATATAATTATGGGGAACCTACTACCACTAAAACCCGACCTACTACATGTGATGCGCCTTTAGAAGACTTGTATATAATCCACTTACTCAAAAACATGCTCAACTATCTTGACTATTCTAGTATTCAAGTTTGACTGTAAGCTTATTAATAACCCAGTTTCACATCTGATTTCGAGTCATGTCAATGCTAAATAGAATACCAATATACTTGGTGATTTCCCCCGTTTGAACCCATTTCCATTGGGAAGGAATCCACCCTGGGTGATCGTCTAATCCAATAAGTATCATAGAGGTTTTCTCCTCTTGTAGTATCTCTTTAGAAGCTTTACAAAAGGTGTTCATAAGCATAGTGGGAGTTGATTAAATATTACTGGGGAAGGCCAGTAAATTTACCTTGGTAAACTACCTTTTATAATAGATAAACCAAGGCATCAGATGTGAGAACATATAAATCAAGGGCTACAGGGTAGCCCTGTGTCATTGATCTGCTAAGAGGAATAAGATAAGTAAGGGATCTATTAACACACACAATAACCAAATCATTGAAAAATAGAATATTGCCATAATATATGAACTTTGACCCAAATCCTAGCCACTCAAGCATGTGGAGAATGAATTTCCACTCCAACTTGTCATAGACCTTGTAATAGTCCAACTTTAGACACATTCCTTTAAAACCTCTCTCTTTGGCCAGAAAAAAATCCAAACATTCAATGATGGAAATAACTCACAAAATTCTCTTCCTGATAGTATTTCAAATACAAAAATCTTCCACCATATAAAGATAAATCTAGATATTGATGTAAACACTCGCAACTTTCAGTTTGATGATATGACATATAATTTTTTCAAGCATGATCGATTTGAAAGCCTAATTTTGTCTAATGAATATGAGCCTGGAAATTGAAAACCTAATCATGATCTCCTTGCTAACAAATATAACCATAACGTATCATAGTTCTATAATAAACCTTGTCCTAAATATGATAAATACTCTTAGGTAATTACTCTTGGTAGTCCAAAAAAAGTTTTGGACTCTTATGCCATTGGTCATCGTGATTTTATTTATGATTATCCCTTAGGAACCTACCATTTGGATGACATTTGCTTCCCAGAAGAAAGTGAGAAGATGCCTAAAGTTCTCAATGATGGATCTAATCAAATTTGGGTCCCCCCCAAAGATAGTTTGCTAAAGAATGGTTCACACTTCTCATTAGCTAATTCAATACATCTTGATACCTTTTTATACATGAAGGATGTTAAGGAAAGTGTTTTTTAGCTTAAGATTGTTTCGGTGGAAGCTCAAATTTTTGCAACCCCATCATAACCCAAAACTTCACTCCCTTTGACCTAAGTTGTCCTCTAGTTTATGATGGTTATCTTGAGTCTTGAACTAAAGAGAGGATATGCTATAACCATGTTATTCTAATTGAGATAGATAGCCATACTACTTAGCTTCCATCTTGTACCAAAGGAGGAAAATTGTATCGTTGCGTAAAGGAGGAAAATTGTATCGTTGAAGCACTTTCTGGGTTTTCATGATCAACATGAAAGGATATTTAGGATGGATGGACAATACATGCTCCATGATCTGGAAAAATGCCTAGAAAAAATGAGGCATAGTACAACAACACTATTTATGGAAATTTTTCTGAGTTCAATTGACCTTATTCTAGGAGGACCCCTAGCAGTAGATGCATGAACTAACACTTCATCAATCCCTACAGGAAGCCAAGGTTTCTTTCACTCAATATAAATGAAATCGTATCTACCATTACTGGATGCAAGGAGAGAACATGAAAAGTACTAAACAGATGATACATCTCAATAAATTATCACATAGCAAACCCTGCATTAATAAATTATCACATAACAATTCATAAAACATTAAACATAACTAGAATTTATGGCTATATAAACTATGCTGAAAGGAGAAATCACACCTGATCCGATGAACTAGTCAACAATACAGTTGGAATGGTTGACCCCATGTGTTTCTCTTCAGCTGTATGACCCTATGTTAGTCTTGATCTTCCCTCAATCGACGAAGAAAGATCTTAAAGTACATGCCAAAATAATTTAACCTCCATAAATATCTAAAAAATAAATACAAGTCATATTTGTAGCACATTATTTACTCTAAGATGCATTTTTACGAGAGTGTCAGAACATACCTGAATGAGCTCCTCTTGGTTTTGAGAATAATTTATTGGAGCCACACGTATAATATTTGATCAAACTGCCTCCCTTGATTTGAAGTAGCAACAACGAAGCCAACATTGACTTTGTTGTTGCTCTGTTGGATCGAGGGAGGTTTGCTCCAAGATTAAACAACTCCAATAAATTATTCTCTATTGAGCAGGGCCAACCACGTGAAGGAAAAATCTCTTATGGCCCTCTCCCCCGCCTCACATCACTCTCAATTCCCCAATACCCAACATATAAATCTATTGAAATATTTACAACAAAAACAAACATATATAGTTACCAATATTCACAACTGTTTACAATGAAATAAAATGTTTCCTTGATCCATTTGGAGCGAGCTCAATTCTCCTAAGAACAAAGTAACTACTATTCCATAACCTTATACACTACACTAAAGCACTTTACATCTAAAAACTAGAGAATGGAAATTGATGTGAAAAGAGGCTTTATTCTATTCCATCATATGACTTGGTGGGAATATTAAAATGTACCTGTAAACATCATAAAACTCATCCCACTTTGATATATAAGTGAAATCATGTTATTTTTCCATTATTTAATCATAAACTCATTCAAAATACTAAAATTAATTCTTTGGAAAATAATAGGTCTAAACTCATATGTAATCATGAAAATGGTCTTAATGTAAGGCTGCGGGAAAGCGAAATATGGTGAAAAGTGAAGTAAAAGGTTGGTAAAATAATGACATTTTGGTGACCCAACAAGTAAAAAAAAGTATTTCATAGAAAATAGATTTTATATTAAATATTTATTAAATCATTCATGTTCATCATCATTTAGTACTTTTAGCCGACCTCTTCTTTTTAGCTCTATAGTTCCTGAGCATTTCATCAATATCCATGTCTTCGTTCTCTTCAAAATCTGATTGTGATTGCATCCTCTCACACAGAGCACGCCTAGTCGCGGGGTACTCACGGGGTAATGGAGGCCACTGTGATGAGGAATTTAGATGGCCAGTTTTTAAATATCATTGAACTAGTTCAGTAATATTAAAAAAACACCTGCAATGTCATTATTTACCTAGTGCACTGGTCAAGACCATTGGAATGGTTGCCCCTGCGTGCTCCTCTTCAACTGTATAACCCTCAAGTACAACATTCTCTGCCATTGAGACCACAAAATTTATAAGGACAATCATAAATGTATAAGTAAGGAAAATAGAAGCACAAAATGTATAACTACAAAATTATTAAGTATATGACTAAAATACAACCATATTACCGTCATGTGCCAACTCAGTCGTAGCACCATCGTGGGGATGCACCCCCGTGGAATATTGAGACTGCATGGGAGAACCATCTTTTGGTTGTAAACTGCTATCAACGCATTTCTCTGCAATAATAGTGCATTCGTTGACAATGCTGCTCCCCTGATTAAAAGAAAGTTGTAAATATTAATAATATCCAACATGACTGTATTATATTAATAATAAAGGTTAATGTGGATTGAATTTTATTTACCTTATTCTGCAAAGTGGTTCTTGGTAGTTGCCCCAAGATTTTTCGGTGTTCAAATACAACTTTATAGTCGTACTTGCAACCAAGCTGAAGGTCTTCTTCCGTGGTTTCAGTACCAAACTCGTTACCCTGCATTGCATAAGAGTATGCATTTTTAATGTTATTCGCTGCAATTACCTAAACGTTTTAAGGTGATACAAATAAGATATTTAGGTACTTACAATTCATGACTGCAACTTCAAGTAGCCGCCCTAGCCTTGCCTGTGCTGGCCACATTTGGAAAGCCTTGATTTTGTTTCCTTTGACGTGTCAGTCAACCTATCATTAAAAGTTTCAAGTATGTTAATATATACTACAATTTTATTTACATCTAAAAAAAATTTAAGGTATTGAATTGAAATTGTAATTTACCTTCTGGGACCAGAGGGCGTTTTTCCTTCATCTGTCAATTCTTCTCTTTTGCATCCTCAATGAGGGCCTTCCACTCCCTCTCTGGAATCATCAGAGGATGCTTGTACCTATCGTTTTGTTTCAAGTGCTTCCTATATGTTTCTTGCGTATATTTTAAATATTGGCCAGCTGTGGCGGTGGCCAAGGTCTTATTAAATGTGTCTACACTAAAAAGGCTTTCGAGATAATCCATCAATCAATTTTTGAGGTTGGAATTCTGGGAATTCCACCTCTCCCGTATGGTGGGCCCAAAAATCAACAACACCTTATTCTCCAAGGACCTATAAAAATCGTTATTCACTACACACAAAATGATTATATGATTTTTAATTTAAAAATAATCATTTAGATGATTTATATTTGTCTACATAGAGAACATGAAACAATTAAAAATTTAAAAATTACCTGGGACTTTAACTTTGTTTAATGGAAGCCCTTCCTTGTTGACCATAAATGTTCCCTTAAGGGTCCTTGTGCTAGTCACACATCTTTCTTTAGGAAAAAAAACCCTATAGTTGGTCAAATCATCGGCCTCATCTCCGTCACCACCTCTAGAGCCTACCTGTGTGGCCACTTCCTCAATGTGCATGTCGTGGCTCCCACCTAATGGTGTGGAAGGTGGAGATCTGAATAGATGCGTCCTGACAGCTAAATGAGGGCCTGCTTCGGGACCTTGTGGCATCTATGCATCACCACTACTACCGACACCATGCATGTCGGTGTCAACTGGATCCAAAAATCTCTATATAAGAAAGAAAACATTTTTTCGTTTAGATAATGTAAAAGTTAAAAATCAAGATTTCATAATTGATCTTATGACATAAAAATAAAACCATTTGAAATTATGGTTATTACCTTAGATGTCTTAAGCCTTGTCATAACTTCTTTTATCCTTTCTTCGACCTCAGGAGTTTGATCTAGAATATCTAACAAGTGAGTTAGTTCCTTGTTTGCTTTATTGATCTTTTTTCTAATTAAAACCGTAGGGTCCGAGGATTCATACAAATTCCTTTCGTCGAGTGAATCATCACCAACATCATGTCTCGCCGACTACATATTCAACAAAATAAATGATAATTCAATTATGTAAACAAATAAAATAACTGATTTCCACAGAAATAAAATGCACATTAAATGCAATTCAAAAATTGTTGTTCGTTTACCTGTTCTGAGGCCACTTTTGATTTACCACGATCATCTTGATACATTGCAGTAAAATTAGAACTGTGATCATTATCATGAGAAATAAATTCAAATGTATGAGAAATCCTCCCTCTTTATTGACATCCAAGGAGGAATGTTATTGTTGATAAAAAAAATATGACACACTGAGTAAACAGACCAAAGCTCTCCAAATGGATTAACACCGTAAAGAACATAATGAAAATCATAAAATATAAGAGTCATTGCTATAGGTTGGGTAAATTAGTATACGTACCTCCCCCATAATAACAACATCTGTATCTATTCGATTCAAATTGTAATCAATCAATAACTCTTCCCCTACAACTATTGATTTTATTGCACATACGAATACACAGTTTCCTTCACACCCCTCAAATACACAATTGAGTCTCTTATTTGTAGTAGTGGGTTGTGTACTGTTTATAAACCCTACAATATTACCCGTTTCTTTTGGCCTTCCGTCAATATAGATAGTTTCTCCTTTATTTTGATCATTGTCTTTTAGCTTTATATAATTTGCAACCAAGCCATATCTTCACATACTTTTTTGTATATTGGACTATTCGTATCCAATCTTTGTAGATATAACAGGGTTCGACATACTCCATCAATTAAGCTAATCCATCGTAACAGACCTTTGTGCCATCCATGGAAAATATCCCCAAACCATTTAATGACGATAGAGCAATCCAATATATCCTTTCGTTTACAGAAAAATTAATGTTTATTCAGGAATATCCTTGGGTACCCATCGTTTCACTATATTTTTGTACCTCAAGGGCACCTTGATGTCATCTATGCTCTCATGATAATAAGAACATGATCCCCCTTTCGCAAGAAAAATTCCATGCGTCTATGGAATTTTCTTCTGATCTTCTCACCTCTAGTTGATCTATGCCTGTTAGACCTACTAGATGTCTCACTTTCCTCTATTATACCTGAACTTCCCTCACTCAATGAAGATAGATATGACAAATACCTATTTGCTTGTACGTCCTATAACACCATTAATGACAAAAATAGTCATTCAATCAAGATGTAACACTAGTTCATTACTAGTATCCCGTTGGTATCACAATAAGCTCATAATGATTACCATAGTGTTAATCTTTCACAATTGTATTATGCTCTATTACTATTGGTATACTATCTGGGCATTATAGGGGCATGTTTGGAGTCAAATGACACATGGCAACAAGTGGTGTTAATAGGACAAGATGCTAGTTGGAATACCCCTGAACTGATGCCATTAGACACAGACTCAATCCTAAGGCCAACTAAGGAGAACAAACAACACACTCTAATTAATCTAGGAGTCAAACATGCAAACAAACCAACTTTTTACTACCAAAATACCATCTTTATTTGAAATGCTTCATTTAACATATTTCATTGACTTATTGTGATCTTGGTCTCTCTTGGAAGTACTTTCATTGACAATGCCTATGCTCTTTTCTCCTTTATTCGACCAACCTACTTTAGTGGATTCCTAATGAAGATGGAAGAGGGCGATTAAATCCCAAACAACTTATTGAAATTGAAAAGGCATCCATGGTCAGTTTTTAACAATTACTAGAGATGTAGATAAGATAAGATAATGTTATTAATGTCCAACAAATGACCACAAAAGTAGGTCAAATATGGGACTAAAAGATACATCCAATGTCAATACAATGTGGGAGCGTAGAAGAAACTCCTAGATAATTTTGAAATCTAGAAAGCAAAATAAAATCCACCTAAGGACTTAGAATCTAGATGTCCAAGAAGAAACCCAGTAGCCTTTTCAATAAGATGCACCAAGAAAAAATGCCTTATCTAAAGAGGATTGAACAAAAGAGGACATACAACCAATTTAAAACTAAACTCTTAGGATAACTAAAAACTCTATCCATCAAAATTCCAATCCTTTAAGATATCAAAGATGTGCCCATATACAAAAAAAGTATCAAGGAACCATGCATCAAGAGACCTAGAATGACGAAAATAGATCCACCCACAATTAATGTTGTAGGGTAGCTCGTTGATCTCATGATGTGAGGGAATATTTTCACTCCCAAATACTCTATAACCTATGGAAATGGATCTAAATGTTGTTCAATGAGATCTTGTAAATATCATCTCCATAATTGATATTGATTTGTGAATGGAGGCAGGAAGGTAGGTTTTGTGCCTTGAATAATTTATGTTTTGAATTGAAGGCTAATATTGCATTGGATTGCGATGCCCCATATATATATAGTAAGGCCCCTATTTATTCTAATCTAGTCATCCTTGTAGTATATGTCTACATAAACATGTACTTAATCCAAAATATCTTGATATATTTGGCTGTCACAATCAATGTAATGACAAGGAGACAACCCTCAATTAAATTTGAGAGAATTATAAAGAAGCACACCCACTATACTTTGGTTGATAGACATATCTATTGTCATCCTTGAAGGAATATTATAAGATGTGATAATCTCAATAGGCTCTCAGGAATATCTAGTAGACTTTATCATGTTGTAACCCGAGGTTAAAGTCATTAATGGAAATCCCATCATCATTGGAAGACCATGGTTAGCTACAGTAGATACTTACATTGGTTATGGAATATGGGACATGGAAATTTCTTAAGGATTGTCCCAAAAGAGACTCACTCTATATCCTCCTAATAAACATTTTATTGAAACTAAATACCATTGTAGGTAGGACAAGTTGATGATGAAGAAGTATTTGGAACTAGTATCTAGTCTATTATCACTCTTGACAATGCTTTATCATTGAAAGAAATACATAAGGACACATTCCTTTCAAAGTGTATGCAAAATTTGTATCCCAACACTATACAAATTCAGGAATACCTTGACAAAGAGGATGTAAATACCAACAAAACACATAAATTTTTTTTATGCATGATGGAAAGACTTATCTTGCTAATTTTATGTGCTGAAAACATCTAATAATTCCGTTGTAATAAGAATCTTATAGTGGGGCAGCCAACTGTATGAGGAAAATGATCAAATGAGGTTATACCTATTCATTTTTTTGTTGTTTTTATTTCTGGTTTTGAAGCATTGTGTCATATCATTTCAATGAAAGGTTTCATTGTGCCTTTGAACTTGGATAATATCACTCTTTGTTTCCTATCATGTGCATAAGCAGAGCACCTTTGTAAGGGCCTCCACTTTGTTAATTTCTAGCAATTTAATCAAGCATTCATGGTGAGATCTGGCATGTTGTAACAACAATTTTCACCACTCCCATTAATCTATTTTCAACCCTCATGATTCCTTTATTGACTCCATTTACTCAATTTGGATAGGCACTAGTATCAATCCATCACTTTATTTTTTTATGCTACAACTATTGTATTACTGAGAGTTATTTTCAAGGAAAAAAAAGAGGTATCTTAGACTACTCCCAAAATTTTCCAAATGATACAGGGATGGAATGAATATATATTGTAGCCCGATGAGTGACAAAGGGACCCAAAATATGTCATGGATATATGTTGAGTATTCACTATAGGACGGATAGGTGTGATGATAGGAACCTCCAACACTACAACCATAGTGGTTGAAGGTGTCGAAGGAGTACCATTGACTATAGTGGGTATGGGAGTTGAAGGACTCCCAATATCTTTCTGACTCGATTCAACACTCATATTCGTATGATCACAAGTTTGGTAAGTGGAGGTGTATGTACAATGTATGATAACTTTACGCCTTTTAGAAGGCAAAGACTCAAAATGCGGTTGTAGTTGTAACAAGCGGTGAGACCTGCAGGGAAGCTAGTTTGGCTCCACGATGACTCAAGACTCGTGATATAAAAATAAATAAATCCTAAGGCCAATTAGTAATCAAAGAGAACACCAAAGTAAAATAAACAAAAGGCCAATATGCACACAAACATGATAAAATGGCTGAAAGGGGCCTCCCTCTCTAAAGTAGGTATGCCTCGCCCAAGAGGGGCCTGAGACTAGTTGGACCCTCATGGGCTTAACAACTAGTTGGTCAGATCCCTCCGGAGAGGTAATCCTCCATAAAGGTTGTGTGCTGTCTGACCCTTATCTGACCTAGGGTACCTACAAAATAACTCCTACAAATAACCTATGTGGTACCCAAGTCAAGCAACTAAGAAACCACGATATAACCGATGCACAGGCGAACAATCGTAAGTCAGGTCCACCATATGGGTAGGGTAAAAAATCCCGAAACATCGAAAGAACTGCCTCTCATAGAGGTAAATGTATTGGCAAGATCTCCATATACAAATAGATCCCCAGAAATGTATCCAACACTAAGAAGGTATCGGGGGGATATCCCTTCAACCAACCTCACGCGACCTTGTGCTTAACTTCGGTGTAAGCGGAGCCTCCTCATATTACCGATTATGCAATGGATTTATCCACTCCCTTAGACAGACAAATATGTTGATTAAATAGCCTTGGAGAAGTTTACTCACAAAATCCTATTCCAAATCTCTAAATCCTAAGCTAGTTTGTGCACCCTAGAAAATAAAATCGTTACTAATCAATTTTAAATTAAAAGCGTTACTTTTAGTGGCCTTGCTTACTCAAAAATGTGTAGTCGTGAAACTAATGATGTTATGACTCAACAGGTAAAATAAATGAATTTGAACACAATTCAAAGTCCTAACTTCAATTCACAATAAATGATATTCTTTTCAAAATGCAATTTTCAATTTAGTTCTACAATTCTAAATAAGATGCAATCTTTCTTTACATGTACTAATATCAATGATAAAGACCATCATGAGGTGAATATGTTAGCATGGAGATGGCAAAGGAACCATCGTTTTCTTATGGATATGGTGAACCATACATTCATGTTAGAATTTATCCATTGGTGAACCATAAACCTACACTATCAGTTCCATAATATCTAGAGGAAATAATCAAAATATTATACATACCTAAATGGTGATTTTTCAATTTAGCAATCGAACATGCAACGAAAAAATTGAGGTGGTGCTCATCATCATACCTCATACATGGCGAATAAAAATGTTGTTGAAAAGTTGCAACTATATTTGATGTGACAAAATGCCCAACCAACTTCAAGAAATGAGATTACCAAATCAACAAATCCCTAGGTTCACTTGCAAGTGAGCACATCCTATCAAGTCAATACAAAAGATATTTATTCGTATGAAAATCAACCGAATTAATAATAAGTCTTGTGTAGGTAGTGTGGCATCCTTATTGAATGGTTGCATAAACTTTCACAAAATTTATGTGTGTCTTGTAGAAATCCTGCTAGTGTTCTTTATCACACCTTTTTGTGTTAAGAACCACTACGAATGCTATTGGTGGTCGACTCGAATAGTAGTCTACATTTTTATCTCTTCAATGTAAATGTTTGATAACCAATTGGAATTGCTATAAGAAATTCCATTTCATATGTGGTGTGTTCTCAATTTTTCTCTAGGTCTATAGTGGCTTATGGTTAGATTGAATAACAATTTATTTTCCCTTTACATAGTGTCTCCACTAGTGAACTACTTAAGAAATGGAGCACATCTCTCTATCATAACTTCAAAAGTTGTGGATTGCGTCATTGAATGTCTCTAAGTAAAACACAATGGAATGACATTGTTGTGTCAGAAAAATACCAATCCCATAGTCATATGCATAATCTTCTATATCAAAAGAATGAGCAACATATAGAAGTGTAAGCATAGGTGTAGTGCATAGCTTCAACATCTTCACTTCTTCAAAAACATGTTGTTGCACCTTGGTCTAGATCATGAAGCCTTGTTTCTTCAAATTCCCTCTTAAGATTTGGTTAAGTTATCTGGTCAAGTGTGAGAATCTTGGAATAAATAATCTATAGAAATTAACCAATGCCCCCAAAAATGAAGTTTTGTGATATTATTTAGCTCAAAACTCATAAATGTGTGCATTCTTATTTAGGAAGTGTAGTGGGTGTGTGGACTTGTTTAGACCTCGGTCTTCATAAATGCCAATGACTTAGTCTTCCATAAATTCCAATGACTTAGTCTTTCATAACTTATGGCGTTGTGTTCCTTAGTAATCTCAATATAAAGTTAGAATATCATCAAAGTCTTGCTGCATAAGTTGCATAGTTGCATGGAAGACTCCTGGATAGGGCACGTTTCTTGGAAATATTGGTACCCACTACCCAATATTGATGATCTCATAAAGATCAAAGATTTTAAAAATGGTATATCTGTGGTGCAATTGGGTGGATATCAAAAGGTGGTCACCTAGTTCTCATCAATTATGTTATAGAAGCTCTCCTGGTATATTGGCATCTTCTAGAATATCTCTAGGAATAATACCATTCTACAAATAAAAAATAACACCATCTACTAAGGCTTGTTTTGTTGCATTTAGATTTTTATTTTTTTAATTGAATTTGGAGTATATTGAGAATTTGGTAGTGTATGATTAGCATCCACTTAAGAGGAAATTTCATTAAATTCAATTGACTCGTGAGATCCTCTACACGGATCTTCATTGATTTCAATAGTTTTAATAAGTTCATGTTGTTGTATCTCTCAAATTTTTTGAAAATGAAATCTTATGGTGGTGATAGCCTACCCATCAGATAGAATAAACATAGTGGTCCATCACCACGAGGGAAGAATTTAAGACAACCTTGAAAGATAACTTCTATTCCATGGGTCACCTTGATGATGCATACATACAATGACAAGGATTGTACTTAAAGAAAGTCTAGTTTATTCTAAACTTCATTGCAAAGTACCACCAAACATTGATTAAGGTGAATGATAAAATCCCTAAATGTTTGAGGGTTCTCAAAATAAATGCATTATGGCACTAGTACCTTATGGAAGAAATGAAATTCCTAACTATGAACAAGTTGAGTGATGCTTATTGCAATGAATTTGGAAGGGAAGTTCAAGAGATATAGTGGACCCAACAAAGGAGTACCCCAAAATTTCTTCAATCACTTTTTTAAAAGGACATCTAATTCCAATCTTGCAAGTTCCATTGGAAGCAAAAACAATAGACATAAGGTTCTCAAAATACTAGTTTCAAGAAACCCAAATATGGAATGTGGTGTGGTCATCATCAAACATCCACTAATTTAAATAAAAATTGCATAGTGCGAAAGAAAACGATGATCATGAATACATGTAAGAATAGTGATACTAACTTGGAACCTACAACATGTCTTGTTATTAACATTAGAAATCCAACCACATCTCCATTGCAACAAACCCGTGGTGTTCTACCTAAGCACATGCCATCCTTGCAACACTCCATACTAATAGAGAAAGTCCAAAATATTCTTATCACAACGCCAAAGGAGGAAGAAGAATGAGAGATATTGTTCCTTACCAAGTTTTCAATGAAAGGATATCATGTGCATGTTATTCTTGACAGTGAAAGATGGAAGACATAATCTCTCTAGAAATGACAAGAAGATTGAAGTTGAAAAGTGTTGACCATCCTCACCTCTATCCTCTTCAATGGGTGCAGAAATGAAAGCATGTGATTGTTAAGAAATAATGCATCATACCATATACACTCATTTCAGCCAACTAGGCTAGGAATATAATTTTTTTTCTCTATTACTTGACCAACAAGGAAAACACATTCCATTGGCAAATTTACTTTATTAAAAAAGAGAGAATGAGATGTTGAAACAATGATGCTACAATGTAATGCAACTATGAAACAATACATTGATCTATTAAGGATTTGAGAGTAACAATGAAATGTCTAGTACTACTTGTGGATTTTCATGCATGGCATTACCAAAAAGCTTCTCCAAGCTGGTTGTTCAAGCTAAGCACAAACAAAAGAAATATAGACAATGGTATAAACAACCAATATATCCTATGGAATGCATAATATATATCAAAGCATCAAATAAGACTTATCAATGATTCAAATACCATATAAGCATGAATTATGGACGTAAAGAGAAACAACTAATTTTATTCCAATGGAAAAGCATAAACAAATAAACTATGCCCCTAATGAGAGGCTTGTAGTAGATGAGCTTCAATATTCTTTGTGGGAGGGTCCTTTGATGCTCCATTAAGGATCAATATTGACCTTTAATGAAGAATGGGTGGCCTTTTCCCTTATGAATGGTCACCGTGGAATGGAAATGGTCAATGTGAGGGTAAGCAAACTCGGAATAAGTGAATGGATGAAATTCAATTCTTTCTCTTTGGATCTATTCCTCCAACTTAGCATTACTCTCAATTCCTTCCTTTAAAATGCTCGAAAATGGCTTCTATTTATAGAATCTATTAAAGCTCCAAATTTAGTTTTTTTCAATTTGAATTCCTCCCCTTCAACCATAGGCACCCATGTGTGTAATTTGACCTAAGGAAGGGCCAAAGGATCAATGTTAATGAGATGGGGGATGTGTCTAGGTTTGGTTAAGCCACTTTTCCACTTCAAGGTGTCCTTTGGTATTTATGGAGGACCAAAAGGAGTGTGGGGGTGTAATAAAAAACAATGTCGGAGCACATGGGTACTATATGGTTAGGGTTAGGTTAGAATTGGTTTATTGGGGGACCCCTTCAACTTTTATTTTAGGCATTTTTAATTTTTTTTGTAAAATCATGGGAAATTGTGAGGGCACTTTGTATTCGTGTTTTTTTTAATCAACAGTCACCCAGATAGAATCAATGAAATAATGTCATATATCACTGAAAGCAAGGTTAGAGTATCTGAAAGCACATACCATTATTTCCCTCCTTTCCCTAACTCTTAGATGGCCCTTGCTGGTCTCATGTGTAGGTATCGGTCTCAGTCTAGAATGGACCTCGATGGTCTCACACATACTTTCCCTCAGTTTCGGATGACCCTCGACGGTCTCAATTCTCACAATCTCAGATGGCCCTTGCTGGTCTCACATGCAGGTCTCGATCTCGGTCTCCACTCCTGCATAAGGTTTGGCTACGCTCTGTGGTTGCTGCCATGAATGGAATGGGCACGAGGTTTGGGGTTATTGTCGTGAATGGAATGGGCGCGAGGATTTAGTGTTTTGAGTTTTGAATGGT
>ML794860.1:71812-83623 GCA_009831015.1 Picea engelmannii | reverse complement strand
TATTACCCCAAGCCTATAGAATAATGGGGCTAGGTGCAAGTCCTATGATAATTTGCAAAATAGATTACCCCATCTCATGGCAGCCTCCTAGGCAAAGGGTGGTTTCAATAGCATGGTATGGAGTTTATATATTCCTTCAAAGATAAAAAATAATGTAGTGGTTGGTTTCTTGTGTTGACTCAAAGCATTTAGTGAGAAATATTGGTGGTTAGTACGCATGACTTTTGGTACTGCTAATGCTAGTGTGAATGCATATCTATCTAAGGCCAATGTCCTTCAGGGTTGGCCCAATCCCTCTCATACTACATATATAAAGAGTTTATTAATCCTTGGTGGCATGAATTTCTATAGAAAAGTCATTCAACATTTCTCTCACAACGTTCAACCATTTCATCAACTCTCCAATCAAAATAATTTATCATGGAATGTCGCAACACGTAAGGGAATTCTACAATTCAAGGATTCCCTTTGTGTATCTATGCCTTGGTGGCCTCCTAGGAAAATTTGCAAGGACCTAGGAAAATTTGCAAAATAGATTACCCCAACTCATGGCGGCCTCTTAGGAAAAGGGTGGTTGGCTGGTTGCTTGTGTTGACTAAAATAATTTAGTGAGAAACATTGGTGGTTAGTACTCATGAATTTTGGTATTCCTAATGTTTTAACTACATTGAGTAAGAAAAACACCTAGAAACCACAACACAATCCATATATAGGGGGTCCTTAGCATCAGAGTTGGATAAGGACACCATTAGGAGGTTTTTTGCAGTAAGGACGGGTAGAGAGGCCATAACGATGGTTGAGGAAGAAAAACAAGTACCTTAGGATCTTGTTGAATATTTTTAGGCTTGAGAGCCTTGAATAAGTCCTCAAATCAACACATCACTCATTTGTAAGGATTCCTTGAAGGCCTCCAAGTAGGATACAAGTTCCATGAGTAGGTTTTGTTCCCTAGAAATGGGTCTCAAAACCTAAAAATGGTTAAGGGGAGAGTAAAGGACTTAAGCCATAATTGAACCTTCTCAAACTCATATGCCATGAAAAACACCTAGAAATCATGAGATGAGCTCCCACTTCAATGTATTTGGACTAATATTTGAAAATTAGTGCCATTTATATGTTTTGCATACTACATATGGGTCTCGGGGCCTTGACCATGGTTGTGGTAGGGAAACAAACCTCAATCCCTTAACCATGGTCAAGGGAGGGAAACAACAAATCAAGCCACAAACATATCATATCTATCTCAAGCACCATGAACAAGTCCTCAGGTCACCACACAAGACCATGTATGGGTCACAAGACCTTAGTTATCATCAAAGAATGAAAACAAGTGCCTTATAATATTGTTGAAGATTTTGAAACTCAAGAGCCTTGAATAAGTCCTCAAACCAACATAACATAACTTTGGTCTTTAAGAGGGATATAAGCATCACAATTAGGTTTTGTACATTAAAAATGGGTGTAGAGGCATAAACATGGAAAGTTGGAAACAATGGCCTAAATCCATAAATAAACCTTCTCAAGCTCAACCACCATCGACAACACCTAAAAACCATGACACGAGTCCTCTCTAGGGAGTCTTTGGCATCCAAATTGAATATGGGTGACATTATGAGGTCTTATTCATCATGGTTGGGTATTAGCTGGTTCATGAACTATGTAACATATCATTCACCTCAAAATGGAATTTGGGCACCATGAATAAGTGTTGGATGAGTCCTTGAGCCATCACATAGGACCTTTGTAGGTTATTTTTGGACTATTTGAGGGATACAAGTACAATAGAAATGGGTATTGAGGGATTAACATGTAGGTTAAGGGGGAAAGAAGGGTCTTAAGCCCTAACTAAGCCTTCTTTATCTCAAATTCCATGGTTAGGATGGGAGGAAAAAACTTGGACCTTATTCCCTAAACATCACTTCTTAGGATTAATCACCATGAACAACACATGCAAATTACGATAACACAAGCCCTATCTGCTAAGGGGTTTTTAGCATCCGAGTTGGAATATATCGAATCCATTAGGAGGTTTTGTGCTCTGAGTATATATCATAGGATCTTTACCATGGTCGAGGAAGGAAAACAAGTTGTGCCTCAAGATATTGTTGAATATTCTTGAGCTCAAGAGCCTTGATTAATGACTAGTGCTCGAGCCAACACATGAGTCCATTGTATGGGTTATTTGCAAGCCTATGAGTGTGTTATATGAGTTAAGAATTAACAATGATGCATGTTGGTGGTAAGGGGTTACAGGGGTTAAGTTATAAATGATAGTGGTTATGAATTATAAGGGTATAAAGGTTATACAAGTGATGGGTTATATTAGGGTTTATAGAGGTTAGGTGTGATTGAGTTATAATAGTTAGGTGCTATGTGGCCATAACATATCACCACAATATCCAATTAGATGAGTGTATTCTCTAATATTATTCTAAAAAACAAGTGGTATTTCCCTTATTGATAAGAAATATTTGACATTATCCKTGGGGATAKCCTCRATACTCCAACATACMCTCTCTCTAGAGTCATAGATTTMCAKMCACTATTCATAGMGMTCAGTGTTCAAATTATAACCCATAGATATTAAGGACCCTTAATGCACCTCTCCTATGAAATTAGGTTTAATATGCTCATCATTTTAATTTAGGGCCCRATACAACTCCTTAATWACATATTATTCTTCCCACTATTTTGACCAAGGTTTACCTTCCTCAAGGTGTAGAGGTATGATAATTCTTCTTCCACTTCCTTTGAGCTTTATCCTATCCTTCTCTATATAGATTGTTTCTTTCATTTTTCTTCCCCAAGGTCTTCCCACAAGGTTTGTGCACTAATTTTAAAGAAATATAGGGTTTATGGTTTGCATGATGAATTGATGATGGAAACAAGTGGGTGTGTGAGTCAAATTTGAGTCTAGAAACCCTCCCATATTGTTAAGGCATGCGAATAGTCTATCCAAGTCAAATTTTAGTGCATAAAAAAAAATTTGAAAATTTTTAGGACATCTTCCTAAAACAATGGGCATCTTCCTTCATAATCTAGGACATAAAACCATGAAAACCCTAGGTCATCCAAATATCAACTTGTAAACCTACCTTTGTGATGAAAATCACAAGATTAGTGAAAAAATACTAGTGTAGGCCTCATGTAAAATAAGGGGTAACACTAGCAACACAAACTGGACAATTTTGAACATAATCATAATTTCATTCCTCTTGCCAATGCCAATTTCTAGTAGGTTTGATTCCTAGCTTGCAACCCAAATGGATGAACCATCAATAAATTTAATTCATTAACTCAAGTGGATCTATTTTTTATTCTCTTGGTTAAAATGGATTTAACCACTTTGTTTGATTATTGAATTACCAAGTCGAGTTGATGTCGCAGAAGCTTCAATTCAACCACCACAAATGTCATCATGCACCGACCCCACATAGTGAGCAGTGAATGGGGCCAACGTTGAAATTTATTCAATATGTGTCTATATGCATCAAAATTTGACATGGTTAGACTAGACAAATGCCTTGACGGTATGGGAGGGTTTCAAAACTCAAGGATGTATGATGTACCCACATAATCTTTGAGATCGTCCACATTTGTATCAATGTTCATCATGCACGTCCCTTTCATTGTCATCATTCATTATTCCCTTCTATAGAATCGTTGTCGGAACTATCTTGAAATTTGACATGGACCTTCCAATACACCGATCACAAATTTCTTTCGAACCTGCACAATGAGCAATGAATGGGGCCAACGTTGAAATTTTTTCAATCTGTTCCTGTATGCATCGAAATTTGACATGGTTAGACTAGATAGTTGCCTTGAAGGTATGGGAGGGTTTCTATACTTAAGGATGTTTGATGTCCCCACATAATACTTAAGGAGGGTTTGATTATTGAATTACCAAGTCGAGTTGATGTTGCAAAAGCTTCAATTCACCCACCACAAATGTCATGCACTGACCCAGCATAGTGAGTAGTGAATGGGGCCAATGTTAAAGTTTATTCAATATGTGCCTGTATGCTTAGAAATTTGACATGGTTAGAATAGACACATGCCTTGATGGTATGGGAGGGTTTCAAGACTCAAGGATGTATGATGTCCCCACATGATCTTTGAGATCGTCCACATTTGCATCAACGTTCGTCATGCTGCACCTCTCATTGTCATCATTCGTCATTCTCTTCTATAGAGTCGTTGTCGAAACTATCTTGAAGTTTGACATGGAACTTCCAATACACCCATCACAAATTTCTTCCACCGAACCCACAGAGTGAGCAGTGAATGGGGCCAATGTTGAAATTTTTTCAATTTGTTCCCGTATGTGTTGAAATTTGACATGGTTAGACTAGATAGTTGCCTTGATGGTATGGGAGGGTTTCAAGACTTAAGGATGTTTGATTTCCCCGCATAATATTTCAGATCGTCCATGTTTGCATCAACATTCAATATAATGGATGTCTCATTGTCATCATTTGTTATTGCCATCTATATAATAATTGTCGAAACTCTCTTGAAATGTCATGGCACTTCCAATACACCCATCACCAATTTCATCTTGCATCGACCTTGCACAGTGAGTAGTGAATGGGACCAAAGTTGAAATTTCTTCAAACTGTGCATGTATGCATCGAAATTTGACATGGTTAGACTAGACACATGCCTTGATGGTATGGGAGGGTTTCAAGACTCAAGGATGTCTGATGTCCCCACATAATCTTTGAGATCATCCATGTTTGCATCAACGTTTATAATGGATGTCTCATTGTCATCATTTGTCGTTTCCATAGGTATAATATTTTTTGGAACTCTATTGAAATGTCATGGAACTTCCAATTCACCCACCATAAATGTCATGCATCGACCCCACACAGTGAGTAGTGAATGGGGCCAACGTTGAAATTTCTTCAATATGTTCCTGTATGCATCAAAATTTGACATGGTTAGACTAGACACATGCCTCGACAGTATGGGAGGGTTTCAAGACTCAAGGATGTATGATGTACCCACATAATATTTGAGATCATCCACATTTTCATCAGGGTTCATCATGCACGTCTCATTTCCAATGTTTGTCATTCCCTTCTATAGAATTGTTATCGAAACTATCTTGAAATTTGACATGGAACTTGAAATACACCCATCGCAAATTTCTTCCATCGACCCCGCACAATGAGCAGTGAATGGGGCCAACGTTGAATTTTTTTTCAATCTGTGACCATATGCATTTAAATTTGACATGGTTATACTGTATAGTTTCCTTAAAGGTATGTGAGGGTTTTGATACTTAAGGATGTTTGATGTCCCCGCATAATATTTGAGATCATCCATGTTTGCATCAACGTTCAATATAATGGATGTCTCATTGTGATCATTCTTCATTTCCATCTATAGAATCTTTTTCAGAACTCTCTTGAAATTTCATGGTACTTGCAATACACCCATCACAAATGTCATCTTGCACCGACCCCAGATAGTGAGCAGTGAATGGGGCCAACGTTGAAATTTCTTCAAACTGTGCATGTATGCATCCAAATTTGACATGGTTAGACTAGACACATGCCTTGAGGGTATGGGAGGGTTTCAAGACTCAAGGATGTCTGATGTCCCCACATAATCTTTAAGATCGTCCATGTTTGCAACAACGTTCATAATGGGCATCTCATTGTCATCATTCATTGTTTCCATCTGTAGAATCTTTGTTGGAACTCTCTTGAAATGTCATGGAACTTCCAATTCACCCACCACAAATTTCATGCACCGACCCCACATAGTGAGCAGTGAATGGGGCCAACGTTGAAATTTCTTCAATATGTGCCTATATGCATTGAAATTCGACATGGTTAGAATAGACACATGCCTTGACGGTATGGGAGCGTTTCAAGAATCAAGGATGTATGATGTCCCCATATAATATTTGAGATCGTCCACATTTTCATCAACGTTCATCATGTTGCACCTCTCATTGTCATCATTCATCATTCCCTTGTATAGAGACATTGTCAGAACTATCTTGAAAATTGACATGGAACTTCCAATACACCCATCACAAATTTCTTCCATTGAAGCCACACAATGAGCAGTGAATGGGGTGAACGTTGAAATATTTTCAATCTGTTCCCATATGCGTTGAAATTTGACATGGTTAGACTAGATAGTTGCCTTGATGGTATGTGAGGGTTTCAAGACTTAAGCATGTTTGATGTCCCTGCATAATATTTGAGATCGTCCATGTTTGCATCAACGTTCAATATAATGGATGTTTCATTGACATCATTCATTATTGCCATCTATATAATCTTTATCGGAACTCTCTTGAAATGTCATGGCACTTCCAATACACCCATTACCAATGTCATCTTGCATCGACCTTGCACAATGAGCAGTGAATGGGGCCAACGTTGAAATTTCTTCAAACTAGAATATAAACATGCCTTGACGGTATGGGAGGGTTTCAAGACTCAAGGATGTTTGATGTCCCCACATAATCTTTGAGATCATCCATGTTTGCATCAATGTTCATAATGGATGTCTCATTGTCATCATTCATCATTTCCATATGTATAATATTTGTTGGAACTCTCTTGAAATATCATGGAACTTCCAATTCACCCACCAAAAATGTCATGCACCGACCCCACATAGTGAGCAGTGAATGGGGCCAACATTGAAATTTCTTCAATATGTTTCTATACGCGTCAAAATTTGACATGGTTAGACTAGACACATGCCTTGACAATATGGGAGGGTTTCAATACTCAAGGATGTATGATGTCCCCACATAATATTTGAGATCATCCACATTTGCATCAACGTTCATCATGCATGTCTCATTGTCAATGTTTTTCATTCCCTTCTATAGAATTGTTGTCGGAACTATCTTGAAATTTGACATGGAATATACTATCCAATGTCCATGTCAAATTTCGGTGCATGTCAAATGTGAACAAAGTATCCATGTCAAATTTCGGTGCATGTCAAATGTGAACAAAGTATCCATGTCAAATTTCGGTGCATACAGAAACATTTTGAAAAAAATTCAATGTTGGCCCCATTCACAGGTCACGGTTGCCCATCATGTACTCTAGCCCTAGTAAAATGTCTTTTAATATTTTTTTCCTTTAAAATTCGATCGATAAAATTAAAATGAAACAAAGACGAGATGAAACAGTATATAGGGTGGGTCTGTGAGTGATCTTTGAGTATAAATATGAATGAATGAACTTCTTTTGGTTTCGAGAATAATTTATTCTCTACTAAACAAGGCCAACCACATGAAGGTGGAAGCTCATATGGCCCCTCCCCCCCTCACATCATTCTCAATTCCCCAATACCCAATCTATAAAATAGAAAATAAACAAAAAAACATAGTAATCATGCCATAGAAACTACCAAAACAAAAATGAAATAAAACTTAAAAACATGTAATTAACCCACATACAAAATTATTTAAAGAGAATATTTCATACAAATTAAAATATCTAGTTACGTACGTCATCTACTAACACAAAATTTGTATCATCTTTCTTCTATATATTCTTCTTGATCATCCAACTAGACATCTGTATCAACAGCTGGTTCAGAAACAATGTTGAAAGGATTTATGATATCATCATCATCATCATTGTCATTTTCAAGCATATCTTCATCGATATCATCATCATGAACTAGTGCATTGTCTCCTACGCCTTGTTCATCTTATCCATTTTTTTCATCTGTCGACCCATATTCTTCATGCTCTAGCTCTACATCATCTTCTTCTTAAATCTCATTTTATTCATCTACAATATACTTTATTTGCCTTCCTCTTGGATCATATCTAACAACAAATGACCAATCCCTCTTATCTGGAACCTTTGAGTAAAAGACTTGTTCACATTGACTTGGAAAAACATCGCAGTCGTTTGATTTTTCAAAAACTGTTGTTTTAATCATCAGAAATCTATTGGCATGTTGAATAACAGTTGCTTCCTCATCATGGTCATGAATTCATAACCTATACCATTTGACAACAAACAAAACTAATTTGAAGGAATTAAAGTCACACTCAATTATATCATTCAAAAACCCATAATATCTATTTTCAGATTCTCGAGGACGTATGTCACTCCTAGAGGAAACATTAGTGACGTGGAATACTACAGTTATCCCACTATCATAAGTTTTTCTGGTTTCATCCAACTATTTGATGTGAAATTTACGACCATTGCACCACATAGCCTTGTGGTGTTTCAATTGAAATATGCCAGACATGTAAAATATGCATTGTCAATTAATAATAAACAAATTTATATAACTTGGAAAGTATAATATGAAAAAAACACAGCTACAATCACATTAATATAATATAAAATAACTGAATATAATGGGTGAATTTTCTTGCCTTTCCATCTTTCAAACAATATGCTAAATCTATTTCCCTCTGCGTAACATCAGAATCTCCATTACAACACGCTTCTCTAACCATTTCACACAGTTCTTTCCATGATAACCTACCGCCATGACATTATTTCCATCTATCAATCCATACCTTCATCCAGTCAAGATTATTTGCAATGTATAAATGTAGTGCATCCCAATCTTGAGCAACTGGCCAATCAAAAAATCACAATTCACCAATATTAAATATTAGTTATAACCACGATAAATATTAATAAATGATGAAAAAATAAATATTAAATGAGTATGATCATAGACACAACAAAACTAAAATTTATATTTATTAAAAATATCCACAATTTAATTACCTCTCACTTTCTTCATTGTACCTTTCCCCAACAATTGCTCCCTTTCAAATTTTTTGATGGAGTTCACATCCCAAATGCAATCCACTGCATGCATAGCTTGCACTGCTAATTTAGGAAGACACTGACTAGTATACACCATGGATTCATATACCATATATCCCTCCACCATAGAACCCTCAGGACGTGCTCTTTGTCTAACCAAAGCCTTCAATGATTTCAAGTGCCTCTCCACCATCCACATTGACCTTGTGTGTACAGTTCCACACATTTCAATCTCCTCAACTTGGTGTATGTGGTAGTATTTTTATGCATTGAAAAATGTTGGAGGTAGATACTTTTGCATTTTACACATTAGCCGAAGAATTTATCTCTTCCAATAATTTATATCATCTTCATGGATTTGTTTCAATGACAACCATCTACAGATCATAACACAAGAAAATAACATGTTTCAACAAAACATAATACATATTACATTACAAGTAAAAAAAAAATAAAAAATGCAAAAAAAAAATAAAAATTGTTGTACTTAATGACATGTAAAACACATGTCATCAAGTAAAACAAAAAATTGAATTTTTTGTTGTACTTGATGACATGTGTTTTACATGTCATTAAGTACAACAATTTTTTTTTTTTTTTTTGCATATATATTGCAGCTACTTACCTCATGTATTTTCCAAGATCATATATAACTTGTTTGACATTGTTGTCAAAGTCGTTTGGGAGAGATAGAGGTAGAACATACTTTAATAATAAAAACAATTTGTTATTTGTTCAAAACTAGACAAAACAATAAAAATCTCAAAAAATGTATACGACCAATATATAAATATGAATACTAAAATGATTAATTACCTTAATGAAGGTATGCCAATCATGTGTTTTTACCCCACCAAATTCACCTTTCTTTTTTAAGATATACTTTATGTTTGAACAAAAACCCGTGGGAAATTTAATTTTTTGAATGACCTCTTTTACACCATTGCTTTGCTGCTCCGTTAATAACCATGGAAGGTTATTTTGGTCTCCATCATTATTTGATCGGATCACACTTTGCATTGCATGATTGGATTCCCGAATGTCACTACAAATTTTGATAATTTTTTCTTTATCCCTCCTACCATCTATGATTCACCATAATGTTTCTGTCACATTCTTCCTGATATGCATTGTATCAAATAAATGAACTATTTTTTGGTCTTCATAGTAAGGAAACCTCATGAATTGAGTGGGATAACATTTCATTCCTCGTGGAAGCCCATTATTACTACCTTCACGAGGACGATGTTGATGAAGCATAAAACATATTAGAACACTACTTATCAAATGCGGTAAAATAAAATGAATAATTAAAATAAAATTTCAAAACATGATTCCATTTATGATACATAAACAAAATGCATACCTCGAGGATTAATTATGTCATATGCCAAATTCCATAGGCGAGGTGTCATTCTTTGTGGTTTTAGTCCAGTCTCTTGTTTCCCATTGAAAAGATCTTTTTCAGTAGTACGATACGTATGGTTCTTAGAGATAAAGTGTCTATACTCATCAAACACCTCCTTTCCTAAAATTTTTGACCGACGAGATTTCATCTTAAGACCACAAAATGGACATGCAAATTTACCCTTTGTTTGAAGACTTAAAACAAATGGATTAATGTGAATTATTAATATAAGAAATGATTATTTAAACAAAATGCATGATATATTCAATTAATTATATATTATTCAAGCGTGCAATATGGAACGTTACATACCAAAAAAATGTGTTAGTCCCGGGGCATCATGAATTGTCCATAAAAGTATTCCATGACATTGAATTTTCTTCTGCCCAATTGGTTTACAAATGCCATACATAATGATTCACTCCCATAACTTTAGTAGCTCGTCGATAAGAGGCTCGATATACACATTCATATATTTAACTTGGTACTTACCTAATTGTTTGAAATTACACGAAATTACTACCATGGTACGTATATATACATAAATAAATAAAAGATGTTATGCAAAAAAAAGAGAAAAATGAAAAAATTACATTCGAAAAATGAGACAAATACCTGGAATAATCATTTTCAACATTATGTGCTCCCTCTTTATTGACATCGAAGGAGGAATGTTATTGTTGATAACAAAAATAGGCTACACTGAGTAAACAAACCGAAACTCTCCAAATGGATTAACATCTTCAGTTGCCAATGAAAGCCTAACATTAGGAGGTTCATCTGTAAAGTCTGGCCATTTTGCAGCAATTTCCTTAAATGAATAACCATCTGTAGGCATTCGAAGAACGCCATCTTCAATTCTCTTTCGTGCTTGGTAATCCATAAACTGTGCTATGCTTTGGCACCCGAACAGTCACTGCAAACGTGGAATTATGGGATTATGTCAGAGAACCTTTCGAGGAACAATTTTTGTTACTTGATTGGTTCAATATCTATTGATACCACATACTGGGCATTTTGTTTTCGACGCATGTTGTCTATAACATATAATATCATCATCATGACATGCATCTATACTTTGATACTCCATTCCAATGTCTTTCATAATGGCATGTGAATCTCGATATGTGCGAGGTAAAATATTTGACGAGGGTAACATAAATTCACCTAACAATCTAAAACATAAAAAATAAATAGTTAATGTAAAGAATAGTAATTGTAAATATTACATTTCTATTTTACACATTAATTAACACTAAAAACAATGGGGAAAAGTCAACCTTTATGTAGATGTGAGGAAATATATTACATACCTTAGGATCTGTGTCATACAAGTGTTTGACAAATGATTTGTAACCTTTAAGTTCACCAACAACAATGTAGTGGAGAGAAGATTTGCACTTGACCCTTTATAAAGTCATTTATTTTCCTTTTCAATTAGAGGTTCATCATAAATACCATCACTACTGTCCCGATGATCCTCATCTAGATGACCGAATAAGTCCTACTACTTGGTGCTTTGTGCATAAAGTTAGGTGGAAAATTTAACTTTATAATTACAAACAATCATGAAAAATTAGTGCATGTATAAAACAATATAAAAGTTTGAGA
>ML794860.1:43313-71660 GCA_009831015.1 Picea engelmannii | reverse complement strand
ATATATATATATATATAGCTAATTACCATGGGACGATATTCATTTGATCCTCTATCCATGTGCCCATATTTTCTACAATGTTTTTTAGCTGTTGCTATTAAAACTCTTTCGGGACATTTAATACAACAAGGGAAATAACATTTAAAGTCACCCTTTTCACCCTCTTTATTTTTTTTCCCACCTCTAATGTTTTCTAACATTCTTCCCCACAGACATATACTGAAAAAAACACATGTTTTTTGTTTGCTAAGAAGATCGGCTAATACCCTTTTTGAACTGTCGTTATTATAGCAAACTCGTTGCAACATCCGTAAAATGCAACATATTTATAGATTTTATAACGTTGCAATTCCAATGATAGTTGACAAAGTCAAAGTTGACTTGGTCAAATACTAGGTGACCGTTGGGGTGGGGAAAACATGGTGTCCACAACGTCGCAAATGTGACGAGTATTTAACCAATGTCGTAAGAGAGACAAAAAATTTTAGTCGTCGCAAGAGCGACGTCCTCTGAACTTCGTCACAAGAGTGACAATTTTAGTAGTACGTCGCAATAGCGATGTTATCGAGCAATATGGAGAAACAAAATTAAAATTTCCTCTATTTTTCGACAGTATGGCCAATTTTGTCATTAACGTCGCAAATAGAACGTCACAATTTTTTCAATATGTACTAGTATGATAATTCAACTAGAATTATAGGAATATGCATAATCAATATTAGAAGCAAAGATGCCAAGGCAGAAAATGTTTTACTAGTTGAAGATATGAAGCACAATCTTCCAAGTGTAAGTCAAATGTGTGATCAAGGACACAAACTTTTGTTTGACTCAGAGAAATGTGAGATAAGGAAAGAAGGATCAAGAAAGTTTGTGGCTACAGCTAGAAGAACTCCAAACAACATATATTGGTTGAATGAAATTGGAAAGGAAAGATGTTTCTTAGGAAAAGAAAATGAAAGTTGGATCTGGCTCAAAAGGATGGGTCACATAAACTTTGATAACCTTATCAAAATCAACTGAAAGGAAGCAGTGAAAGAAATGTCTGAAATCTCAAAGCCAACAAATACTCTATGTGAGCATTGTCTACAAGGAAAACAAACCAGGACCAAGTTCAAATCAAAAGTATACTCCACGACAAAACCATTGGATATTGTACACACTAAACTATGTGGACCTACAAGAACGATGGGATTAAATGTCGAACAATACTTTATGCTACTAGTTGAAGACTACACAAGAATGACTGCAGTTTTTTTTCTTAGGAAGAAGTCATAGGCATTTGAACACTTCAATATATACAAAGAGATGGTTGAAACCGAGATGGATTTGAAAATAAAGTGTTTAAGATCAGACAGTGGAGGATAATTCACATCAATGGAATTCATGGATTTCTGTGGTGAACATGGAATAAAGAGACAATTCTCGGCAGCTAGGACACCTTAGCAAAATGGAGTTGTCTAAAGGAAGAAAAAAATAATACATGAAATGGCTAGAACCATGTTGAAATATTCCAAGTTGAGTGATATATTTTGGGCACAAGAAGTACATATAACAATTCAAATGATGAACATAGGAATGCTTAGAAGTAACAGTGATAAGACGCCCTACGATTTATGGAAAGGAAGACCGCAAAATGTGAAGCATTTTAGAGTATTTGGAAGAAAATGTTATATCAAAAGAGAAGATGACCGACTTGGAAAGTTTGACTCCTGAGTTGATAAGGGCATACTAGTTGGGTATTTAAGCAAAAGAAAAGCATATAAATGCCTTAGTCCAAGACTCAACAGAATCATGGAAACATCAATGTAATGATTGACGAGACAGATGTATGGAAGGGAAAATAAGGAAACAAAGATTCAGAAGTTCAAGATGATGAAGAAGATATTAAATAATATGAAGTATACAAAGAAGAAGAAGAAGAAGAAGAGCAACTAGAACAAGAGGAAGATGAGAAAAATATACCTCCTAATACACCTAGCTGACAAGTACATAAAAGTCACCCACTAGAACATATTATTGGAAATAAAGATGCAAGAGTTGAAACCTGAAGAAAAATTCTTTCATGAGAACAACAACACCTAGAATTGTTATCTACAATTGAACCAATCAATTTTGAAGAGGCTAGAAAATATGAACACTAGATCAAGGCTATAGATGAAGAATTGGATCAGATAGAGAAGAATGACACATGGGAACTGGTTCCAAGACCGAAGAACAAGAACGTGATCGATACACAATGGGTTTTCTGAAACAAATTGAATGAGGATGGACATGTAACCAAAAACAAAGCAAGGCTAGTATGTAAAGGATACGCTCAGATTGAAGGTATATATTTTGAAGAGACCTTTGCACCAGTTTCCAAGATGGAAGCAAATTAGATTGATCTTAGCCTATGCATGTTCCAAAATAATTAAGGTATATCAGATGTATTTTAAGTCATCTTTTCTCAATGGATAATTAGAAGAAGAGGTCTACATTGAACAACTAGAAGGATTTCTATTGTCAGAAAGGGATGATTATGTTTGCAGAATGAAGAAGGCATTGTATGGAATCAAGCAAACTCCCAGAGCATGGTATTCAAGATTGGACATGTATCTACAAAACAAGGATTCAAGAAGGGAAATGTAGACACCAATCTCTACATAAAAGTGGATCGATACATTATATTGATAATTGAAGTTTATGTAGATGACAGGATGAGTCATAAGTTTTCCAAAGATATGCAGAATGAGTTAGAAATGTCTTTGCTTGGTGAGTTGAATTTATTCTTAGGATTACATATATGTCAATGTGATAAAGGTATTTCCATCTCTTAGACCAAGTATATCAAAGAAATGCTAAAGAAATTTGGAATGAAAGATTGCAATCCTGTGAGTACTCCTATGCAAATCAGTTGCAATCTAATAAACGATGATGATTCTAAGGATGCATATCAGAGAATCTACATATCGATGATTGGAAGCTTACTCTACGTGATAGTGTCAATACTATATGTGATGCAAGCAGTTGGATATGTTGCGATATTTCAAGCAACACCAAAAGAAACACATGTCATGTCAGTAAAAAGAATACTCAGATATCTTAAGGAAACAAAATATTTTGGATTATGGTATCCAAAAGGGAATGATCTATCCTTGGTTGCCTACACAGATGGATATTGGGCAGGCATCATTGATGATAGAATAAGTACAAGTGGAGAAAATTTATACTTGGGTGAGTGTTTGGTATCATGGTTGAGAAAGAAACAATCATCGATATATTTGTCCACAGCAGAAGAATAATATATCACAACAACAACATGTTGCACTCAGGTTCTCTGGATGAAGCAAACCTTATAGGATATACAAGTGAAGTATGATGAGCCCATTTCAATACTCTGTGATAACACCAGTGCCATTAGTATCTCCAATAATCTAGTGGTGCATTCCAAGAAGAAACACATTCTGATCAAGTATCACTTTCTGCGGGAACATGCTACATAGAAGAACATCAAGATAGAGTACATTGGGACAAAAGAGCAGATTGCAAATATCTTCACCAAACCTCTTATGAGAGATACTTTTGAGTATCTTCGATAGAAACTTGGAGTAGTTTCTGCCTCATAGTGATCCACATGGAATCATACACAGTTACAAATGGGGAGAGAAGTAGAATACATGAAGAATACAAATAAATAATCTTTTGAATGATTTTCATATACATCAAAGATTTACACGAGGAAGCACCATGAAGAGGCTTGTAAACAGGGGAAGCATCCCCAATGAGAATTACCCTTTGCCATTGATGTCAAAGGGGGGGAGAGAGAGACAAAAAAGGAATGGAAATATAGAGAAATAATAGGTGCATGAAGACATGGGGATAAATGGTCACAAGGGGAGCATGAGCAGGAGCATGAGTGTTCCCATGCCATTAGTGTTTCCATCAATGGAAAAGGGGGAGATTTTTGTACAATGGGTTGTCATTGATGTCAACAAGTAGTGGTTTTCATTGATGTTAACATAAGTGATGGGTGTATTTAGATAAATCTCCAAAGTAGTATCCTTATGGCGTATCTCTAAGCATGGACTTCACGGGAAGACACTTTGAATAAGTCTACAAGAATCCCCAGAGGTTCGGTCATGAAATCCCAAAATTGTTGGAGGAATAAGGACATGAAGGATAATGTAAATGCAGGTAACACAACCATAGATGGATAGTCCTTGTTGTTCTATTTCCGGTGATAGGTGGTACGCCATGTAGTTCCTCACAGTTGAGGATTTAAGAGGTCATGAAGTTGGAAGCCCCAAAGATGGGTTACGAAGCCCCTAGATGGTTACAAAAGTCAATTAATGAAAGGGTTAAGTGGTTGTAACAATAAACCCCTAAAGTAAGGAAAAAATTTACTTAGAAAAAGAATAAATACCCCTAAATGAGTCTTTCATAAGCACATTCACACACATCTCTATTGATTATCTATCTTGTGAATAAATTTTGGTATATTGGCGAATATGAGGTTGAGTCTGAGGTAGAAAGTCTGAAGTTTTGAAGTAAGGTCGAAGGTGAAAGTCTCAGAGTTGCAACAAAACTGAGTAACCCTAGATTCTGAAGTATCTGCAGGTTATAGGATAGAAGAGCGCGAATGTATGCGAGCTGTAGTGGTGAAAATCATGGATATCTGTGGGTAGTAGAAAAGGAAGTCGCGTATCTGTAAAAAGCTCATGAAAAGATTGGATACTGCTAGTACTAGGTCGCTAAATTCATAAGTAAGCCTACATGTAAGATCTATTGTGTATTAGGTCAACTACAAAGGTACAAATATGCTTATGTGCTTTTTGTATTTGGTTATGGTATGATACATGCTTGAGTTATGTTTGGTTTGACACATGATTGAGGTACATCTTGGCTACATGGTTGACATAGGTATATTCTTGTGTCTAGTTATGATATGAATGTTATGTTTCAACTTTGAGATGTGGATGTATGGTTGAGGTATACACTTAGTATATTGTGGCATATGCATGAGGCACATTCTTTGGTTCTATGAGGCTCTTCATTGATGATATGGTACAAGTCTATAAATAATTGATGATATGGTATATGGTACTAGTTCTATATGTGATTGATGTTCTGGTACATGGTACATGATTTGATTATGGTATGGTTTATACATTGATGCACATTTTGGTACACAACTGATGGATGATATGGTACAGGTTTTGGTATAACAGGGGTTGATGGTATAGTGACAGTTATATGTTGATGGCACAGTGATAGTTACAGGTTGATGGTACAGTGACATTTACATGTTTATGGTACAATGATGGTGACATGTTGATGTGACAGGTTACATGCTGATGAGACAATGGTAGTGATAGTGGCAATGATTATGGTAGTGACAATTGGTATACACTTATATTTCAGGGTGACATGATAGGGAAAGGAAAGGGGGTTGTAGCCTCCTTCTGGTTGGTTCCAGAGAACTCAGGGAGTTGGATCTTCCTTCAGGTTGGAGCCTGAGAATGAGGAGGTTGTAGCCTCCTTTTGGTTGGAGCTAGAGAATTAAGGGAGTTGTAACTTCCTTTAGGTCAGAGTCTGTAAATAGGGGGTCATATATTTCTTCCAATTATAGATAGATAATTGGGAAGTTGATGCTTCCAATGAATGTATTATTTTGATATATATAAGAAAAACATTGTATGGTTTTCTCCCATTTGGGTTTCCATGTAAATTTTGGTGTACTGTGTTTCTGTGGATGTATATTATGCTTTGTTGATTTATACTGCTCATGATATGTTCATGATATACTGCTGATGATGTTAATGATTACATATTGTGGTTAAAAGTGATAATAAAGTGCTCATACTGATTCACTCCCCCTTAGTATTCCAACATCAATCATGGGTGATAGAAATGAAAAATATAAAGAAATACATGAAAAATGACATCAATAAATACATGAAGAAAGACATGAATAAAGGAGTGAAAGAAGAAATCCAAGAAGAAGGGTTAGAGATTTCCCTCTTAACCTTCAAGGAGAATAAAATCAACTTCCAACTCTCTCGCAAGGAACATTGCCAATATTCTCAGGGGATGGAGAAATAAATCCTAAAAGACATATGGATTTATTTTTGGACATGTGTGATTTTCACCTAATAGAATATGATGATGTAATGGTGAGATTGTTTCTCCAAACATTGACTGGTCAAGCATACAAATGGTATACATCCTTACCTACAAGATCAATTGGATCATTTGGTGATATTGAAACTATGTTTTTGAATATGTATGCTCCCCCAATGGCATATCATACTATTCTCACACAATTGACTCAAATATGTTTGAAAAAGAATGAAAAAAATTGAGATTTCATTCTAAGATTTTATAAGACATTAAATAAAATTCCAGAGCAACAAAATCCTAATTCCCTTGTGATACTTGGGTGTTATAAGAATGCGATGCCTTCTAATGTAAAGTTGGCAATTAGAGCTTCCCAAATTGAAACTTTACATGAAGCAATGGAAAAGGATACAAAAATGAAAGAGATTATGTTGGAAACAAGCGCTGACCCTGACATCATCCTTGGAATAGTCTAAAGAAAAATGGACAATTTGACCATTTCAAATCAACAAGCTTCAAGCTCAAGGAGAAATGAAGATAAGAAAACATGTCATACTGAAAATCAAGGAGTTGGAGGAGGTTTTTTCAAAGGAACTATCCAAAATATAAAATATGATCCTACTACAACAAAAGAAACTAGACAAAGAATGGATATAGCTTTGATGAATCGAACCATCCAACAAATGCAAAACGAAATAACAAGATTGAGGAGAAATGAAAATTTTATTTCTAATCCAAGAATGTCTGAGAAAAAAAGAAATCCAATTCAATAACAAAGGACCAAAGTTGATGGTACCACTGATGAATATAGATAGAGAGCACCAAGAGAAATGATTCCAAATGCTGTAATACTAGAAGATGCTTTTTAAGATCAAGATTTTAAACAAGAGGATGATTATATTCAAGAAGAAATTATTGAATCTATACAGACGGATAAGTGCGAGTCATCCATGTATATATTTGAAGAAAATGAAGAAAAAAATATCTCACAAGATAATGTTGTGCAGACAAGAGCACAAGCAAATAAAACAAAAACAAAGAATAATTTGGAAAAAGAAAAAGAAAATGTGGATAAAGAAAGAGAAAAAGTGAGGCCAAGTGGAATAGAAAACAATAAGTAGTAGTTGATTGTGAATCAATCAAAGAATTATCCGTAGATGAAATACAATATAATAGATGATCTTTCAAAATTGAGAATTACTTTTCCATTTATGAAAGTTGTCAAAATTCCCCAACAGAGGCAAAGTATTCTTAAATTTTTAGATGAACCAATTCATAGAATGGAAGCTGTTGCATCTGGTTCAAGGCAACAACATAAGAATTTAAATAGAATGAAAGGTAAGTTCCCACCTTTCTATCTCTCAATAGAAAATCATGATGTTAATCTTCATAATTGCATGGTTGATACATGAGCTACAAATAACATCATGCCATTATCAATCATGGAAGCATTGGGGTTGGGTTGCACGAAATATTATGAAACCAATGAAATCATTTATGCCATAGACTCGAGAAAAGTTCCTGCATATGGAGAAATCTATGATTTCTATGCTTGGATTACTGTTGCTCCACATATTACAACTGTTTTCACAATTATAGTTGTTGATCTTCCTCCAACTTATGGAATAGTATTCGGAAGGTATTGGTCTGCAATGATAGAGGGGTACATCACGAATGACAGGAGTTGCATGATGTTACCAAATTAGGATGAAACAATGATAAGAGTTCTACGTGAACCAAGGAAACATTTCTCTTTCAATAAGAAAGACAATGCATTGATGCAAGGCTATGTCGATGTCAGCATGGGGAGTTATGTTGTGCTGGACCATGAACATGATGATATCTTAGAAAATTAGGAGGAAAATTCATTCAACGGATTTTGGATAACGTCTTTTGATGGCACATGTTCAGGTTCCGAGAATGGTATTGGAGTTATATTTAAGAGCTCTGTTAAAATTATACATCCACATGCTATCAAGCTAGAATTTTCTTGCACAAACAATGAAGTTGAACATGAGGCACTGATCCAAGGGATGATCTTAGCTTTGGAAATGAAAATTGAGAATTTAATTATAACTGGTGATTTTGAGCTAGTTATAAACCATGTTATACAAAAATACAAAATCAAGAAAGAAAGGCTAAAAATGTATGCTAAAAGAGTAAATGATCCGATGTAATCATTCAGTTCGTTTAATTTATCTTTCATCCCAAGAGAAAGGAATGAAAAGGAAGATTCTTTGATAGTTGCTGCATCATTGTTCAATCCAAATGATTTGCAAGATAGGAACACCTTTCAGGTAAAACTATTTTTCAGGCCCTCTATTCCTAACAACCAGGAATACCTTCAATTATTTGAGAATGATGAAGAGTTGAATGAATTTTTTTCCAATTTAGTTGAAGTTGAAGAAAACATGCAATCAATTCCAAAAAATTGTATTAAGTCTGAATCTTTGTTTTCTCAAAATGATTAGACCAAGAAACTGAAAGAAGAAGAATCTGTACGAAAAATACAACAAACCCAAAAAATAAATATTGGTACTGAGAGTTCTCATAAATATGTAAATAAGGTTACAATCAAGTTCTTTTTGCAGAGGAGGATAGATTAAAAATTGGATTCATAAAACCATGGGATACATATGTGTATGTTCAAATGCCTTTTGGATTAAAGAATGTTGGAGCAACTTGCTAGAGGGCCATGGATCATGCTTTCCAAGATTTGATTGGTAAATTTATTGTTGACTACCAGGATGAACTTACTGTATATTCCAAAATAAGAGAAAAGCACATTGATCATTTAAGAGAAGTTTTTGAAAGATGTAGAAAATTTGGAATATCTTTAAATTCCAAGAAGTGTTTATTCGCTGTTTCTGAAGGAAAACTATTGGGAGATATAGTTAGCAAGGAAGGGATTTATATTGATCCTGAAAGAATAAAAGCAATCAATGAATTGAATCCACCAACGTCAAAAAAGGGAGTCCAATATTTTTTCGGTAAAATTAATTTTGTGGGAAGATTTGTGCTAGACTATGCAACAATAGTAAAACCGATAAATTTGTTGCTAAAAAAAGATCAGAGATTTGAGTGGATTGATGATATTCAAAGGGCCTTCAATAACATCAAACATGCCATCTCAACTGCTCCAGTATTAATATGTCCACATTTTAATAAATATTTCATCATATACTCTTTTGCTTTAGAAGAAACTATTGCCTCAATTTTAACACATAGAAATAATAAATGATAACAACTCCCTATAAGCTTCAAGTGCAAAACCATGCATGATTACGAATTAAAATATTCAGATATAGTAAAGATGACACTTTCATTAGTAAATACAATAGCTCACTTCAAGACTTATGTTTTAACATCTCATGTCATATCATATGTTGCTTCTACTCTAGTAAGAATGCTCCTTAATCAACAACTAAGAGAAGGAAAATGGGTTAATTGGCTTGCAAAAATCCAAGAGTATGACATTGATATCAAACCATTACATGTAATTAAGGGACATGAAATTTGTAAGCTTATTGTTTGAAATGATTCATTAGATGGTTGTGTGTCAATTACAACAAGAGGATCAACATCAAAGTCTGATTGGTATAAAGATATTATTTTTTACTTGAAATCAGGGAAATTTCCAAATGGAATGTCACCAAAAGAAAGGAGTCTGAAAATGAAATAGACTCAATATGTAGTAATTTATTAAGTTTTGTTTCGAAGAAATTTTGATAGAATGTTGTTAAGATGTGTAGATGAGACAAAATCTAAATAATTGATTAAAGAATTTCATGAAGGGATTTGTGGAGGCCATTTTGCACCAACAACTACCACACATAAAATAATAAGGGTTGGTTATTATTGGCCAACAATTTTCAAAGATTCATATGCATAAATAAGAAAATGTGTATCTTGTAAAAACATTCCAGGGAATATGCAAAGCGATGCAATGCCTTTACGACCTATATCTGTTGAAGAGCCCTTTGCACAATGGGGACTTGATGTTGTTGGACCAATAAACCCAAAATCAAGTAAAGGCCATTTATATATTCTTACTACTACATATTATTTCACGAAATGGAAAGAAGCAATAATGTTAAAGAAGGCTATTTCAGAAGAACTTATAAACTTCCTTACGAATAATATTTTATCAAGGTTTGGAGTCCCTGAGAAATTTATCACAGATAATGGATCAATTTTCATTCAATCAAAATTTACAAAGTTTTTTTGGAGAGTTTGGCATTTTAATGGGTGAAATCATCCAACTATTATCCTCAAGGAAATGGCTTGGCCGAATCCACAAGCAAAGATTTAGTTCAAATACTCAAAAATACCATTGATCAAAATCAAAAGAATTGGCATTTGAAATTAACTAATGCAATATGGGCGAGTAGGTTGACGCCAAAGGACAGTACTGGGACATCTCCATATAATCTGGTGTATGGGAAAGAGGCAAGGATACCCATCAGTCTAGAAATAATTTCTTTGACATATGCAACGAATATTGAAGATTTGGAAGAGGTCTCACCATTACAGAAAAGGTATAATCAACTCATAAAACTGGAGGAACATCAAAATGAAGCATTACATAAAATGAATCAGAAAAAACAAAGTGTCAAAAGATATTTTGATCAAAGTGCAACAGTAAAAAAATTTCAAAAAGGGAAATTAGTGTTACTCTGGAATAATGATGAAGAGAAACCCTCAATGCATATGATTTTTGAGGCATTATGCAGTGGTCCTTATATCATTATATTTTTTTTGTGATATAATTCTTACATGCTCAAAGACATGAAAGGGGCAAACTTAATGTTGTCAGTGAATGGGTAATATCTTAAAAGTTTCTTCTCTTGATCTTTCTTTTTTTTGGTTGTACATAATTTAATTTCTTTGTTTTGTATATTCTTATCTTCTTGACTCCATAGCCTGATAGAGAAGGCATCTGGTCTTTAGATTCTAGATTCTTAGCAACCCACAAGGAGTAACTATTCCACAGTCAGAGCCAGTTGTTGATCTTAAATTTCTTCCATAACATCTCTTGTTCTATCCCAATGTACCATACTTAGAAAAATGTCAAATCACAAAGTACTTATTTCACCTTTGGAGTGACAGAATTGCAAGAGGTGAAATCTCTTTTCATTTTTTTTAAGTATTTATCCGTTCACCGATTTCAACACTTAGTCCCATTCTTTAATCACGGAAGCGAAGACCTCTTAAAATATTATTTCCCCACCCGTCTCTCCTCCCACAGTGTTATTTCTTACACTTAGTTATTTTTTAAGTTTTACCACAAAAGCGTAGTTTCCACGTTTCCTTTTAAAACATGATCATTCCTTCGTTCGTCGATAATTGATACTTAGAATTTTTTTCAAGATTCCTCACTATAACCTCAGAATCAAAGATTAGATTTTTCAAATTTGAAATATTCATTCTTCCACTCCGCCGAAAGATTTTTCCCGTGTCACGGTAATCAAATAAATATTTAATGCATGGATCGTGCGAAGTTAATATATCAGAACCATTATTAATATAACATGTTCTTCGATATTAACCTCATAATTTTGAATTTAATTCATCCCACTTCTTCCTCGAAACAAAAGCTCCAATATTAAATTGAAGAGGGAAAATATTATTCCATAATCATTGAAGTCCTTTGCATGTTACGATAATCACAAAAGAAGATGGAGAAAAGAAGAGAAAGCTTCTGCAGTGACACACTGAAGACATTTGCACGAGAAAATTTAGAAAATCACTAGTCTAAAGTTTATAAGAAATATTCTTCATTACCAACTGAAGAAATAAATGTTGATATCGTATGGATGTTTGGGATAGTCCAATCAGGCTATGTTTTAGAATTATTTGACACAAAGGAATTAGTGATATGGTGTACTAATAACTTTGAGAAAGATGAAAGGATTATCAAAATGAATGGGCATTCACCGATTTCTTTGGGGCCACCTACTTTCAATCAGATGCTTAAATTTCCGAAGCCAACTGTAATTTTTAAAATCGAGGAAGCCAAGAATTTTATCAAAGCTAAAAATGGTGGCAGAGATATATTGCCACAATGCCTAGAGGATCGCTCAACAATGCCAGAAAACTTATCTTTAATACAAGTTAGTTACCTGAAGAAAAGCTACAAAGAAATTTCCTAGTTCTTAGATAGAATTATCGGGTTGGAATCCACTGCTACTATTCCTAGGTTGGCTCTCTATATATTGTATTACTTTGTTAAAGGAAAAAGGTTTTTTGATTGTTCAAGGATTATATCCACAAAAATAACATCTCAATTTTCGAACTTTAAGAAAAACAACATGTTTTATATGTTTGGGTATTTAGTTTTCACTATCATTGATAGCCATGAATTTTAAGGGCTTCATCTTTCAAAGCAAGTTGATCTCATGACATAACCGGTTTATACTTGTTATCAAAATCTATGGAAGCAAAGAGAAATGTACCACTTCTATGAAGTTTACAACTCTTTCCTTTCTTTCAAAAAATTAATTTTTGGGGAAAGTACTTCAAGATTGTCATTAGAAGCGACATTACAACAGAGGGGAATAGTTGAATACTATGAAGATTACAACATTATCAGAATCTATTGTTCCCATGTTGCACCCACTTATCTCCCATTTTATGTGTCTAATAAAATGTTCACAATAGATTTGTAGACAATACAAATTCTGGGTGAATTTCTTTGCTCAAAGAAAGAAAAAATAGTTTATTCAATTACCATGTAAGGTCGGTAAGATTGTGGTTAAGAATGCCTCGAAGATTGATGAATTAGCCATTCAATTTGAGACTTATATGCTAAAGGTGGCTGACTATGTGAAAGGGTTTAATCCACAACAAGTTTTTATGAATCATATAATTTCCACTGGTTTTAGTGATTCATATATTAATACATACATATATGAGGAGGAGGAGAACGAAGAAAATAATTCTCAAGGAAAATCAATTCAGGATCTTGAAATTGTTATAAGCAAAAATGAGGCATATAAACAACATGGAAGGTCACAGGTGAAAAATGTTCCAAATCTCAAAGTTCACCTCAAAGAGATGGAACTCTAAAATGACATACCCAGAACATTGTCCAAGACAAACAAAATTTTTCAATCAATAATTTAGGGGGCAACGATGATCCTACTCATGGTAAAAATACTATTGAATCAACTCACAAACTACCAAATTTTAAGAGGAAGAGGCATAAAAAACAAGAAGATACAGAGCAATGCATACCTGAGGATGATATGCTTTTGCAAAACATGGACCTTGATGCTGACATAGAAAACATTGAATTATGAGAAGAAGAACAAATAATTCTACCAAAAAAGGAGCTTCTTATCCAAGAAACCACTTTTTATGAAGAATAGCCATTAACCCTCTACAATGCATCATTTGATAAGGAATTACAAAATCTAGTGTTTGAAAGTGTAAATTCAAGAGGAAAAAGGGTAAAAGATTCAACAATGGATTTAAAAGGGGTTTCATCATCCAAACATTCAAAAATCCATACAACTACTGGAAATTCCCTAGATATATCAATTAACAAAATGGAAGCGACAAATGAAAGATTAAAAAATAAATTCAAAGAAACGGAAAATACTTTGATGCCATCTCCAATCTTTTTAAGACCACTTGCTTCTGTCCAACCATGGATGAATCCTGACGGCCTGCCTGAATCCAATTCTAAGTGGAGAGGAACACCCAATTTACTTATTGCAGTAAGAAAATTCGTTGAGGAAAACATCAAACAAAGGATGTCTCTTGTCCTTGAAGCTTGGGATATCAATAATAATATTATGACTTTTGGTTCAAAATTGCAAAATTTCAAATATTATCTCCAGGATGATTATGAGAATGAAGAAGGATTTTAAAAGGATGCCGTCACTACTTTTATTCTGAAGGTCATGAACATGATAGAGTTGAAAAGAAAGGAATAAAATTTGCCTTCTCAAGCCAAGGTAAAGCAACTTAAAGCATGTTGGATTAAGAAAATAAAAACTTTAAAAGAACTGTTGGAAGAATGTAATGAAGTAATTTCTAAAAGGGAGACTTTGTATAAAAAATTGACTGAAATTGATTTAGCTCGAAACACTGGAGAAGTACATGACCCTCATTTAATTCTAAACTCTACATTTATTACAAGGGAGAAATTCAAGGAACAGGTGGAAATACTCAAAAGCTTGTCTGCGGAAAAGTTATGGTATAAAATAATATAATGAAGATGAAATTGCTAGTTGGTTGGTTAGTTACTCAAACAAAAATGAGTATATTGAAAGTTCATTACATCAAATATCATTTCATTTAAGGGAGTTGGAAAGAACTTTGTTTGATATAAGGATTAGATAAGAGATTAATTCTACCCCAATGAAGGATTATATCGAAGAGTGGTTAAAACATGCCTTGTTAAAAATAAGCGAAGAAGATCAGTTGGGAACTGCCGAAACCAATTGACCAACCACAACAAGGAATAATATAAAAGACACAGTGAGAAACAAATAATAGGAGAGAGATTCCATCACAGTAAGTCCATATTGATCACGTCCCTTCTTTCCTTTTCAATATTCATCCACTTGTATTTATTCTTTCGATAGAAAAGTATAACCGAATTCTGATAACTTCCTTTTATCTTCTATCCATATCTTGGTGTTTGTGATCTATCCTGGATCCACATCTTCTCCTTCATTTTTCTTGTATATATTTTTATAGTCCATGGGAGCCCCAATCCCAGTCCATTTACAGACAAACGCCTTTAAATCATTGAAACTGTAAAAAACTTTATTATTTTGAGAAATCCTAGAGAACTATTTCAGGGTTCATTTTGAGGGTGTTTTATAAATTTGATTTTGAGTATAAGATATTTGAAGTCGACTCATCAAATTATTTTTTTGATATTCATAAGAAATATTATTTCAAAGTTCTCTTATGTGTTGGACCATATTCCTTTTATTTTCGAACGTGATAAAAAATATCTAAAACTATGATGGATGTGAGAGTTGCTGTTATTTTTTGCAATTTATTTATTTCCAGTAAATGTGATTCTTGAGGTTCCTCGTCCATTTCTCAGGAACTCCTATATTTTATGCCATTTAAATTTTGTTGAGGGATCATTTTTTTGGTTTTTCTCTAAAGCAACATCCTATGTTATTTCATTTGGGCAACATTAATCTCTTGTCTAATCCTTATATCAAACAAAGTACCTTCGAGCTCCCTTAAATCAAATTATATTTGATGTAATGAAATTTCAATACACTCATTTTTGTTTGAGTAACTAACCAACCAATTATCAATTTGATTTTCATTATATTCTTTTACAACATTGATTTTTTTCGCGAACAAGATTTTGAGTATTTCCACGTGTTCTTAGAATTTCTCCCTTGTAGGAAATGTAGAGTTTAGAATTAAATGAGGGTCCTGTACTTCTCCGATGTTTCCAACTAAATCAATTTCAGTCATTTTTTGATACAAAGTCTCCCTTTTATAAATTACTTCATTACATTCTTCCAACAATTCATTTAAAGTTTTTATTTTCTTAATCCAACATGATTTAAGTTGCTTTACCCTGGCTTGAGAAGACAATTTTTCTTCCTTTCTTTTCAACTCTGTTATGAGATCAAATTGCTTTGAAACATGGAGCCCTTGAAATTCATGGCTATCAATGATAGCAAAAACTAAATACCCATACATATAAAACCTTTTGTCTTTCTTAAAGTTTGACAATTGAGATGTTATTTATGTGGATATAATCCTTGACCAATAAAAAACCCTTTTTCCTTGAACAAAGTAATACAAGATATACAGAGCCAACCTGGGAATAACATGAGTGGATTTCAATTTGAGAATTCTAGCTAAGAACAAGGCAATTTCTTTGTAGGGTTTCTTGAGCTGACTAACCTATATTAAAGATAAGTCTTCTGCCATTGTTGAGGGATCCTCCAGGCACTGTGGCAATATATCTCTGCCGCCATTTTTAGCTTTGATAAAATTCTTGGCTTCAACTTTAAATATTGTTGTTGGCTTCAACAATTTAAGCATCTGATTGAAAGTAGGTGGCCCCAAAGAAATTGACAAACTCCCATTCATTTTGATAATCCTTTGATCTTTCTTGAAGTTGTCAGTACACCATATCACTGAGTCCTTTGTGTCAAATACTTCTGGAACACAACCTGCTCAGACTATCCCAAACCTCCATACGATATCACCATTCATTTCTTTAGTTGGTAATGAAGAATCTTTCCTGTAAAGTTTAGACTAGTGATTTTCTGAATTTTCTCGTGCAAATGTGTCCAACGTGTCACAGCATAAGCTTTCTCTTATTTTCAACATCTTCTTTTGTGATTATCGTAACATGCAAAGGACGTCAATGATTATGGAATAATATTTTCCCTATTCAAGTTAATATTGGAGCTTTTGTTTCAAGGGAGAAGTTGGATGAATTAAATTCAAAATTCTGAGATTAATATCGAAGAACATGCTATATTAATAACGGTCCTGATATATTAAGTTCGCACGAGCCATGCATTAAATATTTCTTTGATTACCGTGACACGGGAAAAAGATTTTGGTGGAGCAGAAGAATGAATATTACAAATTTGAAAAATCTAATCTCCGCTTCTGAGGTTATAGTGAGGAATATTGAAATTTTTTCTAAGTACCAATTATCGACGGACGAAGGAATGATCATGTTTTAAAAGGAAAATTGGAAACTTCGCTTCCACGGTAAAACTAAAAAAACAACTAAGTGTAAGAATTAACACGACGGGCGAAGAGACAGGTGGGGCAATAAATTTTAAGAGATCTCCGCTTCCGCAATTAATTCTAATTATGGAAATCGATGGACAAAGAAATACTTAACAAAAATGAAAATAGATTTGATCTCTTGCGATTCCACCGCTCTGAAGGTGAAATCAATACTTTGAGAGAAAAGTTTCTAAGTATGGTACATTGGGATAGAAAAAAAAATGTTATGGAAGAAATTTAAGATCAACAACTAGCTCCAATTGCAGGATAGTAACCCCTTGTGGGTTGCTAAGAATCCAAAATCTAAGACCAAACGCCTTCTCTATCGGGCTATGGAGTTACGAAGATAAGAATATATAAAACAAAGAAATTAAATTATGTACAACCAGTAAAAATAAATATCAAGAGAAGAAACTTTTAAGATGTTTCCCATTCAACGACAACATCAAGGTTGTCCTTTTCATGTCTTTGAGCATGTAAGAATTATATCTTAATTTTTTTTCAATGATATAAGGACCAATCCATAATGCCTCGAACTTCGTATGCATTGAGGGGTTCTCTTTAGCTTTATTCTAGAGTAATATTGATTTCCCTTTCTAATTTTTTTTACTGTTGCACTTTGATCAAAATATATTTTGACACTTTGTTGTTTCTGATTCATTTTATGTAATGCTTCATTTCGTTGTTCCTCCGGTTTGATGAGTTGATTATACCTTGTAATATTCCAGATATAAAAAGTATGCATAACATAAATAAAATGCTAGAAATGGAAGATAAGCAACAATATAACCAGAATAACACCACAATAATGCTGAAATGATATCAGAATAACACCAGAAAGAGCACTTCAATTACCGAGAGCAATGTTCACAGGCCTCTTCGAGGGGGCTGTAATATCCCTAGGCCGCACCCAATTCTAATGTAGATGAAAATGTACTTAAGTTGGTGAGCTGTTTTGATATCATTTTGTATACACATTTCATGGCATGTGCACGCATGTACTGCGCAGTGCAATGATGAAGTGTGCACATTCCAGGATACGGCGCGCAACATCTTAAGTGTGTGTGATTGTGAGGCCAACGAGCCTTTGTGTATATGCTATGTTTTATAGGTTGGTGAGCCAGTTAGTATAAGATATGATGCTTATGTTTTGATTAGGCTGGAGAGCCTAGATGTTAAAGGTCAGTGTGCCTATTTTTGTACATGTCTCATAATTAATATAAAATACATCACTGTGCGCAGACCGACCACGATAAAAGAGATGGGGGAATACACTCTACTAGTTAGGGAAATGGAGGGGATAAGTTAAGGAAAGGGGCTAAGCTAGGGAGCTTAAGCCAAAAATGAATATTACATTAATATTTCTTAAATCATAAAGTATGGATAATTATTATATCCTAAGTTCTAAAGTTGGGTACAAGTGGGCCAAAGTAGCTCCCAACATGACAAGTGTCAAGTTGGGGACATGCTTACATATTGTTGGGACTTAGTTAATTTCCTATCATCTTTTCCATCATTCATCCATCATTTTGACCATCATTCCTACTATCTAGTCAATCATCCATAAGTATTCACACACCATTGAGATATCTTTCGTATCTTGATGACAGTACCTGAACCTGGATCCATAGCCATTTTTGTGTTGGTGTATCTGGTTAGCTTGGGGGTTGGACTGAAGAAGCGGGTTGTCAAGCCCATGAGAAATTCTCTGGGTGAGAGAATTGTTGGGGATTAATTCTTGAAGGTGCTGATCTGCAACTACAGTGCTCTAAGACTTTCTGTCTGACTTGTTGCTGAAGCCCGGAAAGGAAGTGGGGCAGCCGAAGGACTCTTGAGTAGAGAAGGGGCACACTTCTTGGGTGGGACAGGCATGTGGGGAATGAGGGATTGTAGCTGTTAGTTGAGTGAGAACCTGTGATGGAGTCTTTCCTGTTGTCCATGAGCCTTTATCCTGGTTAAGAATCCCTTTACTCGAGTGGAGTTTAGTCCCAACTCGGGGGTGACTCACTGTTGAGAGTGACGAACAATGTGGTCTAAGGCTGGGAGGTTTGTGGAAGGTTTGGACACAGTTGGTGACAATATTACCAAGATAAGTGCCAATCTGGGTGATAAATTTACATGCCACATTGTTATTTACATGCTTATATTTATGGGTTTATCTTATGTGTATTTATAACTGTCTGTAAATTTATGGGTATTTCCTATATATGTTGCATGTATATGTTTACTATCATTTTAGTATGAATCCGTGCATTTAGATAACGTATTTATCTATCTATTTATATATATATATATGCTTCCGCAAGAGTTCTGTGTGCATATGTATTTTAATTGCATGCAGTTCGAAAAATTTATATGGCATAGCTCAGTTAGATGCTGGGTATGTTACAGTATGTTCCACAAAGAGAACGTAAGAGTTCTCTAGCGTAGCGTGGCCCAACATGGATGGCCAGGGACATTACAACATGGTATCAGAGCTTCAATTTTCAAAACTGAGCCTAGATGGGCCGAACAAGTTGAGTTGAAGCGAAATTTCACAGAGGATTTATTTCGAATTAGCCAAATTTCGAGTTGTAGAGCGTCCAGCTACAATATGGTACAAAAATTGAGAAATTCGGCCATGTGGTGAGATATTCCTTATTTAATATCTGTTCTAGCAAATCCAAACCTGGAATTGGTCGAATTTGAAGTTACAGTGAAGCCATGACAGTTGGAGCGAGATTAATAAATAAAATTCTCAATTCGTGAATTGATTTTGGGGAAATTTGTTCTAGAAATGTCAACCCACAACGATTTGTTGTTTGCAGAGGTTGAATTGGTGTTGTCAGGGTGAAATTGAATGAATTTCATGGTTGCAGAATGTCTATGGTAAATTGGGGAAAAAGTTAGGAAAAAGCCCCAATTTCTACAGTAGAATTCACGAGGAAATTGATGCGAATAAAAATGAATGTGCGCAGATGAGCACACTAAAAATGCAGGATGCGCAGTAAAAGGATTATGATATGTGAAAATTTATTACCACGTAGAAAAATGTTGGTGTGCTGGTGTGCACGCTAAATTTGGGTACTACGCAGACAAATGTTGGTGTTCTAGTGTGCGCGCTAAATTTAGGTACCATGTAGACAAATGTTGGCGTGCTGGTGTGTGCGCTAAATTTTTGCACTGCGCGGAAAAATGTTGGCATGCTAAATTTGGGTATTGCATAGACAAATGTTGGTGTGCTAAATTTGGGTACCGCACAGACAAATGTTGGTGTGCGTGCTAAATTTGGGCACCGTGCAGACAAATGTTGGCGTGCGTGCTAATGTTGGCGTGCTGGTGCGCGTGCTAAATTTTGGCGCCGTGTGGAAAAATGTTGGTGTGTGGATGCACGTGCTATATTTATCATTGCACGGTGTGCGTATGCATAAAAGTTGTGCACGGTGCACACACACAATAAAATGGTGCACGTGGTGTGCATAGTATTGGTAGAGCACAGTAAAAGTATAAGTGGTCACACGACAGTTTTACTAAATGTGCGTGCAGAGTATTGGTGCGCGGTGGGGCATACTAAAATCTGGCATGGTGAAGCGTTCAGATTAAAATATGTGTGGAACAACAATGTGTGATACAAAAACTGTGTGCAACATGTAATTGATAAAGAACCAAAAATGCCCACGGTGGATATTGGCGCGCGACACAAAAATACTGCGTGCAAGTTATTGGCACGACAAAGAAGTGATACACAATGGTTTTAAAATGAACGAAGCACAATTTACTTTGTGTTTTTTCTGCACATGGTAAATATGGGTGTACAGGTTAAAATTTTTGCATGTGAAGTCGTTTGGAGGGCGAACAATAGCAGAAAATCAACGAATTTCTACGACGTTTTATATCATTTGAACGTCATCTTTTTGCAGCACGTTTTTGAAGGCCTTAAGAGCGTTTTTAGCAACTCAAAAACCACAAAACAAAGATACAAATCAAATAGAAGAGCTCGGATAGATATTTCTAATGGTGTAAATTGTTCGTCAAACAAAGCTTTTATGAGAAAGTTACATCCTAAACAATGGGGGGTAAATTTTAAGATCCAATTAACTTCAAAAAGCCATAACTTTCTACTCCGGAATCCGATTGAGGCAAAGGAGCAGTCAATGGAAAGCTATGGAACCATAGAATACATTCCCAGAGCTGAATTAAATTTTTGGGCATGTTAAATATGTTTAAAATGGAAAATAAGTTACCTATAGCATTCCAGACCAAAAACACAAATTGGCCTAGAACTTCAGCAGGCTGTAATTAGCAGCCCAGAACCCAGAATAAGGTGAAACTTTGATAAAATGTCCATAATATGTTTATGCAGAAACCCAATTGATCTCATATGAAAATTTCAATGGAGTAGGTGAAAAAATGCATAATTACAATGCATAATTGCGCCAAGTTGAAGTGTGAACAGAAAAACTAATGGGAAAATTTCAAATGACCATAACTTTCTGCTCCAGACTCGGAATTGAGCATGTGAGAAGGAGTTGGAAAGGTCTTGTACAAAAGAACAATTATTCACCCATAAAATGTATCAAGGCATTCAATGTTTTAGGAAAACAAAAGAAATATTTCTGATATATTATTGGACCAAAATGGTTCATAATTTTCATGAATTGTTGAAACAGTTAGCCTGAGAAAGTTTTGTTGGTTGCACATTTTGCAGAGTTCACAACAACTAGATCAGATCATAATCAACAAAGAGTCTAGAGTAATGGAAGAGACACAGGGGACTTATAGCCAAGAAGATGAAATCAGAGGAATGGATATCCATTTGGGCATTGAAGGAACAAACTCCAATGGGCATGGGGAAATAAGGGATGAAAACGTGAATATGGTAGAGACCATTAAGAATTTGCAGAGGGATGTCCAAATTCATAAAGCTGATAATGAAAGGATTATGAGATCCAAGGAGCAGTAGGATGGCTTCAACATGAAATTATTGGAGAGCTTGAACATAATAGAAAAGAAATTGGACAAGGAGAGTGGCTCAAGCAAATCTGGAAGTCACATGCCTTCTGATGAGAAAAGAAAAGAAATAAGTGTTAGCAGACATCACCATCACTCCCCAAGGAATTCTAATAAGAGAGCAGGAAACAAATCAATTCCATCCTCTGTCAGAAGGCATAATAAGTATGGGGTGGATGAGCTACGGGGATAAATGAACAAAATCAAACCTCCTACATTTGATGGTGAGAACAAGAAGGATGAAGATGTAGAAACATGGTTGTTGGGCATGAGAAAGTACTTTCAATTGCATAACTATTCTTCTCATGCAGAAAGTAGAATTGATATCTATCAACTGAAGGGAAAGGCATCCGTGTGGTGGTATCAGCTTGTGCAGGTGCAACACATTAAAGAGAAAAGTGTCACTTGGAGGGAATTCAAGAAGTATTTTCAGAAGAAATACCCGACTAAAAGATACTATGAAAAGAAAATGAAAGAGTTCTTTGAACTCAAGCTAGGGAGTATGACCATTGATGAATATGAGAGAATGTTTCTAGAACTTCTGAAGTATGTCTCTTTCATCAAGGATGAGACAATTAAGATTGAAAGGTATTTGAGTGGATTGCCATCATTCATCAGTGAAAAAATATAGTATGATTATCCCAAGACATGGGAAGAGACCATAAGGTGAGCTAAATGCCCATATGATCAACAGAAAGCAAGGCCAACTTTCCAAAAATCTTGGGAAGACAAAAAGAAATTCAAGATGGATCAGAGGAAGAAGGGATCTAAGCCACCATTCTTCAGAAATAATCCACAGGGACAGCAAGATCCTAGAGATCCCAGAGCGATTGAAACAGGGGGTCAAAGGTTAAGGCAACCACCTATTCAATGTTGGGGTTGTAAAGGAGATCACATGTACAGAGATTGTCCTCACAGAGGTGAAAAATGGAGAACTATTCACAATGTACAACAAGATGAAACAGTGGAGGACATGGGAATAAATGTACCAAGGATCTATGCATCCCTAGAAAACAATAAAGAAGAATATCAGTCACATATGATTGAGGTGGTAGGTATGATCAACAACCAAACCATTGTTATTTTAATTGATTCAAGAGCTTAGTCATAGTTATATAGATCCTAAGATGGTGGAAAGTTTGAATTTTGCAAGAAGCAAGCATGGAAAACATTGGTTGGTGCAGTTGCCTATTGGAGCCAAAAGAAAAGTCAATGATATGGTTGAGTCATGTCTTATGGACATGAATGGACTGAACACCAAGACAAATTTGAACATCTTACCTTTAGATTCCTATGAATGTCTAATTGGGATGGATTGGTTGGAACAAGATCATGCTCTCCTAGACTATCATAAAAAAACATTTACTTTATTGGATGAGGAAGGGAAACTAAGGAGAGTGAAGGGAATTCCCAGGGCAGTAACCATCAGAGAAATTTCAGCATTGTAGCCAAAGAAATGTTACAGGAAAGGGTGTCAAATATTTGCATCACATATGGAAGAGACACCTAGAGACAAGGTGCCAAATTTGGAAGATCATGTAGTCCTGTAATAATTTGAAGATGTGTTCAAGGAGGTACCAGGGCTACCCCCCAAGAGAGATATTGATTTCTCTATAAATCTAATGGCTGGAGCAACCCCAGTGTCAAAGACTCCTTACATAATGAGTACACCAGAGCTGAAGGAGTTGCAAATGCATCTTGAAGAACTTTTGAAGAAGGGGTATATATGCCTAAGTGTGTCACCTTGGGGTGCCCTAGTCTTGTTTGTGAAGAAGAAAGATGGAACTTTAAGATTGTGCATTGATTTCAGACAATTGAATAAAGTGAGTGTTAAGAACAAGTATCCTCTGCCAAGGATTGATGATCTTTTTGATCAATTGAAGGATGCAAAGATATTTTCAAAGATAGATCTCAGGTTAGGATACCATCAGGTAAGGATTAAGGAGGAAGATATCAGCAAGATCGCCTTCAGAACAAGGTATGGTTATTATGAGTTCATAGTGGTGCCATTTGGGTTGTCAAATGCACTAGCTGTTTTCATGTGCTTAATGAATGGTGTTTTTCGAGAATATTTAGACAAGTTTGTCATTGTTTTTTTGGATGACATTCTTATATATTCCAATTCAAAAGAAGAGCATGAGAATCATTTGAGGATGGTGTTGCAAGTATTAAGGGAGCATTAGTTGTATGCCAAAATGAGCAAGTGCTCATTTTATCAAAAACATATTCATTATTTTGGGCACATCATTTCAAAGGATGGGATAGCAGTGGATCCTGAGAAGATAGAAGCCATTAGAGAATGGTCAGCACCAAAGAATGTGATAGAGGTCAGATCATTCATGGGCCTTGTAGGCTACTACAGGAGATTTATTGAAGGATTATCAAAGATTTCACACCCAATCACTTCCTTGCAAAGAAAAGGTGTGAAGTTTCAGTGGACATTGGATTGTGAAAAGAGTTTCCAACACTTGAAACAATTACTAACAAGTGCTCCAATACTAAGGATTGCAGATCCAAATGAAGACTTCATTGTATGCACATATGCATGTAAAGATGGAATTGGTGGAGTCCTCAGTCAAAATGGGTTTGTTATATGTTATGAATCAAGTAAGTTAAAGGAGCATGAAAGACACTATGCCATTCATGATTTGGATTTGGCAGCCATAGTGCATGCCTTGAGGAAATGGAGACACTACCTCATGGGGAAGAGGTTTGAGCTAAGCACATACCATAATGGCTTGAAATATTTATTTTATCAGCCAACTCTAAATTCTAGGCAAACCAGATGGTTAGAATTTCTAAGTGAATATGACTTTGATATAAAGCATATCAAAGGGAAAGAGAACAAAGTGGCTGATGCACTCAATAGAAGAGTGCATGAAATGCATGCTACAACCATTAGCATGTACCAATCAGATTTGAAATATAGAATTACAGAGGCTTCCAAATTAGATTTGCATTACAAGGAATTAGTGACAAAATTACAACAAGGTATTTTGCAGCAGAAAATTGAGGAATACAAGCTAAATAATGATGAAATTCTCATGTAGAGGGACATAGTTTATGTACCAAATTATAATGAATTGAAAAATATGATATTGAGAGAAATGCATAATGTGCCTTATGCGGGGCACCCAAGATATCAGAAGATGGTTGCAACTGTCAAGAGACAATATTATTGGCCAGGCATGAATAAAGAAGTTGTTGATTTTATTGTTAGATGTTTGGAATGTAAAAAGGTAAAGGCTGAGCATAGACACTCAGCTGGTTTGCTACAATCATTACCCATTCCTAAGTGGAAATGGGAAGTTGTAACAATGGATTTCATCACCAAACTGCCCAGAACAAACAAACAACATGATTCTATCATGGTAGTGGTAGATAAGCTTACTAAAGTTGTCCATTTTATTCCAGTTAAAATCACTCACAAGGCAGTGAACATTGCTGATGTTTATATGAAAGAAATTGCCATATTACATGGCATACCAAAGACAATTGTGTCTGACAGAGATCCAAAATTTACCTCAAAATTTTGGAAAGGATTATTTAATGGATTTGGCACAAATTTGAATTTCAGTACAGCCTATCATCCAAAATAAGATGGACAAACGGAGAGGGTGAATCAAGTGATTGAATACATGTTAAGAATGTATGTGATGGATAAACCATCAAAATGGGAAGACTACCTACACTTGGTAGAGTTTTCTTATAACAATGGGCACCAAACATCTCTAAATATGAGACCATTTGAGTCACTTTATGGCAGAAAGTGCAACACACCAGTAAGCTGGGATAACACTGCAGATAGGGCAGTGGTTGGGCCAGATTTGCTTAGGGAAATAGAGGAGAAAATGATAAAAATAAATTTTTTTTTAAAGGCTACCCAGGACAAGCAGAAAAGCTATGCTGATAAGGGAAAAATTCACAAGGAATTTAAAGTGGGTGACCATGTATTTTTGAAAGTGAAGGCCAACAAAAGTTCCCTGAAATTGGGAAACTGTTCAAAGTTGGCAACTCACTATTGTGGGACATTTGAAATCCTAGAGAGGATTGGTCCAATTGCTTATATGATTGCATTGCCTGCATCTATGCCTATTCATAATGTATTCCATGTATCATTTCTAAAGAAATATATACCTGATGCTAGTCATGTTATTGATTGGAATGTGATCCAGGTGGAACAAGAAGGCACTTTTCAAGTGCATCCGGTGCGCATTCTGGAACGAAAAATCAAACAGCTCCGGAATTGAGCCATAGGGCTTGTAAAGATCCAATGGACCTGGTACGGTCCCGAAGACACTACTTGGGAGCATGAGGATGCAATCTGGGTAGAATACCTGCATCTTTTTGAGGATTTTTGAGATTTCGTTGTATATGGATACATGATGCACTGAGGACAATGCATAAATAAGGGGAGGGGATTGTAATATCCCTAGGCTGCACCCAATTGTAATATAGATGAAAATGTACTTAAGCTGATGAACTGTTTTGATATCATTTTGTATACACATTTCATGGCATAGTGCGCGCATGTACTGCACAGTGCAATGATGAAGTGTGCACATTCCAGGATACCGTGCACAACATCTTAAGTGCGTGCGATTGTGAGGCCAACATGCCTTTGTGTATATGCTATGTTTTATAGGCTAGTGAGCCAATTATTATAAGCTAGGATGCTTATGCTTTGATTAGGCCGGAGAGCCTAGATGTTGAAGGCTAGTGCACCTATTTTTGTACATGTCTCATAATTAATATAAAATACATCGTTGCACGCAAACCGACCACGATAAAAGAGATGGGGGACTAAAATCCACTAGTTAGGGAAAGGGAGGGGCTAAGTTAAGGAAAGGGGCAAGCCAAAAAGGAATATTATATTAATATTTCTTAAATCATAAAGTATGGATAATTATTTTATCCTAAGTTCTAAAGTTGGGTACAAGTGGGCCAAAGTAGCTCCCAACATGACAAGTGTCAAGTTGGGGACATGCATACATATTGTTGGGACTTAGTTCATTTCCTATCATCTTTTCCATAATTCATCCATCATTCTGACCATCACTCCTACTATCCAGTCAATCATCCATGAGTATTCAAATGACATTGAGCTATCTTTCATATCTTGATGACAATAATTGAACCTGGATCCATAGCCACTTTTGTGTTAGTGTGTATGTTTAGCTTGGGGGATGGACTGAAGAAGCGGGTTGTCAGGCCCGTGAGCAATCATCTAGGTGAGATAGTTGTTGGGGATTGATTCTTGAAGGTATTGAGCTGCAACTACAGTGCTCTGAGACTTCCTGTCCGGCCTGTTGTTGAAGCTCGAAAAGGAAGTGGGGTAGTCAAAGGACTGTTGAGCAGAGAAGGGGCACACTTCCTAGGTGGGACATGAATGTGAGGAATGAGGGACTGTAGGATGTTAGTTGAGTGAGAACCTGTGACAGATTCTTTCCTATTGTCCATGAGCCTTTAGCTTGGTTAGGAATCCCTTTAACCTGGATGGATTTTAGTCCCAGCTCAGGGGTGACTCACTGTTGAGAGTGATGAATAGTGTGGTCTAAGGCTAGGAGGTTTGTGGAAGGTCTGCATGCATTTGGTGACATTATTATCAAGATAAGTGCCAATATGAGTGATAAATTTACATGCTGCATTGTTATTTATGTGCTTATATTTATGGGTTTATCTTATGTGTGTTTATAAATGTCTATAAATTTATGGGTATTTACTGTTGAGTCCATTTTTGTGCTTCCATAAACCATACTTTTGCCTCTTTATTTATCCATTTTTCTTTCATTTCATTCCACATTTCCCATGAAACGGCCTATGTAAGGTATATTTGTCATTCTTTAGCTTAAGAATTGAGTTTTCTAAATTTTAGCATTAAAATTGAAAATTTACCAGAAATTACAGGATTTGACCAAATCCTGTAAAAGCTCTGTGGTTTGTATACTTGCAGGACACCTGGGAAAAATATAACACTTGGGTCGTGTTCCCTAATGTACAAGGATGGAGAATGAGCTATTAGATTCAAAATCTGAGCCTCCCAGATGTCCGGTCAACGCTGGTCAAACATGGCCACTTCAACAGAAATTGCCCTGTTTCAGCCTTAAATCTTGGACAGTTTTGGATTTCGTGGGATTTTGACCATATATTGTGGATCTAAAGGAGGCATTCGACCCTCCTAGGATATTGTGGATATAATTATGATATTTAGGAGACATTTTAGCATTTTTGGTTTTAAGACTCTTGTATAAATACTCTTAAGCTTAAACTAGTAAGACAATCTTGATATGAATGAAGAAACTTGAGAATTTGCACTCTTGAAGATCAGATCTGTGTTTTTTTCATGTGAATGCTTATGGTGATTTGAATGCTACTAGATTTCTTTCTTAGCTGAAGTCAACTAAAGTGTACCAGGGAAGCATTGGAGGGCCCCCATTGCCAACTAGTACACTCTTTCCTTGTGTTCTTTTTCAAGTACATGTTTTAGATCTTGTTTGCTGTAGATGAGTTTTATCTTGCTGT
>ML794860.1:0-12918 GCA_009831015.1 Picea engelmannii | reverse complement strand
TGGCCCTTACACAGTTCTCAAGCATGTGGGACAAGTTGCATATCAGTTAGCTCTGCCCATTCAGTTGAAGCTACATCATGTTTTTCATATTTCATGCTTGAAGAAGGTGATTGGCACGAGGTGCCAAATTCAAACCAACCTTCCCGAATTAGCTGAAGAAGGATCCATTTGGCTACAACCAGAAGCAATTTTGGACCAGCGGGAGCATCGCCTGCGTCAGAGAACCATCAAGGAAGTGCTAGTACAGTGGAAAGATATGACTCCAGCAGATGCCACTTGGGAACCAGCTACCATTCTGCAACAGTTTCCACATCTCAAGCCTTGAGGACAAGGTTGTTTTTAAGGGGGTGGACATGTTAAGGTCCTAACCCGCACATAGGTAGATCAATGTATTCGGATGTAATAAAGGTCAATATTAATAAGACCTTTCAATAAAATATAATAAGGTGGAAGTAAGAAGACCTAATAGAAGCTTCCGCTTCTAGAAGGATCTTCCTCTAGATGCTTCTCTTAATAGACACATTTAGTATAAATAAGGGTCGAGGGTATGAAAAACCTAGCTTGGAGATTATTGTAACAGAGTGCTGCTCAACTGGAGGTTTCCCCCTCGAAGAGGCCTGTGAACATTGCTATCTGAATCAAAGTGCTATTTCTGTTGCTATTCCGTATATTATTTCTGTGTATTGTGAAGATTATGCTGGATATTTTACTGTTATTCTGTCATTTCTAGCATTTCATTTCTGTTCTGCATATTTTATATATCTGGTATCTTGCAGATCCACCCTGACATTGTCCTTGTCAACCAGATGACCCAAGTACTTGACTTCTGAAGCACCAAAAGCACATTTAGACCATTTCAGGAAAAGTTGGTGCTGAGAGAGTAGATGGAGAACTCGATCCACATGAGAAATATGGTATGTCCATGTTTTTCTATATATGAGGATATCATCAAAGAAACTAAGACAAAATGACAGAGAAAAGGATGAAAGACATGATTCATGAGCCTTTGGAAGGTGGAGGGGGCCTTACACAAGACAAAGGGCATGACCAAAAATTCATAGTGGCCCTCATGAGTTTGAAAGGCAGTCTTAGGAATGTTTGCCTCTTTCATATGTATCTGGTGGTAGCCAGAACGAAGATCAATTTTAGTAAAGAACTGGGTGCCACTCAATTCATCCAATAGGTCATCAATGACATGAATGGGAAATTTGTCTTTAATGGTAAGTTTGTTGAGGGAATGAAAGTTTGGATACATTCGCCAAGAACCTTACTTATTCAGGACCATGACCACCGGAGAAGAGTAGGGGTTCATACTAGGGTGGATAATGCATGTGTTATGGAGTTCCTAAACCATTTTCTCAATTTAATTTTTTTGGGAAAAGGGGTGATGATACAGACAGATATTGGGATGAAGGCTTCCTGGTACAAGGGAAATGGACTGATCATGAACACCACGGGAAGGAGAGAGTCCATGGGGAGTGGAAAAGAACACTTGATGTTTAGAGAGGATGGATTGGAGGTCTTGCGACACTGAGGGTGTCTCTGTTGCTTGTATGGCATGGATTTGGGCAATAACGCCAGAATGACCTTTTTTGAACAGCTTTTCCATGCAATGGGAACTAATGATCTTAGGTGATCCGGAGGTGATTCCTTGGAACTTATATTGTTGGCCCTCCTGGTTGAATTGCATGGTTAATTCCTTAAAATCCATGAGAATTGGACCCAAAGTCCTTAGCCAGTCTGCACCCAACACAATGTCACAATCGCCCATGTCGATAGAAAACATATGAGATTCCAGGTGGTAGTCACCATTTTGGAGATGCACATTTTCACAATGCCCTCCACATTTCAGGGAGCCACCATTGGAAATCATAATTTGGAAATTATTGACTGCATGGATATAGCAATGAGTTTCTTGAGCAATGTGGTGATGGATAAAATTATGGGTGCTTCCACTATCAATAAGAATGATGAGATTCCTATGATTGATATAATCGATTAGCTTGAGGGTTTGGGGAGCAGAGAAGCCAGTGAGAGAATTTAGGGAAATGACCGGTTCTACTTCGGGAGGGTCTGAGGGAGGGGTTATGTCAGTGATTTCAGGTGACTCAGACACAAGGGGAGTTTCAACATCTTCTTCTGAAATATCCTCCGAGATGGCCATAAAAATATTTTGTTCCTTACACTTGTGGCCTAGAAAATATTTGTCATCACAATTATAACAAAGGCCTTTGAGTTGGCGTTCAACCATTTCAGCCCTGGTCAATTTTTGGATCTTTAGTGGAGCAGAGGGAGTAGTGGGATTTACTGGTTTAGTGCGAGTGATAAAGGAGGGTTTCCAGTTTTGAGAAGATACAACTTGTTGTGCTTATTTATCTCTTTTAGTAGCCTCCACCCAAATCTGAGGCTGAGCCATGAGGACATGGGCACAAATCTCATCCTTGAGGCCACTAATAAAACATTCTCAGAAAAAGGCATCAGACATGCCCTTTGTCCAAAAATCCAGGCACTCAAAAACATCTATAAAGTCTTCCACTGTTCCAGATTGTTTCAACTTTTTCAATCAGCCTAAATGGTTGGTGTCAGTGTCAAAGCATTCATAAATCTCTACCATGAGGTGTGTCCAAGCAATATACCCTTGACGGGAAGTTTTTCTCCATTGCCACCATTGCCAATGTTCTTGATCTAGATGGAGAACACCGTACTAGTGTTTGGCCAAGTCATCTATAATGCCGTATAAAGAGAAATAATGTTCCATTTGGGTTACCCAACCAGTGGGATCCGAGCCATCAAATTTGGTCACATCGACCCGTGGAAGGTGTAGTTCACGTTGAAAGTGACGGGGTTGAAAATTATGGGAATGAGAGGAAGTTTCAACTTCAGTATGTGGAGGTGGGTCAGATAAAGGGTTATCTGCAGGGATATGCAACTTGGTGCAGATCATCGAAACAACAGATTCAAGATGAGTAGGCATGTCTTGTTTGAGTTCCTTGATTGAGGCAACGATGGAGGACTGCATGGTTGTATTGATGGCGGAAAAATTAGCACTGAGCTATTTCACTTCTTGTTGGGTCTCTATGAAATTAGATTGCAAGGTATTGAAGTGAGCTTCCAAGTCTTGGCTACGGGTATGGGCCATGATGACCAAGGAACCAAAATGGGGTGGGTGGGGTCAAATTTTTTGTCGAAAAATGATATGTATGAATGTGATAAGTGCGAAGATATAAATCCAATGGAATAGGTCTCATATAATGGTGCAAAAATTTCTAGACTCATTTTTTTTTTACACCTGTGGAGTTATACTCCGGTCTGAAGAATACTGCAGTGATGAAATTCCCAAATGCTTAACTAGGAAGAAATGTGTAGTTATTTGGCAACCCGAACACAATTGTGTGACAATAGATCTTGTCTGTTTTAATTTTTTTTCTTTTCATCCCCAAGGGTTCTACAAACAAGGGTTTTCCATATGCTATAGCTCTCTGATATACATGCAGGGTCCAAAAGTAGTACTCGACTCAATATCTCAAGGCACCAACTAATGAGGCTAGACTGTGCCCTTAGTCGTACTACCCGACTACCTAAGTATCAAAGAGTATCTTCTCGAGTGTTGTTCTCGGTGGAAGTATAGCAGTTAGGCGTCGAATTGGTTTATCTAAAGAGGGCTTCAGGTAATCTAGGCTGATCCGTACATAGGTGTTGTCTGATGCGCTACCACTTGAAGGGGTACCAACAGGGGTTACAAGGGTGGCCATTAGAGGTGCACTTAAGTACCACTTGTATTTCCTTCATGTATGAATCCCTCAACTGTGGGTTTATGCACGTAACGACAGATCTCTATGGCTTAAAGACACCGAAATACGTCTCTACCCTGAAAAAAAAATTAACCCACAATTTATGCCGAGGAAAGTGCTCTGATACCACTTGTAATATTCGAGATATAAAAAGTATGCATAACATAAATAAAATGCTAGAAATAGCAGATAAGAAACAATATAACCAGAATAACACCACAATAATACTTAAATGATAACAAAATAACACCAGAAAGAGCACTTCGATTACTGAGAGCAATGTTCACAAGCCTCTTCGAGGGGGCAACCTCCAATCGAGAAGAGCTCTATTACAATAATGTCCAAGCTAGGGTTCTCATACCCTCGACTCCTATCTATACTAAATATGTCTATCAAAAGAACCATCTAGAGGAAGATCCTTCTAGAAGTAGAAGCTTCTATTAGGTCTTCTTACATTCGACTTATTCTACTTTATTGCAAGGCCTTATTAATATTGACGTTTATTACATCCAAATTTATTGTTCTACCTATGTGCGGGTTAGGTCCCTAACATACCTTTTCTATAACTGTGAGATCTCTTCCAAATATTCAATATTTTTTGCATATGTCAAAGCTTTTATTTCTAGACCGATGGGGATCCTTACCTCTTTCCCATAAACTAGATTATATGGAGATGTTCTAGTACTATCCTTTGGCGTCAACCTGCTCATCCATAATGCATTAGTTAATTTCAAATGCCAATTCTTTTGATTTTGATCAATGGTCTTTTTGAGTATTTGAACTAAAATTTTGTTTGTGGATTCGACCAAGCCATTTCCTTGAGGATAATAGTTGGATGATTGTCCCATTAAAATGCCAAACTCTCCACAAAAATTTGTAAATTTTGATCCAATGAAAATTGATCCATTATCTATGATAAATTTCTCAGGGACTCTAAACCTTGATAAATATTATCCTTAAGGAAGTTTATAAGTTCTTCTGAATTAGCCTTATTTAATGCTATTGCTTCTTTCCATTTCATGAAATAATATGTAGCAGTAAGGATATATAAATAGCCTTTACTTGATTTTGGGTTTATTGGTCCAACAACATCATGTCTCCATTGTGAAAAGGGATCCTCAACATATATAGGTTGTAAAGGAATCACGACTCTTTTCATCTTCCTTGGAAATTTTTGACAAGATACACATTTTATTATTTCTACATATGAATCTTTGAAAATTGTTGTCCAATAATAACCATCCCTTATTTTTTTTTATGTGCAGTAGCTATTGGTGCAAAATGGCCTCCACAAATATCTTCAGGAAATTATTTAATCAAATCTTTAGCTTTTGTATCATCTACACATTTTAACAACATTCAATCAAAATTTCTTCAAAAAACAACTTGAGCAATTAGTACATATTGAGTCGATTTCATTTTCAGAGTCCTTTATTTTGGTGACATTCCATTTGGAAATTGCCCCAATTTTAACTAAAAAATAATATCTTTACACCAATCAAAAGTTGATGTTGATCCTCCTGTTGTAATTGACACACAACCATCTAATGCATCATTTCCAGTAATAAGCTTACAAAGTCCCAGTCCCTTAATTGCATGGAATGGTTTGATCTTAATGTCATACTCCTGGAATTTTGCAAGCCAATCAACCCATTGTCCTTCCCTTAGCTGTTGATTAAGGAGCATTCTTAATGGAGAAGAAGTAACATATGCTCTGACATGAGATGATCAAATATAAGTCCTGAAGTGAGCTATTGCCTTTACTAATGAAAGTGCCTACTTTTCTATATCTGAATATTTCAATTTGTAATCATGCATGGTTTTTCTCATGAAGCTTATATGGAGTTCTTCTCCTTTATTATTTCTCCGTGTTAAAATTGAGGCAATAGTTTCTTTTGAAGAAAAAGAGTATATGATGAAATCTTTATTAAAATATGGACTTATTAATACTGGAGTAGTTGAGATGGCATGTTTGATGTTATTGAAGGCCCTTTGAATATCATCAGTCCACTCGAATCTCTGATCTTTTTTTAGCAACAGATTTATCGGTTTCACTATTGTTCCATAATCTGGCACAAATATTCTCACAAAATTAATTTTACCAAAAAATGTCTGTACTCCATTTTTTGAAGTTGGAGGATTCAATTCATTGATTACTTTTATTCTTTCAGGACCAATATAAATCCCTTCCTTTCTAAATACATGTCCCAATAGTTTCCTTTAGAAACAACAAATAAACACTTCTTGGGATTTAAAGACATTCCAAATTTTATACATCTTTCAAAAACTTTTCTTAAATGATCAATGTGCTTTTCTCTTACTTTGGAATATATATTAAGGTCACCCTGGTAGTCAACAATAAATTTACCAATCCAATGTTGGAAAGCATGATCCATGGCCCTCTGGAAAATTGCTCCAACATTCTTTAATCCAAAAGGCATTCAAACATACACATATGTCTCCCATGGTGTTATTAATGCAGTTTTTAATCTATCCTCCTCTACAACAAGAACCTGATTGTAACTTGAAAATCCATCTAGCATAGACATGAGAGTTGAACTAGTTACTTTTTGTAGTAACATTTCCATATTTACCAAAGGATAATTTTCCTTTATACTTGCTTTATTTAGATCTCTAAAATCAACACACAATCAAATTTCTTCGCTTTTCTTTCATACAATCATTGGATTAGATAACCACTATGAATGTCTAATTGGAAAAATTATCCCAACCTTTTTTTAACTTTTCAAGTTCTATTTTAACCAGAGGCTTTAACTTTGGATTTATTATTCTCAACTTTTGTTTGAATGGATTTGTACCTTCTTTTAGAGGTATGAGATGTTGAAAAATTGTTTTATCATATGCTTTAAGATAATCATAACTACATGAAAAAACATAAAAGTACTCTCTAAATAAAGAAATATATTGATCGATTTCTTTTAGTGTACAATTGATCCCAAGATTTACATATTTAGGAGAACTCGTAGTACCAATATTGTTTTTTGGGGTTTGTTGTATTTTTCGTACAGATTCTTCTTCTTTCAATTTCTTGGTCTGATCATTTTGAGAAAACAAAGATTCATACTTAATACAATTTTTTGGAATTGATTGCATGCTTTCTTCAAATTCTCCTGAATTGGAAAAAAATTCATTCAAAGGACTTTGGAGAATGTCTTTTGATGGCGCATGTTCAAGTTCTGGGAATGGTGTTGGAGTTATATTTAAGAGCCTTGATAAAACTATACATCCACATGCTATCAAAATAGAATTTCCTTGCACAAGAAATGAAGATGAATATGAGGCACTGATCCAAGGGATGATCTTGGCTTTGGAAATGAAAATTGAGCATTTAATTATAATCGGTGATTCCGAGCTAGTTATAAATCATGTTATTCAAAAATATAAAATCAAGAAAGAAAGGCTAAAAATGAATGCTAAAAGAGTAAATGAGATGCTAGAATCATTTATTTTGTTTAATTTATCTTTCATCCCAAGAGAAAGGAATCAAAAGGCAAATTCTTTGGAAGTTGCTGCATCATTGTTCAATCCAGACGATTTGCAAGATAAGAACACCTTTTAGGTAAAAAGAATTTTTAGGCCCTCTATTCTTGACAACCAAGAATACCTTCAAGTATTCGAGAATGATGAAGAGCATTGATATGGTGTATTGAAAACTTTGAGAAAGATCAAAGGATTATCAAAATGAATGGGTGTTCATCAATTTATTTGGGGTCACCTACTTTCAATCAAATGCTTAAATTGCCAAAGCCAACTACAATATTTAAAGTTAAGGAAGACAAGAATTTTATCAAAGATAAAAATGGCATTAAGTTTATATTTCCACAATGCCTATAGGATCCCTCAATAATGTTAGAAGTCTTATCTTTAATAAAGGTTAGTCAGCTCAAGAAACCCTACAAAGAAATTGCTTGGTTCTTAGCTAGAATTCTCGGGTTAGAATCCACTGTTGCTATTCCTAGGTTGGCTCTGTATATCTTGTATTACTCAGTTCAATTCAAAAAGTTTTTTGACTGGTCAAGGATTATATCCACATAAATAACATCTCAATTGTCGAAATTTAAGAAAGCCAAAAGGTTTTATATGTCTCAGAATTTAGTTTTTTCTATCATTGATAGCCATGAATTTCAAGGGATCCATCTTTCAAAGCAAGTTGATCTCATGACATAGTTGAAAATAAAGGAATAAAATTTTCCTTCTCAAGCTAGGGTAAAGCAACTTAAATCATGCTGGATTAAGAAAATAAAAACTTTAAAGGAATTGCTTGAAGAATGTAATGAATTAATTTTTAAAAGGGAGACTTTGTATAAAAAATTGACTGAAATTGATTTAGTTGGAAACACCAGAGAAGTATAGGACCCTCATTTAATTCTAAACTCCACATTTTTTACAAGGGAGAAATTCGAGGAACACGTGGAAATACTCAAAATCTTGTCCGCGGGAAAGTTTAATGGTATAAAATAATATAATGAAGATGACATTGATAATTGGTCGGTTAGTTACTCAAACAAAAATGAGTATATTGAAGCTTCATTACATCAAATATCATTTGATTTAAGGGAGTTGGAAGGTAATTTGTTTGATATAAGAATTAGACAAGATATTAATGTCATCCAAATGAAGGATTATATCAAAGAGTGGTTAAAACATGCCTTGTTAAAAATAATCGAAGAAGATCAGTTGAGAACTATCGAAACCAACCAACCAACCACACCAAAGAATAATATAAAAGGCACAACGAGAACCAAATAAAAGGAGAGAGTTTCCATCACAATAATTCCATATTGATACGTCCCTTCTTTCCTTTTCAAGATTCATCCAGTTGTATTTATTCTTTCGATAGAAAAGTATGACCAAATTCTAATAACTTTCTTCTATATTTTGTCCAGATCTTGCTATTCATAATCTGCCCTAGATACACATTTTATCCTTCATATTTCTTGCATATATTTTTATGATCCACGAGAGCCCCAATCCCAATCTATTTATGGAAAAACGCCTTTAAATTTTTGAGATTGTAAAATACTTTATTATTTTGAGAAATCCCATAGAACTGTTTCGGGGTTGATTTTGACAGTGTTTTATAACTCTGATTTTGAATATAAGATATTTGAAGTCGACTCATCAAATTCTTTTTTTAATCTTCATAAGCAATACAATTTCAAATTTCTCTTATGTGTTGGACCATATTCCTTTTATTTTCGAATGTGATAAAAAATATCTAAAACTGTGATGGATGTGAGAGTTTTTGTTATTTTTTGCAATTTATTTATTTGCAATAAATGTGATGTTTAAGGTTCTTGGTCCATTTCTCAAGAAATCCTATATTTTATGCCATTTTAAATTTTGTTGAGCGATAAAGTTTTGGGTTTTTCTCTAAAGCAACACCCTACATTATTTGATTGATATTTAAAAAAAAATATTTGAAGAATTTAAAGAGGAGTACCACTTCTATAAAAAGCAGGGGGATTTATATCCTCATGAGGTTGTCACTTCAGTATTAATATATTCAAAATTCAATAGTCCACAAGGAGGTAAGGCCCTCTTGGTTTTCCACACTCCACATTCAATAACCCAAATCCCAGGTTCTACTCCACAGTTCCCACCAACTCTATTCCCCTCAACCATTAGAACCCAAGGAATGTGATCCCCCTTCTCTTCCATGCAATCCTTTGATCCTTCCCACTTCCCTCCAGGGATCTAGTGCACTTGGTTGGGTAGGAATATCACATCTGGGGACTTCGAGAACTCTCATATTCTCCAGGAGTGTTCACAACAACCTTCTCAAGGATATTGAGCTATTTTCTCAACAAGAAATGGCACCACAGGCACATAACCTGTTTTTACAAGAACATAGGAAAAAAATTCAACGTAAATATCTCCCAACAATGGTTTTACTCAAGCAAAGCATGACTGGTGATCTTTTGAGCATAAATCTCTCCTATTGCTCTCCAAAATCAACAAGTGAATGTGAAATTGGGTTGAAACCTACGCAAAGAATCTAGCTAGAAATAATGAACAACAAACTTGAAAAGTTAAGAGAAGAATTGGAGAAAGAATGAGAGAATCGTATCAATCGAATGAGAGAATGGAAAAATACATTTGATTTACTCTACATTTCTGAACTAATGCACCATAGTATTGATCTAGAGAGATGTGGACACACAATGACATAAACCAGAGTGAATTTCCATCTAGTCCTAGTTAACTGGCCATGCAATCCTCAATCAACTGGCTCACACAAGTGGAGTGGAGAGAATCCCATGCATGAATGCATGTAGCACTCTATTATCCTCATGTATGTGAAGTGCACCATCCTGGTGATGATCCCAAAGTGAACATGCAACACTTGGTGATAATACCAAGGTTTCCATTTGAGACTTGACTCCACTAGTCTAACTAAAGTACAACTGAGTAATGACTGAAGAGGATGTGGCTTTCTCATCTAGGTGAGAATATCTAAAACCAAGGGGCATCCTCAACATAGACAAATGAACTTAGGAAAATAAATACTAGGTGGGTGCGTAATATCTCCAATAGAAAAAATTGTCCCTCCTTCCTACTCAAATTTCCTTCTTCTCCCTTTCTTGAATCTCACTCTTCCCCAAAAGGATTGCTTGACTCTCACACTGCCCCCATGCTTGTTTTGTAATCAACCCATGCTCTCAATAAATCTATGAGGTGATCTCACACACCAAACCTCTTACATGAATTCAATGATTGAATGTCTAGTAAGTCAAAAGGAGGATTAGATGGTAATGATAGATTAACATAGGAAAATAACATGGGTTTCCCCTTGGATTCCCCCTTTATCTCCCATATCTTGTGGAATCATATCCCCCCATCATTACTGTCCCTCTCATATCTCAACCAACAATTATTATCTATATTAATTATTTCAATGTACATAGTTTGGCCCTCGGCCATATTAATTGATATAGGCTCTTCGTCCCAAACATATCATCTCACCAACCTCAATAACATTTATATAGTTACATTATAATTTGCAGGGATTTAAACTATGGATGTTACATAGCATGTTGTTTCATCGAATGCTACCATGGAAATATCTTTGACTTGCAGTTAGTAATCCCCTTTTAAGTATTCAAACAACATTGTTCCCCTTTGCGACTACATATCAAATAGTTATTCTACTTGTCACACTATTTGGCCTCTTTATCGATACATGTCTTAATCAAGTGTGTTCAACTCATTGGATGTTTCTTTTTGTCTTCGTCTATTAGATTCGAGGGCACAAGGTTCCTTCTTATATGTTTGACTTTGTGTAATTTCTTGTAGAACTTAGCAAATTGATAGGTGTTGTTCTCAAACCTTTCTCTAGAGATTACAATGTAGTCTCAACTACTCTTGTGATCATTTTCCAATGCTTAAAATTGTTTTCCTATCCAATCAAGTGATTTTTCATGATCAAACCACGTCTTAAATAGTCTCTCAACAGTCTCTTTGATTTTTCTTGATGTTGGATCTAAGATACCCAATGTACCCATGTCTAACTTGATCTATTTATTAATTTCTTCCTCTTTGGAACCACCCTTCAATATTTCTTTCATTAGGAACACAAATTTGGTTAGGTCCAAAACATTCCCAAGTATTTGTTCCAACCCCTTTATATGCTTCTCCTTCTACCTAAATTTGATCTCCAAGTCTTGATAATTCTTATCCAACAACTAGTGTGACACATTGAAATGATTTTATGCTACTTTTGTGAAGGGTATTTTTTTTCAATAGCGACCTCATAATAAGTTAAACCATTCAAAAATATTGGATTATCCCCAACTTTATATATTTGCACAATTGTTTCCATGACACATGTACCCTCATAAAAGTTGGTTTCTATGTAAGTCTTGTCTCCTATCCTCATCCTTTTGCATATATTAACCATTACTACTTCAAAAATGGTTTCAATCTTTTAGGTTTTCTCTTTAACCTAAGGACTTTGCTTTTCCTTTCTTTTGAGAAACCTTAGTCGATAGTTTCCTAGTTCAAATATTGGAAGAATTTTGTAAATTGAATTATTGTTTAAATTTCCCAAGCCAAATACCATGCTCGTGAAATGATGTTTGTTCTTCCATGTGTACACCTGAGTGTGTCTCTATAATTCAAAATTTTGATTGCACAGTTTCTCTAGGTCCTAGTTGATTCAAATTCAACATCTCCATTATTAGTATCCTTTTATTTTTCATGATCTTGCTTTATTTTCTAGTGAGGGGGAATTTTCATATACATGTTTTCCACCTCCTAATTGGATTTATCTTTCCTTGCCTTGTGATCCAGGTGGATATTGGTGGCCACCCACCTTTTCCAAATGGCTCAAAACAGTTTTCTGGCCATTTTGGCAATTTACTATTTTTAGCAGGTTTTAACTTTCGGGGCCATTTTGAGGGCCTAAATGAAGTTTTTTCTAGATCGAGGTTCTCCTCGACGATACCTTTCCAACGAGCTATCACACGCCTAAAACGGAGATCGTATGCAAAAGTTACGACCTCGGGAAGTTGATGCACCAACTTACCCAAACGGGGCCCACATGACTTTTGGCGCTTCATCTCCTAGGGTTAGGTTTTTGGATGTCTAGGACTTTTGGCATTCCCGTCTATTGTAAAAAGGACTTTTGAGCCTCATTGTAATCATCTTCTTGTGAATGCGAGTAGCCGTCACATCTCTTCTCAGAGATAAGCTGCCACCATTCTAGCGAGTCTTTCACTCTGTATTTTTACAGTCTCTGTACATTTCTTTCATTAATAGAAATCATGTATTACTGTATCTTTGTGTTATGGTTGCATCTCTGATATATTTCTGTTATATTACTGGATATATGTGATATCTTTGTGCATTTCTTTATTATATCTCCACTCTCATTTCGTGCCGAAAATAATCCGGATCAGTGGTATCAGAGCAGGCTGCTCTTGTTCGGTTTTTTTTAGTGCATGTCCCCGACGAGGTCTGACTATAGCAAGTTGGGTCTCGAGCTTGTCTCTCTTGAGGAAAATCGCTCTCGCACACCCAAGAAACCCTCAATGGCGGAAGAAAAGAAAAACGATGGAGCAGACGATCCTATCAGTCTGTTGCTTGAGCAAGCTCTCACGCGACA
>ML794859.1:466884-478473 GCA_009831015.1 Picea engelmannii | reverse complement strand
TATCTTGTGTGGTGATTGTATTCAGATATCTTTGGATCTATTGTGATATTTTGTATTCAGGTATTGTGCTCAAGTATCACGGTGCTCTGCATAGATACATCCAGACCGAAATGGATTTTCTGGACATCTCATCCTTGGGCGTGGCCTACCCATATGTTGTCAAAATCGAGCAAAATCTCAAACAAAAGACACGACAATTTGGGCTGGGGAACCCCTCACAACAAAATCTAGGAAAGGGCAGCCCCAACCCATAGAACAAAGGATAGAGCAAAGATGAACAGTATCAGGACAACCAGTCCAATCCGCAAGCAAAGAAGGACATTGAAAAGACAAAGAAAGATACCGGGAAGTGGTGCGACTTCCATAAGAGCCCTTGGCATAACACTATTGACTGTCACTCAAAGAGGATGTTGGTGGCCGAAGTGAAAGCCTATAAATCAGATGGAGGTTCTGACTCTGAGTCAGAACCAGAAAGGGGAAGACGGATCATTGACGCAGAACCCAGTGCCACCATTGCTACCACCAAGCTCCAGCATGGTGAACCAGAAGAGCCAGAAGAAGGAGAGTGCCTCTTCCATTCACAGATGTGGGTAAAAGGCACCCCTCTACACTTCATCGTTGATAGTGGTAGCCAGAAGAACCTCATCTCAGTAGAGGTCGTCAAGCGATTGGCCCTGTCGACAATGCTGCACCCACAACCCTACACCATTGGATGGCTCCTCCAAAGAAGCGATCCTCGCATCATCCAACAGTGTCAACTATCGTACGGCATCAAGCCCTTCAAAGACAAGGTATTGTGTGATGTTTCTCCTCTCGAAGTTTGTGATGTTCTTTTGGGCCAACCTTATTTATGGAAACATCATGTTGTATATGAGTCTAGGCCTCGTAGTGTTATTAATCCTTTGAACAAGAAATTGTACAGGATACTCGAGGTTGTCCCACCTAGTGTTATTTCCTTGATCTCTACTAAGAATTGCAGGAAGGTCATCTCTCAAACAAGGAAGTTTGTCTTCTTCATGATTCTCTCTCAGAATGAGAGAAAAATCAAAGCCACATCCAGGGTCTCTACAGCCGACCTATCCACACAGCAGAAGCAAGTAGATAAGGTCATGGAAGAATACTTGAATATCTTATCCTCACCTACCAAGGTACCTCTGCACTTCCAGGTCAAGCACCCCATCGATATAACCCCTGGCGCATCACTGCCCAATGGGACAGTCTATCGTTGATTTCTGTTAGAGAATGAGGAGATCAAGTGATGGATCCAAGAATTGCTCCACAAGGGGCATATCCGTCCCATCTCATCACCTTGCGGGAGCCCAATCGTGTTGGTACAGAAGAAAGATGAAACCTGGCGAATTTGCATTGATTATCGAGCTCTGAATAAAATCACAGTCAGAAATCGGTACCTGATTCCCCAAATCGACGACCTCCTTGATCAACTCATGGTGGCCAAATACTTCAGTAAGATTGATCTGAAGTCTGGCTACCACTAGATCCCAATAGAACAGACAGATGTATCGAAGACCGCCTTCAAGTCAAAGGAAGGCCTTTTTGAATGGTTGGTCATTCCCTTTGGTCTGACAAATGCTCCAGCCACTTTCATGAGGATGATGGACGATATCCTGTGACCATTCACTAATACTTTTGTAGTGGTGTATCTGGATGATATTCTCATTTACACCAAGACTTAGGTCGAACACTTGCAGCATATTCAGCGGGTTGTGCACACCCTACGGCAGCACAAGCTATACGCCAACTTGGAAAAATGCTCCTTCAGCATGGATAGGGTCCATTACCAAGGCTACATCATTTATCAACCCATCATTGATCAACATGGCATGCATTTAGATCCAGCCAAGATCCAAGTCATTCGTGACTAGCCAGCCCCAACCACACTCACTAAGCTTCGGAGCTTCTTGGGCCTGGCCAATTTCTACCGCAAGTTTGTGTTGGGATAATCCCATATTGCATGGGCCCTCAGCCAAATAACCAGGGGTGGTGGTAAGGTGAAATTTGTGTGGGGTCGGCCCCAACAACAAGCATTCGATGATTTGAAGCAGCGCTTGTGCTCATCCCTAGTACTTTCACTACCATATCTGCAGCAACCCTTTGATATTGAGACTGATACTTCAGACTATGTTGTGGGTGTCCTTCTCACGCAGCACAGCCACCCTGTGGACTATCATAGTGCGACACTATCAAATGTTGTCCGTAAGTACCCTACTTACAACAAATAAATGCACTCCATTGTGAAATCCTGCCGCCAGTGGAGACATTAAATTCTTGGGAGGGAGATAGTCATCCACACTGATCATAAGCCATTGCAGTTCATGCAGAAACAAGGAAAATTGCAGAATGACTGTCATCAAAAGTGGTCCACATACTTGCAGCAATTCCACCTCAATATCAAGTATAAAACAGGAAGCACCAACCGCATTGTTGATTGCCTCAACAGACCACCAGTCGCGGCACTCACCATAGTGCTAGACTCTTATGGCCATGAGACCTCTGGATGGCCCCAACTCTATGAGACAGACCCGGACTTCACCACCACCTACCAAATTTTGGATGCAAAGTCAGTTGTCGATAATTTCCATCTTCAGGATGGGTTGTTGTGTTGTCTGGGCCATATATGTGTTCCATCAAGTGAGAGAGTGAAGCTGATCTGGGAAGCCCACTACAGCTGGGTGGTAGGACACTTCGACTTCGAAAATACAATAGCGATGCTACAAAAAAATTTCTACTGGTCGAAACTTCGACAAGAGGTCAACAAGCATATCAGGTCTTGCATTGCCCATGCTATTGCCAAACCAACCACTAAGAAACAGGGCTTGTACACCCCTCTTCCTACTCCTGACAGGCCATGGGAATCCATCTCAATGGACTACATGTCGGGACTCCCATCCACCAAGCAGGGAAATGATTGTGTTTTTGTGGTTGTTGATCGCTTTTCTAAGATGGCAATTCTAGTTGCTTGCAAGAACAACATCATAGCAAAAGCCACTGCCAAGCTCTTCTTTGAACGAGTATGGGTACATTTTGGAATCCCACAAACCATTGTCTCAAATCAGGACAGTCGATTTCTTAGCACATTCTGGTCGATCCTTCGGTCACTGTTGGACACCAAACTCACCAAATCCATAGCCTTCCACCCCCAAACAGATGGCCAAACCAAGGTCGTAAATCGAATGATCGTGCATATCCTGTGCATGTATAATTCCAAGCACCCTCACACATGGGATGAGAGTCTTCCCTATGTCCAGTATAACTACAACTGATCCCTACATAGCTCAACTAGCCACAACCCCTTTCAAGTGGGGTTGGGATTCCAACCATTAGGTCCCATAGATGTTGCACTTCCCCTTGCGGTCACCTCGACCAACTCCTCTCCTGCTCCAAATGAGGCTAACAAATCCACCCAGTTCATTCAGAGGATCCAGCATATCCACCAACAGGTTCAGGATATCCTACAGAAGTCCAATGACAAGTACAAGTAGTGTCATGATCAACATCGGGTTCCACATAAGTTTCAGGTGGGTGACAAAGTTTGGTTGCACTTGCAGAAAGAACGCCTTACAGGACCCCATCGGAAGCTTCACCCACTCCATTATGGGTTGTAAACCATCACAAAGGCTATGGGGGATAATTATTTTGCGCTCAACAATCCTCCTTTCCGTGTCCTACACCCAGTGTTCAACGTGGACCTCCTTCGGCCTTATTTCCCACCATTATTGGACACCTCAAATGTAGCAGAACAGCTGACACCAATAGATCTCAATCCCGACTGCATACAACAAGCATCTAGTGATCAGATTGTGGACACACAGATCAAGGGCACTCGACAAAAAAGTCTCCAGCTTTATCGAGTCGTCAAAGCAGGGCAGCTCTTGCACCAAGGCAAGTGGCTCACCAAAGGCCAAATTCAGCAAAAAACTCCTCATCTTATGGGGGAACTCAATGCAATGGAGACCATTGCTTCCTAAGGATGGAGGATTGATCCAGGTGGATATTGATGGCCACCCACCTTTTCCAGCTGGCTCAAAACATCTTTCTAGCAATTTTGATAATTTACTATTTTTAGCAGTTTTTCGGGTCCTAAACTTCCGGAGCCGTCTTGGGGCCCTAAGCGATGTTTTTTGGGGTATGTTGCGGTTGAAAATTTTCACCATGAAATTTTCTACAACTATTGTATTCCTCGGATAGATCTTTCCAATGGGCTATCATACACCTAAAACGGAGATCGTATGCAAAAGTTACGACCCCGGGAAGTTGATGTACCGACTTACCCAAACGAGGCCCACATGACTTTTGGTGCTTCATCTCCTAGGGTTAGGTTTTTGGATGTTTAGGGTTTTTGAAAGTCCTGTTTATTGTAAAAGGACCTTGAGAGCCTCATTTTAATCATCTTCTTTCGAATGAGCGCAACCATCACATCTCTTCTCAGAGATAAGCCACCACCATTCCAGCAAGCTTATTTTCCGCTGCATTTTACCGTTTCAAATTATTTCCTTATTGAATAGAAAACCAGTTTTGTTGTATCTCTGTTATTCTTTGTTAAGCGTCTGGTAATAATCTGTAGTCATTTCGCTCTTCTCATAAAATTTGGATCAGTGGTATCAAAGCGGTATGCTCCTTTTCGCCTTAATGCATGTCCCCAAAGAGGTCTGAGTACAAAGAGTTGGGTCTCGAGCTTGTTTCTCTTAAGGAGAAAATCTCTCGCACACCCAAGCGACCTCTCATGGAAGGAGAAAAGAAATATGATGGGATGGGAAATCCTTTCAAATTTTTGATTGAGGAAGCCGTCACACAACAAAGGAACAAGTGATGGATAATTTCACGCAAATCCTTCGACGACTACCAACAGGCGATGCATCTTCTTTGAGCAGAGGCACCGCCCCCTTCAAGGTACAAATAAACTTCGATATTCCTATATTTGAATTTCAGATGGACGAATATGTTGTAGACAAGTGGTTGAATCTACTAGAAGGGTATTTTTCTATCCACAACTTTTCGAATAGAGAAAAGATAACTTTTGCGCTCCTCAAAGTCGTTCCCCGTGTCAAAGATTGGTGGGAAACTTTCTATGAGCAAAAGGAAACAGAGGAACCCTCATTATTTACATTCACGACCACCTGGGAATCCTTCAGGGATACTACTAAGGAACAATACTACCTTGTCGGAACTTATGATGACTTGTATACCAAATGGACAACACTGTGGCAAGAAAGAGACCAAGCAGTGCCAGATTTCACAAATATCTTCCATACCTTGCGCACCAAGCTGGGTATCAAAGATTCATAGTGACATCTAGTGCTCAAGTATTGCAGTGCTCTACATAGATACATCCAAACCAAAATGGATTTTTTGGACATCTCATCCTTGGGCACAGCCTACTGATATGCCATCAAAATCGAGCAGAAGCTCAAACAAAAGACGTGACAATTTGGGTCGGGGAACCCCTCACAACAAAAACTAGGAAAGGGCAGCCCCAACCCATAGAACAAAGGACAGAAAAAATATGGACAGTGTCAGGACAACCAGTCCAATCCGCAAGCGAAGAAGGACATCGGAAAGACAAAGAAAGATACCAGGAAATGGTGTGACTTCCATAAGATCCCTTGGCATAACACTGCTGACTGTCACTCAAAGTAGATGTTGGTGGCCGAAGTGAAATCCTCTGAATCAAATGCAGGTTTTGACTCTGAGTCAGAACTAGAAAGGGGAAGATGGATCATTGATGGGGAACCTAGTGCCACCGTTGCTACCACCAAGCTCCAGCATGGTGAACCAGATGAGCCAGAAGAAGGAGAGCGCCTCTTCCATTCACAGATGTGGGTAAAAGGCACCCCATTGCACTTCATCATTGATAGTGGTAGCCAGAAGAACCTCATATTAGCAAAGGTCATCAAGCGGTTGGCCCTGTCGACAAGCCGCACCCACAACCCTACACCATTGGATGGATCCGCCAAGGAAATGATCTCCGCGCCAGCCAACAGTGTCGACTGTCGTACGACATCAAGCCCTTAAAAGACGAGGTATTGTGTGATGTCTCTCCTCTTGAAGTTTGTGATGTTCTTTTGGGCCAACCTTATTTATGGAAACGCCATACTATATATAAGTCTAGGCCTCGTAGTGTTATTATTACTTTGAACAGGAAATTGTACAGGATACCCGAGGTTGTCCCACCTAGTGCTATTTCCTTGATCTCTGCTAAGAAATGCAAGAAGGCCATCTCTCAGATGGGGAAGTTTGTCTTCTTCATGATTCGCTCTCAGAATGAGAGAAAAATCATGAACACATCTAGGGTCTCTGCGGTCGACCTCTCCACACAGCAGAAGCAAGTAGATAAGGTCGTGGAAGAATACTAAGATATATTTTCCTCACCTGTCGAGGTACCTCTGCACTGTCAGGTCAAGCACCCCATCGATCAGACCCCTGGCGCATCGTTGCCCAATGGGCCAGTCTATTGCCACTCTCTGTTAGAGAATGAGGATATCAAGTGACAGATCCAATAATTACTCCACAAGGGGCACATCCATCCTAGCTCATCACCTTGCGGGAGCCCAATCGTGTTGCTACAGAAGAAAGATGGAACCTGGCAACTTTGCATTGATTATCGGGCTCTGAATAAAATCACAGTCAAAAACTGGTACCCGATTCCTCGAATCGACGACATCCTTGATCAAATCATGGGGGGGAAATACTTTAGTAAGATTGATCTAAATTATGGCTACCACCAGGTCCCGATAGAACAAACAGATGTATGGAAGACCGCCTTCAAGTCAAAGGAAGGCCTTTTTGAATGGTTGGTCATTCCCTTTGGTCTGACAAATTCTCCAGCCACTTTCATGAGGATGATGGACGATATCATGTGACCATTCACCAATAATTTTGTAGTGGTGTATCTGGATGACATTCTCATTTACAACAAGACTTGGGCTGAACACTTGCAGCATATTCAGCAGGTTTTGCACACCCTGTGGCAGCACAAGCTATATGCCAACTTGGAAAAATTCTCCTTCGGCATGGACAGGGTCCATTACCTAGGCTACATCATTGATCAACATGGTGTACATGTGGATCCAGCCAAGATCCAAGTCATCCGTGACTGGCCAGCCCCAACCACACTTACTGAGCTTCGAAGCTTCTTGGGCCTGGCCAATTTCCACTGCAGGTTTCTGTTGGGATTCTCCAATATTGCATGGGCCCTCAGCCAAATAACCAGGTGTGGTGGTAAGGCTAAATTTGTGTGGGGTCGGCCCCAACAACAAGCGTTCGATGATTTGAAGCAGTGCTTGTGCTCATCCCCAGTACGTTCACTACCAGATCTGCAACAGCCCTTTGAGATTGAGACTGATGCTTCAGACTATGTTGTGGGTACCATTCTCATGCAGCACAACCACCCCGTGGCCTATCATAGTGCGACACTAACAGATGTTGTCCATAAGTACCCTACATATGAGAAAAAAAATGTACTCCATTGTGCAAGCCTGTCGCTAGTGGAGACATTACATTCTTTGAAGGGAGACAATCATCCATATTGATCATAAGCCATTGCAGTTCATGCAGAAACAAGGCAAATTGCAGAATGACCGTCATCAAAAGTGCTCCACATACTTGTAGCACTTCCACCTCAACATCAAGTATAAAACAAGAAGCACCAACCGCATCACTGATTTCCTCAGCAGACCACCAGTTGCGACACTCACCACAATGCTAGACTCTTGTGGCCATGAGACCTATGGATGGCCCCAACTCTATGAGACAGACCTGTACTTCGCCACCACCTACCAAATTTTGAGTGCAAAGGCAGTTGTCGATAATTTCCATCTTTTAGATGGGTTGTTGTGTCGTCTGGGACATATATGTGTTCCATCAAGTGAATGAGCGAAGTTGATCTGGGAAGCCCACTACAGTCGGGTGGCAGGACACTTCGGCGTCGAAAATACAGTGGCGATGCTACAAAAACATTTCTACTGGCCAAAACTTCGAAAGGAGGTCAACAAGTATATCAGGTCTTGCATTGCCCGCGCTATTGCCAAACCAACCACTAAGAAACAGGGCCTGTACACCCATCTTCCTACTCCTGACAAGCCATGGGAATCCATATCAATGGACTACATGTGGGGCCTCCCATCCACCAAGCGGGGAAATGACTGTGTCTTTGTGGTTGTTGATCGCTTTTCTAAGATGGTGATTCTGGTTGCTTGCAAGAATAACATCACAACAGAAGCCACTACCAAGCTCTTCTTTGAACGAGTCTGGGTACATTTTGGAATCCCACAAACCATTGTCTCAGATCAGGACAGTTGATTTCTCAGTACATTCCAGTCGAGCCTCTGGTCACTGTTGGACACCAATCTCACCAAATCTACGGCCTTCCACCCCCAGAAAAATGGTCAAACCGAGGTCGTAAATCGAATGATCGTGCATATCCTGTGCATGTATAATTCCAAGCACCCTAACACAAGGGATGAGATTCATCCCTATGTCCAGCATAGCTACAACCAATCCCTACATAGCTCAACCAGCCACAACCCTTTTTAGGTGGGGTTTGGATTCCAACCATTGGGTCCCATAGATGTTGCACTTCCCCTTGCGGTCACCTCAACCGACTCCTCTCCTGCTCCAAATGAGGCTGACAAAGCCACCCGGTTCATTGAGAGGATACAACACATCCGCTAACAAGTTCAGGATATCCTACATAAGTCCAATGACAAGTACAAGCAGTGCTATGATCAACATCGGGTTCCACATAAGTTTTAGGTGGGTGACAAAGTTTGGTTGCACTTGCAGAAAGAACACCTTAAAGGACCCCATCAGAAGATTTTCCCACTCCGTTATGGGTTGTACACCATCACCAAGGCTATGGGGGATAATTATTTTTCTCTCAACATTCCTCCTTTCCTTGGCCTGCACCCAGTGTTCAACGTGGACCCCCTTCGGCCTTATTTCCCACCATTATTGGACACCTCAAATGTAGAAGAACAACTGACACCAACAAAGCTCAACCTCGAATGCATACTATAGGCATCCAGTGATCAGATTGTGGAAACACAAATCAAGGTCACTTGACAACAAAGGCTCCAGCTTTATTGAGTCGTCAAAGTAGGGCAGCTCCTGCACCAAGGTAGGTGGATCACCCGGGGCCAAATTCAGTAGAAATTTTCTCATCTGATGGGGGAACTCAACGCAATAGAGACCATTGCTTCCTAAGGATGGAGGATTGATCTAGGTGGATATCGGTGGCCACCCACCTTTTCCATCTAGCTCAAAACAGCTTTCAAGCAATTTTGATAATTTACTATTTTTAGCAGTTTTTCGGGTCCTGAACTTCCAGAGCCGTTTTGAGGACCTAAACGATGTTTTTTGGGGTATGTTGTGGTCACAAAATTTCATCTTGAAATTTTGTGCAACTATTGTAGTCCTCGGATAGATATTTCCAATGGGCTATCATACGCCTAAAACGAAGATCGTATGCAAAACTTACAACCCCGGGAAGTTGATGTACTGACTTACCCAAATGGGACCCACATGACTTTTGGTGCTTCATCTCCTAGGGTTAGGTTTTTGGATTTTTAGGGTTTTTGAAACTTCTATTTATTGTAAAAAGTTTTTGTTAGTGTCAGAAGTCACTCCTGGATTGCTTGCAGGAGTAGATCCCAACGCCCATCAGTTTTATGTCACGATAGTTTTAATTGGTGATCAAATGGGTAGAGACTCAGGAAGATATCGCTCTAACTCAGGGACTAGGTCTAGTATGTAAGGAACAAAGGAGGTCTTGATCTAACTTCATTCAGTGATTTGATTAAAATATGAGCAGGTGGAAGACTTGGTGAGAGGAGTGAGCAAACTACGTCAGGCAACAGGCCTTTCAGCAGATTGCAGAAGAAAAACTTTGAATGCAAGATCCTCTTGATTCAGGGCTTCGAGGAACTGAAGGGGGGACTTGACTGGATCCTCCAATTCCAAGTCATTCAGCGCTAATAAAATCACAGGGACCGATTAGAAACAATGCAATTGTTACAGTGATCCAACCTACATCATCCTATAACAGTTACAACATGACTGGATCCTCCAATTTCGAGCTACTCTAACACAGTGTAAACAAAGACGTGAAAGAAACTGACATTCATAAGGCAAGAAGTCTCAAGAGTCCATGCATAACCAGAATAACCAATGCTTCATTAAAGTTTTACAACTGGGAGCCTTGCTCAACCCTCGATGATCTACAAAAATTGGAAAAAACGCCCAAATATACTCCATACAAAACCCTAGCAGCGAAAACAAGATATTGCAATAAAAGCATTACGTCTACATGCTTTCTGACAGTCTGCGCATGCAGACTCCGAACGATTGCAATCAAACTCTTGACTGTCCTACGGATGGATTGACGTGCTTCAGTACTTTGCCAGACTTTCCATTTATGGTGGAGACGATGTCTAACCACCTCCAACAACTGCAATAACCACCCTCTTGGGATCAGGAACGGTTCTGGTCAACTCTGCCTTTGGGGACGTGGAGGTCTTCTCGGGGGGCCACTTGGACCAGCCGAATGGTTCATGGGATGAGAGGTGAAAGATGTGGCATGCTTGACGAGGAGGTTGTAGGCACCAGTATAGTGAAGGTGAGGCGAGGGGGAAAGTGGTGCTTTCGTGTAAGTGATATGGGGACAGGAGACAACAAATGGAGGAAGGTGTTGAGGTGGAGGTGACTGGGCGAAAGGGGACACATGGCAGGTGACGAGAGGGAGATGAGTTGAAAAGGGGGCCATGTGGCTAGACATGGAAGGATACGTGGGTCCTGATATGGGAAAGGTGTGCAGGAGGTCGACACAACAGGCGGGGGCCCCACCTCATTCCGTACCCCCCCCCCTTCTCATTAAAAGAAGAACGGCAAGAGGGTCTGAAAAGGCTTGAGATCCGCTGATCTGGGTGCCTCAATCTCCACCATTGGAAAGGTGCACGCCCGATTCTGGATCCCCCCCCCCCTCATTAAAGGCAGAAAGTCGGAGGGGGGTCCGAAATCGCATGAGAGTCATAGATTCATGTGGGCAGATCGTGATCGCCCAAAAGTTCCCGTTTATTAAAATGACGTGTTCTCCCTCAAAACTTTGGGAAAGTGGGTTTTTTGGAAAAAAAATTTCTTCGTCCAAGGGACGCTTCTTCAGGAGAGTACCCCCAGTCATAATTATGTGCTAACAAGATTTGAGAGCCTCATTGTAATCATCTTCTTGTGAATGAGCGCAACCGTCACATCTCTTCTCAGAGATAAGCCGCCACCATTCCAGCAAGCTTGTTTTCCACTGCATTTTACAGTTTCATCTTATTTCCTTATTGAATAGAAAACTAGTTTTATTGTATCTTTGTTATTTTGTGTTAAGCATCTGGTAATAATCTGTAGTCATTCCGTTCTACTCATAAAATCCGGATCAAAAATAAATATTGCTTCAAGAAAGATGGGAAAGAGTACATTGTTCATGCTCATCGCATGAAAACTGACAGATCTTTTGCAGCTACAAGACAGTTAAAAAGAATGGTAAATGCAAGCAAAAGCTTAACACTTATGTCTGTAACAAAACAGGAA
>ML794859.1:447139-466461 GCA_009831015.1 Picea engelmannii | reverse complement strand
ATTGCTTCAAGAAAGATGGGAAAGAGTACATTGTTCATGCTCATCGCATGAAAACTGACAGATCTTTTGCAGCTACAAGACAGTTAAAAAGAATGGTAAATGCAAGCAAAAGCTTAACACTTATGTCTGTAACAAAACAGGAAATGAGTGATGCTAAACATGAGATGATTCTATATGTTGCTAATAGTCATGAAGATTCACCAAGGGTACAACATGAGGTTCAGCTGCATACTTTGGTTACTGTTCCTGTGCAGAAGGGGAAGCATGTTTTGTTATTTTCATTCACATACTCAGCATTGTTGTTTATTTTTCTACTATTCAGTGGTGTATGGCTGCAAAATGCAACAAAGAATGTTGATGATTGTGCGATTGATGGAAAGATTTCTTTGATAAACAATGCTATCTCAGTTTTCATGTTTGTTGTGATTAGTTAGGTGATTATTGTCCAAGAAGAAAGGATGGAAGATACTAGACAAGTGGGGAGACAGTACCCTCACTTCTTACCTGAGTAAAAGCAGAATTTTGGTGGTCCAAAATATTCCAAAGTGGGGAGGAATGATCCAGGAGGCTCCCCAAGCTCAGAAAATGCTCAAAAATGAAAGTTCCCGGAATTGAATGAAACCAATTCCATTGTGACCGACTCGTCGCATTGATTCCGTCCATATATTTAATTTCTCAAACAGGCTCTGTATGCGAGAGTTATCACACTCTGATCATATTCTCAAACAACGAAAAAAGTCAAATGACTGACAAAAAGTCAATGCTAACGTCAACATGACATTACCAAAGCTATTTAATGATGTTGATGTGGCGGAATCATGTGTTGACTAGTGGCGACCTGTGACTGGACAGATGTGACAGACTTGGACCAACGCAGTTTGGACACGTGGCAAAGATTTGGCAAATGTGGTGGTGCCACATGGCACAGGCATGGGGAGCCACGTGGCAACCAGTCAGCAGTCGAATGGAAAGTTTCAAAAATGTTGGGTGTCCATGGGTTTTGAACCCATGACCACCCACCAAGCCCACGCTTTGAGAAATGTCCCAACACCAACGTGCCACACATGTTACTTGTTAAATAAAACAAGTTTAATTTTATTTAAATTTCAATGTATTGTATGTGGGCGGAAGGAGGCTGGGGCATAGCCCCAGCCCACGTTTTTATTCTGATATGTGACCACGAAAGGGGCGTGGACCACCCATAACCTCCCAGAAGCTAAGAAATTATATGCGTGTTTTAAGGGGAGGTCACATGATATGCGCCCATAAATTCAGGTGTTAGTGCGGTTTAAGGGGGGCAGTGCTTAGCCCTTTGGGCTAGCGCTTGGGCATTTATAGTTGCATGTGACCAATTATAGGGGGCGTGCACCTATTACAAAGGGGATTAACCATATAATATGGTTTAAAAGTGGGTTTTTACCTGTGTATGCTAATTTTTAATTATTTTGCGTGATATTATGACCAGAAAGTGGTTTTTTGAGGATATCTTGGCCATTTGAAGGGGGATTTGATCCCAAAGAGAGGCTAGATATTCAGGAGAAGTTAGGATTCTCTTGTTGAGCCTGAAAACTATAAAAAATAGGCTTTTTGAAGCTTGGAGGATAACTTTTGATGCAGGGATTTGAAGGAGCAATTTGTAATTTTTGGCCTTTTCTCATGTTTTGAGAGGCATTTTTCTCATGTTGTTGAGAGGAGTTTGATGATGCATGCATGAATATGAGAAAGGAGGTATTTCACAACAGATCTGAAGCATGTAATGTAACTTCAAATAGCCTATGTAAGAGAACTTTGATCATTTTAAAGAGAAATAAAGAGGTCCTCCACTTGGAAGCGGGCCCGAAGACGTAGCCAACGATTGGTGAACTTCGTTAACAAGTTCGTGTCTCTATTTCTCTTTATGTTTTGTTGTTCTTTTCTCTTCATTTGCAGCATGATTATTAATGGATGATCTCTTTAAATCATTAATGAGCATCAAGTAAAAGTCACATTTGATATTCCGCAAACAAGATAATAAGTTTATGTATTTCGCATTCTTATCGATCTGATGCATAAAGTACATTAAACTAACTTGCAATTTATCAGTAATACCTTCATTTTTGGATCATTTCCATTCCTCCAGAGGTCTTTGGCAAGGATGCATGTTGTCACCTTTTCTTTTCCTTATATTAGTTGAGGCGTGTTGACATTTGAATATGTTAGGACCGAAACGAAAACCTCACGAGGATATGAATCCCCCTACGTTTTTATAGAGGTGGTACTCCTCTGCTTTCTTTCGAATATTTTTCTTTGGATATCTTATATCAAATAATATAGAATTATGTCAAATGAAAAAATTCAAATCTGTATCGCTCAAGAAAAGTTAAATTAACAAAAGTAAATTTAATGGAGAATTCTTGATAGATGGAGCAGGAACCTCAAGCGTCACACATATTGAAAATAAATTTTAGAAAATAACGAAGTTTTCCTCACATCCATCACAATTTCATATATTTTTTATCACATTCAGAATAAAAGAAAATGGTCCAATCGCACAAGAGAACTTTGAAATAGTATTGCTTCTTAAGATCAAAAAGAGAATTTGATAAGTTGATTTCAAATATCTTATACCCAAAACTCATAGTTATAAAATACAGTCAAAACCAACTCCAAATAGTTCTCTTGGATTTCTCAAAAATAATATGGTCTATTACAATCTCAAAAATGTAAAGGCATGTGTCCATGAGTGGATTGGGATTAGGGCTCCCATGGACCATAAAATATACACAAGAAGTATGAAGAAGAGAAAAAATTATGGAGCAGAATGTGAGTAGCAAGATCTAGAAAGAAGACAACAAGGAGGTTATCATAACTTGGTTATATTCTTTTAGTGAAAAATAAATACAACTGGATGAATTATGAGTAGGAAGAAAGTATGTGATCAGTATGGACTTACTGTGCTGGAATATCTCCTTTTCATTTGCTTGATGATGCTCCTTTTGTATCCTTGTTGGTTTCATTTGTGTTAACAGTATTAACTGCTTCCATTGGAGTTTCAGAAATTTTGGTTAAAGACTTGTTTAACCATTCTTGAATATATTCTCTTAATGGAGAAACAGTCACTTCTTTCTTGACTTTGATATTAAACAATTCACCTTCAATTTCTCTAATGTCAATTGATAAATTTTGTAATGTAGTCTCAATATATTCATTTTTATTTATCTATTCAACAAGCCAACTATCAATATCATCATTGTATACTCCACCATACTATCAAATGTTTCTGTTGATAATCTTTTCAAAGTTTCAACTTTTTCTTCAAACTGTTGTGTGGTCATAAGCATTGAATTTGATATTAAATTCTGATCTGATACTTCAATTGTAGTACCTGCAATATCCATCCCAATCACTTTTGAATATGCCTATGTATTATTATGTGATAATTCATTAAGTTCATTTAATAATCCTCTTAATGTATTAATCATTTGGATCTAGCATGATTTCAATTTCTTTGTACGGCTTTGAGAAGGAAAATATTCTTTCTTTCTTCTTTGTTATGTCATTGTCGAGACTTTTGCAACAAACATAGCAACTCCATCTGTAAAGAATCCTTCATCATTTGTTAGATATGTATTCAAATATTCTTTGGTATTTTTTATTATGAGACCAATAGAAGAAAAACGTTTTTCTAAGTCCCGTATATCTAAAATAAGTGACATTTTTTCTTTATATTTTCTTCCACAAAATTTTGAGTGGCATTAAGTAAACTTGAAACTCCTTTCAATATTAGACTCAACTCAGGGGTTCTTTGAAAACTTCCGCCAGGCTGGACCATGCCAATAGGGGTGGCTAGTATGGGTGGAGGCATCAAAATTGCTTCCAATTCTTTGATTGTTTCTTTAAGCCTAAAATTTTCATCTTCCATGTCAATTATGGAAACATTCAGTGCATCTCATGTAACCTTGTGAATCGAAGATATTTTGATGGACCCATATCTCTGAGATCAATGGTAGACCAAGACGTACCCTTTTTTCTTCAAATTTCTTTCAAAAAATATATTTTTGGAAGATTTATCAAATAATGTTTTTTTGTACAGAAAAGGTTTCTTCATAAGAAAGAGTTTCATCCTGGACAGCAAGTTCAACAACAGACTATATATTCTCCTACATTTTAACTTCTTCATCTAAAAACTGGTTATTTTCAATATAAACATCCAAATATATGTCTTCAAGAGAAATGTTATCTCCAGGTATGTTTTGTTCTTCCCCTCCTTCTTGAGAATTGGTTATTTTCCTTTTAACTTTCAATTTGTAAGGGTTTTCCAAATTTCATTGAGGAGGGTTTTTCTCTCCATCGTCACTTGAATTGTTATTTGAGGATTTTACTTGTTGGGTCATTGTAGACTGAGAATTTATTTTAGGTAAAATACTTCTATGAGAAAGAATAGGATATTGGGCATTTATTTCTCCTGATGATCTTCATATTTTCTTGTAATGTTTTGTAGTAATTACAATAGTCTCTATGTCACCAATTTTTTTCTTAATACCCTGAATAGGAAGGTCATGAATATATCATTCTTCTTCTCCAAATATAAGGGTATTAACCAATGCAATACCGATTCCAATTGATATCATATAATTATAAAAGAATTGATTTGGATCAAACCCCTTAATTTCTTCTGCAAATTTTAAATTATATTGGTCAAAATACGAAGCGAACTCATCAATTTTTGCAATTCCTCTCAACAAAACTTCACCCACTTTCCAAGGCAAAGGAATAAAATGTTTTTTCCTTTTTTCATAGAAAACATGAAACCAAAACTTGTATTGTCTTTCTACCTCTATCATAAATAATTTATCCGAAACAAAATAAGGAAGAAAAAGGGGTTTCTCATGAGAGAAGAAAATTATGATACTAAATGTAATCGTCCATTTTCTCCAGAACTCCCTTTGTGTTTAGAAAAGCAGATGCTTCCAACAAAATTCTAGAAGTATCTTCTCCAAAGAGAATTTTTTTTAATACAGACACAAAATCATTATAACTTTATAAAAATGATGAAAAACATTTTGTTTCCTTAAGGCCTGATACCACATGGTGACAGGATTGACCTTAGAATTTACCCTCTTTCTAATACTCAAGCCTTTAAAAATATGACAATATGTAATGGAAAATATCAAATAAGAATCCATGTGGAACTTCTTCTCACTCTTAAAATTGATTAATTGTGCAGAGACTTTATTAGATATATTTTTTTCCCAGTCGAAGACAACATTTTCATGGACTATAAAATGTAGAATATATAGGGCCAACCGAGGAATAGTCGTAGTAGAATCCTGACCAATGACTCTAGTAAAAAGACAAGAAATTTCTCAACAGAGGTCTTTCAGAGAACTCACTTGAATCTTGGATAAATCTTATGGCACATATGTTCAAGGGTCTTGCAAATACTCTTGTAGAAGTTATATTCCATTATATTTTCCTTTGAGGAAAGTTCTAGCTTCTTCTCCTTTATAGGTGAGATTCGACTATGGTAATTTCAATAATTTTTTGAATATTGATGGCACCAATGAAACAAGGAAACCGTTCTACAATGGAATTTTCCTTCTATTATGAATAAATTTATTTGTGCACAAGGTGACTACTTATTTGCAGTCGAAAAATTCAGGAACAAAACCAGCACAAGCCACTCTTGACGTCCAAATTTTATTATTATCTTTGTCTAGCAATGTTGCATAATACCAATAAGATCTTGACCAGTGATGATAACGGTCCTCTTTGGCGAACAAATTCAAAGTATATCTGCAGAATTGTTGATTTCTCTCGACCATATTCACCAAGTTGATGAACTTCATCATATCATTGCTTATAACAATGGTAAGATAATAATACTTAAGTTCTATTTTCGATGGAGAATACAATAATTAAATATAATTACCTCGAGAAATATGTAATTTAATAATGGCCTTTTCGGAATTCAATTTATCAGTTGAGTCTGTAGAATTAGTATTAAATATAACTCGATAAATATGAAAGAAATATGACACGTCATGGCAGGGATTCGGAGATGGAAGAAATATTAAATGGGATTGTGAATCTATGAATCTATGAAATGGATAAGTATTGGTATTTATTAGTCAAACTTGTATGGATGGATCGATAAAGAATTATGAGTCCGTGAGTCCGTGAAAAATAAATAAAAGAGAAGCTAAGTGTTGGCAACGGGCTTGTGAAAGAATAAAGGATAAATATTATGAGTCTACCACCCATGAACCTGCCAAGATGTATGAAAATGACTAAGTATGATACAATATGTAGGTCACAGAAAAGAGAAGTGTATATTATATGACACAAAATTCTTGTGGGATCATAAAAATTTCAAGTATGTAAGAGTGAAAGAAAAGAAATGTATGGGGTTCAACAAGCGGCTGAGTTTATTGATGAAGAATGCTAGAAGGACTAGTCTTATCAAAGGGATCAAAATATCAGATTCAGAAATTATCTCACACCTTTTTGTTGACAATGTCATTATTTTTGGTGCAAGAAATTTATAGGAATTCCAAGGCCTTAAATATTTTCTGGATATTTTTTGCAACGCAATGGGAATGCAAATAAACTATGACAAATCTAATATGTTTCTTAATGAAGTTCAGGATGAAGTTATGGCACGAATTGCAAAGGTTCTTCCCTTTTTCCTGGAAATGAATTGATGTTTCTCTGAAATATCTTGGGTTTGATCTCAAACCAAAATCCTACCGTCATGAGGATTTGTTGTGCCTCATCAAAAAAATCCAAGGTAGAGTTTATCTATGGGTGAATCATTGGATTTCAAGAGGTGGTTTATTGATCTTAATCAACTTCGTTCTTTTAAGTTTTGTTTATTGGGAATCTATTGCAAAAACCCCGAAAGGAATTTTTCCCAAGATCGGGAAGATTTTTTTTCATTTTCTTTGGTCTGGTAGGAAGGAGGTGGGGAGGTATCCCTCTCTGAAGTGGTTGATACTTTCAATGCCTAAAGTGTTGGGAAGATGGGGTATCAAAAATATTTTTTGGTTTAACAGAGCTCTAGATACCAAAATTATGTGGTGCCTAATTCACAATAGGAGCCTTTGGGGAAGGGTTATGACATCAAAATATCTTCCAGGCAAGACCTTCGTGGAATGGATCAGAGCCCCAAGGAAATCAGTTACAAATAGCTCGTTATGTTGGAAAGCATTGGTGGATTCCTTTCCCCTAATAGGAGAATGGATTGAGTGGAAGATTAGAAATGGAAAAGGTGTCGGAATTGATGAAGACCCATGGGTCAACTCAGGGGATGGTTTTAAACTATCAAATGAACTATTGGGTGATCTACACAACAAGAGAATTTTCTCTATATGGGATGCAAGGATTGGCAGGATGGATCATATTGGAAGAATCCTTTGGAGAACGACTAAGATGTTGGACCTAGAAGGTATCAAAGCTAATGAATGGGAAGCTTTCACCGGCCTTCTCAACTCAAATTTAATCTCTTTATATAATATAGAGGAGGACACTCACTCGTGGTCTAAAAATGAAAATTAGGAAAATACATAGTGAAATTAAGGTATTGGGTGTTATCGGAATATCATTTCAATGGGCAAAAGAAATGGTGGTGGAATTACATCTAGACAATTCATGCTCCCCAAAAGGTGAAAATGATTTAAAAAGGGGATGGACAAGCCCGGGACATTGCGCTTTGTGTCATGTTCTTTTACCCAATCGGTGTGGGTTTCAATCACAACAGAGATGAAGGTTTGTCTACATATTTGAGCGGTGGGTTAGTAGATTGGTTGAAAATATGGAAAGAACATGAAATCGTTTCTAGTTATATATCACTTCCTATGTTCTTGTTCTATTTCATTTGGTGGGCTCAAAACGTAAACATTTTTCAGGGACTCTAACCCCCTTCAAGGGTAGTTGCATCTCTAATCACCATAATCTCTTTGGAATACAAGTCAGAAATTAAAAAACGGAAAAAAAAGGAGCTGGTATTGCCTACTATGGATGCGAGTATTATGTGGTTTCGATGAGGAATCTCAATGGCATCCACCTTCGTGTGGAGTAGGGGTGGTTCTGTATATTTCACCATCACATTTCTACAAGATCAAATACATGCCTGGGAAAGTAACAAATACAAAGGCATAACTATTTTCTTTATGGGATCTACTATTCATGGTGGATACTTTAAGATTGAGAAAAATACAAATTATCGGCAATTCAAAGACCACAATTGATTGGGTGAGTGGGCGTATAAATATTTAGGTTCTTAGGCTCCAACCAGTCATGAAACAAATCACGGATTTCTTATCTGATTTAGAATGGTTCTCCTTCACTCACATTTTCAGGGAGCTCAACACTTAGGTAGATGATGTATCAAAAGAGGCTCTTCTTTCAGACGATGTTGTTTTCTCTTTTCATGATTTTTTAGAAGGGAAGCCATGCGAGGGGGTGACTTTTAGGCTGTAGTTTTTACCAAGAAGATTTTTTTAATTTTTATTTTTTATTTTTTGTTTATGTAAGATGGGATAAGGATAGGCTTAGATCTTATGAGTATGGTGTTTTGGATAATGTAATGTTTTGGATGGATATAAAATAGAGAACAAATGACAATCCTTATAGGGAAAACAAAATGTATATTTCCCTTTAAAAAAAAAAAAAATCCATTACTTCATGATGGCTTTTTTTAATATTTAACCATACCATTATTCCATTATCACTATATTAAAAATATTTTGCAAAAGGATGAAGTAACTTCAAGTTAAAGTAGGCTGACTTATAACTTAAAACAACTATACTATATAGTACAGTCTCTAATGTGGCAAGGACTCATAATACCCATAGATCTATGTAAAATTGAAAATATTTTCATAAGGACGTATCATGATATAGTCAATTTGTTTCACCATAACAAAATTGAATAGAAAGAAACAAGTGGCTATCAAGGCACTATTTTCCTTATTTTTACTCACCTCTAGCATGATGAGGCCTATGAAATTAGAGCTGCTTAATTAAGATCCACTCATAAGAATCAATAATACTAACGTTTCCTCTAGTAGAGACACAAAGATTCATGTTTTTTTTCAATGACAATCCTCCTGAAAATATGTTAATATGTCATATGTCTAAATTCATTTCAATTGATCGATCTACTTAATGCTATGGCTGCTTATTTTATAATGTTCCCAACTAGGCTAGAAGGGAATTTAATAGTCTATGCCCAGGATTAGTTGTTCTTCTAATATGAATGTATTGTTAACTTCTTATAAATATTTTCTTAATGGGGAGTATTGTCAAACATATAGCATACATTCATTACAGAAGAATGGAGCAAATAATCATGGCATCTTATTATGGATGAAAACCCCCAAAAATCAATACAATGATATCTAATGTTTGTCATAACAACTACTGAGTACTACTGAGTACACAAATCTAATGGCTGCCAAGGAGCTACACAATCTACTACAAAAACACACAAGAGAAACCTGGAATGATGTTAAACTGTAGTGACCATTGAACCAAGGCCTACCAATCCTCCCTCTAATCTGCTCCAACATTGTCTATCTACAGTTGACCTTCCCTTCATGAGCCCCTCACAACTTCGGTTCGGCAGTTGGATGAAAATCCCAATCTGTAGAGGTCCCCGCGGGATTACTGTGAGGTGTCTAATGGGGTCACGCAAGACAACCTGTGCTCAACCCACGGGGTTGACACCTTTTACAGATGCACGCACCCTCCTGGTGCATGCGGATCTGAAACTCAACCTCTTCCTAAAATTTGTCGTAAACACCCTGCGCAAGTTGATATTCTCCCCAAATTCCTCTAGTAAGAAATCAAACACCGAATGAATGCCAATGAGAACTCCATATGAATCCTCCTTTTCTCTATATAGGTTGTATATTGCACCACTGAAACTAAACCTGCAGTGGAAGGTTTTTTCCCAAAACGCCAATGAAAATGTTGGCTACAAGAGCACTCAATAAGATATCAAAACATAATGACAAGGGGAAGGGTTTCTCCTCTATTTATCCTTCCTTTGGACCTTCTAGATATTTCCCCCATTTTGACCAAATCAATTCTTTTTCCTCCAACTCCATTTAAATATAATTGTTTATTTTATTTAATGTCACTTTTAGGGTTTGTCAATATTTTAACCTAGTGACACCTCATTGACTCTCTTTTTCCTTTTTGACTACAGCCTACAGGATTCGTATAGGCTATTGAGTCACTCCCCCCATCACGGTCAATTGGAAGAGGACATTACAGTCCTCCCTTCCCAAGATTGTTTGTCCTCGAGCAATTCTAGATCAAGGTGTTGTAAGATATGCTCCCCTTCCCAGGTAGCATCTTTTGTGGGAAATCCTCTCCATACAACAAAATAATATTGAATGTACCTGCTCCTAACTCTTCATTCCATGATGTCAACTATCCTCTCAAGAGATAGAACCAATTGTCCTTCCTCATATAGTCGAGGAAGATCTATCGAAGCGGTGACATGTTGTCCTAATTCCTTCTTGAGGTAGGATACATGGAAGGTATTATGGATCATGCTGACCTACGATAGCTCCAACTCGTATGCTACTTCCCAAACTCTCTTGATCACCTTTTAGGGCCCATAAAAGCAGGGCTTAAGCTTATGTGCACCACTCCTCTTCAACAATGATTATCTGTACGGTTGTAATATGAGAAAGATGAGATCTCCAACCTCAAATTTTTTTTCTACCCTTAGTCTGTATGCATACATTTGTTGTTGATTCTGAACGACCTACAGATTTTCCTTCTGGACTCTTAATGTGTCTTGACTTTCCTATAACCAGTCCTTGGCCTTGGGAGATATTATCTCTCCAAATTCCAAATCAAAGAAAGAAAGAGAATCATATCCATACAACAACTTGAATGGGCTCATCCCAATGGACATGTGAGAGTGGTGTTCTAGCAATGCTCACCGAGATGCAACCATTTTATCCATGCTCGTTGTTACTCTGACACATAGTTCCTTAAGCACCCCTCAATCCATTTTTTTACTATCTCGGTCTTCCCTTCTATCTGGGGATGATAAATAGTGCTAGGTGTCAACTCTGTTCCAAATAACATGAACAACTCCTACCAAAATTCCCTAAGAAACCTACTATCTCGATCACTGACTATGTTCCTTGGAAGGCCATGGAGTCTGAACACCTCCCTGAAGAATAGATATGCTACCTGAGATGCATTGTACTCCATAGGAATAGAAAAGAAGTGTGCATATTTATTCAACTTGTCCACTACCACGTAAATACATTCCATTCCCTGGACCTTTGGTAATCATATGATGAAATCCATGGAGATGCTTTCCCATTTTTATTCTGGAATCAGTAAGGGTTGGAGCATTCCTACATGATGTGTGAACTCTGACTTGTTTTGTTGGCAAGTCATGCATTCCCTCACATGATGAAGTACATCCCCTTTGAGACCCTTCCATGAGAATCTCTCCCTAACATGTATGTAGGTTTCCATATACCCATGGTGCCTGCCAGTGGTGCATCATGTGTTTCCCTCAAAATATTATCCTTTAGTGTGGACTCAAGAACAAGATAGATCTTGTCTTTATAGTGGATGATGTCATCTACTACCCTCTACATGTCATCCTAGATACTTCCCTCCATCAGTTCACAAGCAAAGGTATTCTTGGAGTATTCCACTAAGAGAATGGACTTCTAGTCTGTTGAGATCTTTGTCATAGAGAAGGTTGCAGGTCTCCTGGATAAGGCATCAACAACTATATTCTTATTCCTCTTAACATATTCAATGTTGAAATCATATTCATGTACCTTGATCACCTATTTTTGTTGTCTCTCATTCAGGTCGCGTTGCTCCAAGAAATATATCAAGTTGTTATGGTCAGTTAGAACCATGAAGCGTCCTCCTACAAAGTATTGTCTGAATTTGGCCAATGCATGCATGATGGCCAAAATTTCCTTATCATAGATTAGTTAGAGCCTCTTAGTCTCCCTTATCTTCCTGCTCTCAAAATATATATCGAATGTTGGTTCTACATCAATAATGCCCATATCCCTTCACCATATGCATCACACTCCAGGACAAAAGGCTGTGTAAAATCTGGAAGTGCCAATACTAGGAAAGTACTCATGAGCCTCTTCATTCTTTCAAATGCCACTTGTGCATCCTCTGACCATTAGAATTCCCCCTTCTTTTTGAGTTTCGTTAATGGCGCCGCTAATTGTGAAAATCATTTCACAAAGCATCTATAATAGCTACATATCCCAAAGAATCCTCATAGATGTTTTAGTGTCCTGTGGGTGGGCCAGTATAAGATGCTTTGGATCTTCTTCTGATGCACCTTTACTCCCTCAACACCGATCATGTGCCCTAAATAGAGGATCTCTGTCAAATTAAACTCACACTTTTCCTCCTTGGAAAAAAGTGGTTATTCTTCCATAATGGTGAGAATCTCTTCCACATGCTTCAGGTGTTCCTCCCATGTCATGTTGTAGATGAGAAGATCATCAAAGAACACCAGTAAAAATTTCATCAATTGTTTGTTGAATATATGCTTCATCCATGATTTAAAGGTAGTGGGTGTGTTAGTCAACCTGAAGGGCATGACCAAGAACTTGTAGTGCCCATAGTGACACCTGAATGTTGTTTTATGGATATACTCCTCCTTGACTTTTATCTGGTCTTATCCTGATCGCAAATCAACCTTTGAGAAGTACATTGCCCCAAGCAGCTCGTCGATCAGCTCATCAATACAGGGTATTGGGTATCTATTTTCAATGGTATTCTTGTTTAGTGTCGTATAGTCTATGCACATCCTCATAGTACCATATTTTGTCTTCACCGGTACAACTGACGAGGTGAAAGGAATAGAAATAGGTTGGATGTGTCCCATATCTAGCAACTCCTTTATGGTATTTTCTATTTCATCCTTGAATTTCTTGGGATTCCTGTAGGGAGTGGTGATGATGGGATTCAACCCCTCTTCTAGTTGAATGACATTCTCAAATCCTTTGTCAGGTGGTCTCCCTATTGGTAATGGTTCAAACACTCTCTCATGTTTTCCAAGCAATGCTTGGATATCCATAGGGTAATGTTGGCATTCTTGTGATGGCTTCTCCATCGTGATCAAGCACACTGCTACGCAAGACACATCCCCGTGTCTAAAAAGGGACTCCATGTGCTGGTTAGACATGATCTCGATGGCACCTATCGACATACTTCTCAAGACAACTCGCTTCCCATCCTTGTCCTAGAACTCCATCTTCATGTCCTTATAATTCATGTGGATATCTCCCAAAGAGTATAGCCACTGAACTCTTAGCACCACATGAGTATCTACCAAATCCATGATATAAAAGTCGTCATTCAACGTGTATTTTCCCAAGGTTACTTCCAGTCCCCTGATCCTATGAGTCCACATCATGTTGTACCCATCCTCTACTACCACATTGAATCCTTCAAAATCCTCCGCAAGGATCAAGTTTCTCTTGGTGACAAGTTTAACATCAATGAAGTTGTGGGTGGCCCCACCGTCCACCAATGTCGTAACCCTCTACCATTGCACAATACCGTTGATCTTGAAGGTATAATATTTAGGGACCCATGATGAAAGTGTAGTAATGGTTACTCCCTTGGGGCTATCTTTCAATGGTGCATGTTCTATGGTTTGTGATGGTGCACCATTGTCATGTCCAATACCTTCTTCATCCCCGCCATATTCCTCATCGGAAACTACCTCGATGTAATGGACCTTACCTTTGCTCATACATATGTGACCCAGTTCCCACAGATATTTGCAACTGAAGAAAATTTCCTTCCTCCTTAGTTCTCTCCAAGTCTCCTCATTTGTCATGTCCTTCCCTATCCATGACTTATGTGGAAGCTTTGTCTCCTTATGTCCTTGAGGGATGAAGGATTTTGTCGACACCTTCTTGTTGACTGCATCCTTCATATCTTGTAATCTCATGATGGTTTCATGTGATTTGGTTGCCCTAAAGGCTTTCACCCATCCTCTCAGGGGTTCAACTAGACCCTCTATGAATAGCATCACCAACCTTTGTTGAGAGATATCTCTCACCATAATTGCCATCCTTTGAAAATATGTGATGCATGCTTTTGTTGTGCATGTATGTTTCAATTGTGCCAACTCCTTGAAATGTATCTTAGGGTCCTTATGGCCAAACCTATCCATCAAGTTCTGAGAGAAGTCCACATATGAAGTGATTTTGGCATGACCTAATGTCACCATCCCATGGTACCACCACTCATGAGCTTCTTCTTCCAAGTGAAGGGTGGCATACTTAATTGCTTTGGATTTGGTCATCGGTTTAAGTTGGAGATAATTATCCAACTTTCGTACCCATGCCCTAGTCGTGCTCTTTACAGACCCATCAAAGGGTGGAATAATCAACCTTCCCACCTTACGCATGAAATCAAATTTTTGTGGGCTCTGTGCTCCCCTATTCCCCTCCTTTGGACCATATTTATTTTTAAGGTTTCATAAGTCTCTATAGGAAACTTTATCCCATATATCTTCATGCACCGTCTCATACTCCCTATACGAGGTGTTAATATCAAACCAATGATCTGATTGCTCTCGTGCCTCCATAAGATGCTCTGTCAGGAACTGTGGTAATAAAATCCTAGGGATATTTAGAATCTTGTTATGGGTTGAGGTATGGATATTACTACCTTATGTATAAGCTCCACTTCCTCTATGGTTTCCCTCTAACCAGTTCCCATTGGAGCCTCCAGGGTTTTGATTTTCTTGAGTGTTGGTAAGGAACTGTGTCAGGAACTGTGTCAATTGTTGTTAATCAATGACCATCTGTCGTTGTTCACTAAACATGGATTCCAATAGTCGTGATACTTTGTCTTCACCGTGGTCCCCCATGCCTCCTTTTGTCTCTAACTCATTGTGATTTTCTTCTTTTTCTTTTTTCGGTGACTCTCTAAAGGTTTTTCCCCTACACCCTTTTCTTCTAGACATCAATGTAGTCACATGCTAGCAGAATCACCAACTCTTATACCATTGTAATGTTCCCAAGTAGGCTAGAAGGGGATTTAATAGTTTCTGCCAAGGATTAGTTGTTCTTATAATATGAATGTATTGTTAACTTCTTATAATAGTTGCTCAATGAGGAGTATTGTCAAACATATAAAATACATTCATTACACAAGAATGGAGCAAATAATCATGACATCTTATTATGGATGAAAATCCTTAAAAATTAGTACAATGATATCTAATGGTTGTAATAATAGCTACAGATTACTACTAAGTACACAAATCTAATGTATGTTAGGAAACTACATAATATACTACAGAAACACACAAGAGAAATCTGAAACGATGTCAAACTATGGTGACCATTGAACCAAGAAATACCAAGACTTACTTTTCTCTGCTCCAACAACATCTATTTGTAGTCGACCTTCCCTTCCTGAGCCCCTCACAACCCCGGTTCAACAGATGGATGAAAACCCCAATCTACATAGGTCCTCGTGGGATGATTGTGTGGCGTCTAGCAGGGCCTCACAGGACAACCCGTGCTCAACCCGCAGGGGTGACTCCTTTTATAGATGTGTGAACCCTCCTGGTGTCTACGGATCTGAAACTCGACCTCTTCCTGAAATTCGTCATAAAAACCCTACACAAGCCAATATGTTTCCCAACTTCCTCCAGTAATAAATCAAACACCAAATGAATGCCAATGAGAACTCCAGATGAATCCTCCTTTTGTCTAGCTAGGGTGGATATTGCACCACTGAAACTAAACCTGCAATGGAAGGGTTTTTCCCAAAACCCCAACGAAAATGTTGGCTACAAGAGCACTGAATAAGATATCAGAACATAATGACAAGGGGAAGGGTTTCTCCTCTATTTATCCTTCCTTTGGACCTTCTAGATCTTTCCCCCATTTTGACCAAATCAATTATTTTTCCTCCAACTCCATTTAAATATTTTTTTTTATTTGATTTAATGTCACTTTTAGGGTTTGTCAATCTTTTAATCTAGTGACACCTCCTTGAATCCCTTTTTTCCTTGTTGACTATAGCCTATGGGAGTCATATAAGATATTGAGTCACTCCCCCATCACGGTCAATTGGAAGAGAACATTACATATCTCCATAAATATACTTGGATTTTACCTATCAATGCCATATAATCCTATAAAAAAATGAATAACATCACCAATAATCATGTCAAATTAGTCAACTACATTGATCATATTTGACTCGACATTGTGGAGTTATGGTTAATAGTTTGCGCTACATGTGTAAGATACCATGCAAATTCACATTTAATTAGCATGCACAATTAGACTTGGCAAATGTGATATAATTGAGATTATTAAGAACTCCTCCATCGACAATCATTCAATAAGGCTTAAATTGATGTTAGCCAAGTGTACTGAAATAAAATCATTTTGGGGGGGGGGGTCAATAGACATGTGTATAGATTTGAAAACTTTAATTAATTTTTGTAACATATTTTTAATAAAACTTAAATTAATTTAGAGTTTTTGCAACATGTTTTTAATCAAACTTAAATTAATTTATGAATATGTTCATTCTGACAAACATAATAATATAGGAGTTCTCTAATCATGTAGCAAACTTTTCTCCGAATGTCATAATCCAATGATATAAGAAGTCAAAGTTTTAGCAAACCTTTCTGCGAATGTCATAGTCCAACAATACAAGAAGTCAAAGTTTCAATTGATTGTAAACACTAATAAAAAAATTAAGTATCTGAATCAATTCAAAATGCATAAAACCCCTTAAAACATCGTTCCACTATACACAAAACTTAAATTATAATAAAACTTTAATCATGCTTGAAATTTCTCTTTCATTCATATTAAGATTGTGAGAAAAAATTAACTGACTCAAATAATATATACTCATAAATAAACACCATAAATGTGAATCTTTAAACAAAGTTTGACATTACTTCAAAAAAAAAACACAATGGCTAACAATAAAAGTCAAAGTCTCAACATCTATTTAATGAATGAGAATGGAAACACTAGAACCACACAATCACTCACAATGAAAGTGAATGTTTATTTAATGAATGAGCATGGAAACAAAGGAACCAAAAGGTACAGTGAGATTTGTATGACTATGTGTATTAAGCTCTTGGTTTTCTTGTAGCCACCAATAATGATAAGGATGTTTTTTTTTAAATAAGTTTACTTGTCACATTCAGAGGGTAAGCTTAACTAAACTATAGACTTCTTTGCCATGAAGTGGCCCCATTCTCCTTTTAATTTGTTACTCGCATTCATAGGCTAAGCTTAATCAACCTATAAACTTCTTTGTCATGAAGTGGCCACATTCTCCTTTTAATTTGTTACTCATATTCAAAAGCTAAACTTAGCTAGCTTATAGACTTATTTGCCATGAAGTGGCCCATTCTCCTTTTAATTTGTCATTTACATTCAGATGCTAAGCTTACCTAACCTATAGACTTCCTTACCCTGAAGTAGCCTAAGTAGCCTCATTATTTTTTTAATTTATTACTTCTTTTCATAGTATTGAAATATATCTTCATGAAATTATGAAATTTTGATAAGGTGTTAGATAGAACAATGATTAAAATAATAACACAAATAATTCACATAAAAATCTGAATAAAATTAAAAACAATGGTGAAATATTAAGGAGAACGGTTATTAAAATAATTACACAAAAAAATTACATAAAAATAATATATTTAAGACCATATGATAATTATACATTATACCTTTTACCAAATAAAATCACCCTAAAAGCTATTTCATCCCAAGTGGATTGAGAGAACAATAGGTATTACCATATCAGCTCAAAGTTGATTGAGAGAACAATAGGTATTACCATATGATCTTATAGAGTCATCAATAAAAGTTTTTTGGTTTTTTTAATACAATGATGGAAATTCAAATATTTTTATATAAATTATTATATTGAGTTTAGAAATTGTAAGAAAATTTATTATCATTCAATGAATGTATATTTATGTTAATTAAAAAAAAAAAAAAACAAATCATTATGATGAATCCAACTAGTTAATGTAAAAAATGAACTTTGAGTCAAATCTACTTATATTAAAAAACAAACAAATTATTATGATGATTCCAGCTGGTTAGTATAAAGACTGAAGATTGAGTCATTATGTTGGTGTAAAGAATGAAGATTGAGTCATTATAGTGAATCTATTTAGTTGTTCATCTTTTATGGATAAAGCTTCTCACATTAAAAATAAATCCACATGGTGTAAAGAATGAGCGTTATTATGGTGAATCTTTGTATATTCAAATGTACAAAAAAGAATGAGCGTTATTATGGTGAATTTTTGTATATTCAAAGGTACAAATTCAAAAAATTAGTAAATCCACATGGTGTAAAGAATGAGCACTAAGTTATTAGAGTGGATCTATCTATATATTCAAAGGTACAAGAGCTTAGAGTTACACTGAATGATCCCACCCCACCCCTTAGGGAAGGAGATGCAAACAATGATATGGAAATCACTAGGAATCCACTACTCTAAGAGACCAGGGGGGACTAACGTGAGGCATGAATAATATAATTCAGAGAATCAAACCGTTTGATTGAGTCAAAAATGCACAAAGATTAGTATTAGAAAAGCTATTTTTTTTTCGATCATAATATATTATAGTAAGTGAAATTTAAATAATTAAAAAAAAAAAAAAAAAGTGTGTAATTCAAGAATGGTATCAGAAAAAACATTATATTTTAATCATGTGTTAGCGAGTAAAATTTAAAAAAGAAATTTTTTAAAAAGCAATACATTAATATGTATGATTTTTAATCAAGAAAATTAACAAAGTGAGTATTGAATGCCCTCTCTTATTGTACTGCCTCCCATGCCGTATACATAGTGATGAGTTGGGGTTGACTTTTCTATTAATTTGGTCTGACTTTAAATTTTTTGTAAAAATCTTAATGTATAACATAAGAAACTAAAATTCTTATTTTTTAATATGTAAAAAAATTGAATTTTCTTATCTTTCATTGGCTGATAACTTTATAGTGTTATTGCAGCCTTCACTTATTTCGAGATAAAAATTAACTCAATAACATTACAAACTACAAACTGGGTAAGTTAAATTTCTATTTTATATTATTTATATTTAATACTTTGTCAGACTGACAGTACCCTCACTGCACAGATTGGTCAGGTTGACAACATGCAGGATAAAGAAAGCAAAGAAAGACATGATAGAGCAACAAACATAATTATCAAAGGGGTGAAAGATTATGGGAAAAATGAATGTACTCTTGACCTTGCAAGAGACTTCTTGAAGGACAAGCTCCAA
>ML794859.1:435165-447039 GCA_009831015.1 Picea engelmannii | reverse complement strand
TAAGTTAGCTAAGCTCAGAGCTGGAACATATCTACGACCTTCAAAGTCTGTATTTACTCGTCTATATTCATTAGCCCAGCTTGTCTGTTTGTTTATAAAGATTTGCATATTGTGGATAAACTATTTGTACATTAATAAAACTCAGAACTCGAACATAATTATCATATATATCAGATTCTAAAACTCAGAACTCAACATAAATTAGTAATATGTTTTGTTTTCTTTATCAGTAAAGACAGCTATGGTGCATATAAATTATGGCAAGTAGGTAAATACTAAAAATACAGTTAGCATCATGATTTTTTTTAAAGTAATATATATTCTAGTATGATTCTTTTTAAAGTAATATATATATTATTGTTTTGGCAGATAGTGTGGGTGTGGTTTTAGGTTTAGTGATGACCATCTGGAATATAAGGATAAGGTTAAAAGAATCCTAACATCGAATGTCCTGTATATGTGATAGCTTATTGTCATAAAAATTTTAATTTGTTAATATAAAATATATGTTTATTAGAAAAAAGGGATAAATTTATATATGTATTCGTTAAATTTAGAGTTTAAAAGTAATTGTTCAATTAGATGAATTTACAGGTTAAGTAAATGTGTTACTTGAATATCATTAACAAATTAAATTGAGAATAAAATAGATAAAAAATAAAATAAAATAATCAATTATAAATTGAAGGTCTTATAGGACTGAAATTCAAATGGCAAGGGGCCACGATCAAAGCAGCGTTAAAAGGATGATACAATGACAAGTACATAAGATCATTCAAGGCCTTGTCCTTGACCTTTGCCGGGGGAGATTGGTTAGCAAGAAACATAAAACTTTTTGAGAATAAGGACACTTTGCCATTTCATTGTGCCACCAAAGCCTCAACATATTAAGTGTCTTCCCTTAGTTTTCCTCCACCCATCAACAGGGTCGGAGTTCTAACATAAATATCAACACCCAAATCCCTTGGGCTTTTTTCAATGGAGCTTCTCAAGGAGACCCTCCAAAAGTGGAGCAGGGGGTATGCTTTACCTCTCTCAAAACCACTTCCTCAACTTCAAAGCCGGAACAGGTTAGTCCACAAATAATCACAATGAACTCACAACTCTCAAGTTGGTTTTAATCCTCACTATGGAAAAGGGAATCACACAAATCCAAGATCTTAGAGACTCTCTCCTAGTGATCAAATGGTTAAAGGGAGAATTTGTTTTAAGGAACTTCATGCTCTAGCGACTATTCTGTGATATCAAGAATCTCCAATCTTCTTTTTCCCACATTACCTTTGCTCATATTTACAAGGAAAACAACATGGAAGTTGATATACTCTCCAAACCTTGAGCTAGAAGAAGGCACCTAGGAAATCAAAGAGTCCCTTGAGCTAGAAGAAGGCACCTAGGAAATCAAAGAGTCCCTCGAGGGACAAATTACTTCTTATTTTCATGAGTCCTACTTCTAAAATTCTCTCTATTTTAGTGATAAGTTAGCAAAATATGACATTTCAAAGATGTTTTTGGAATTTTTCTATAAAGGCTACATGGTTGTTTTTCTTTTTTCTAGTTATAAATGCTCAGAAATACTATTGCTTCTTGGTACATGGACAATTTTTTTTGTAAAAGGCCACCTCAAGGATGAAGAGATGTCCCTTAGTTCTAATATAGGTTTATAAACTTTTACTTGGTACATGGACAAATTTTTTTTAAAAGGCCACCTCAAGGGTGAACATATGTCCCTTAGTTCTAATATAGGTGTTATCGCATAGTCTGTAGTTTGGGAAAAGCCCAACTTCAGCAACAAGTGTGTGACACAACTGGGGACACCTATCACTATCACCTCAATAAATATCCCCCTTGTTTTAGTGATGGACACACCCAACACAGGGGAGGCTTCCCAGGTGACCCTAGAGGGATTGCAAGGGGAAAGGCCAAGAGCTGAAGGAACCACCCCTATAGGTCACAATTAAAGATATTGAAGCTTGATGGAGGAAGAGTATTGGTCAAGGAAAAGGTTGTCAATTAATAGTAGTTGCAAAACAAATGTTAGACAACCAAAACCAAGACAATATATGATAGAATAAACCCCAAGACAAAAGGGAAATCGACAAGAAACCTTGTTGTCCCAAAATTGCATCATATAACAGAGATATATCAGCAACAATATAATTGTAACAACTGCAAATTAGACCATCAAAATCAACGTATGTTATTGAATAAGAAAGCTTGCAATTAGTACACAATTTTCCAATGCTTAAACCAAGATTTTGATGTTAAAAGAGAATCGTAAAAGAGTGTTATCAGGAAAGAATTATGACATCCCTATGGTTGTAGCAAACTTTTTCTACAACAACAAATTCCAACCACCAAAATCAGCAAGTAAACCATCCAAACAATAGCCCTTTATCTGTAGATTAATTATCACAGCTTACAAACAATTTTCAGTGGAAGGAAAGTGAGAAAATTGTATGAGAAAGAGTGTTTTGTTGCAACCGTCATGGTTGTAGCTTAATGTTTGTTACAACAAAATAACCACTTGACCAATCAAGATGCCTTGAAGAATAAGAGAGTCCAAAGTATGTAAAATTCAAATCCAACTTGAACAATTCCAAACCATCAATTTTCATGTTTACCAATGCAACAATTAACAATCTCCAAGGCAAATATTAGTACCTTGTTATTGGGTGAATGGAGTCTCTTCCTTGGAAGACAAACTAACCAAAGAGGAAGAAGAGGCTATTGTTGAGATTTAAACCCTTATAACACCCAACAACAATCCTTCCAAATCGTCTAACTTGGGATCCAAGTTGAACTAGGGTTTAATGTTTCTCTAGGGGTGTAAATCCTCTTACTCCCTAGAGAAATAAAGCTTAGCTAAGACTTGAAACAAGGGTGCAAACCCTCTTACTTCTTGTTGTAAGCCTTATAATCTTTCAATAGCAAAGAAGAATTAATTTTGGTGGAGGGTGTAAGCCATTTTACTTCTTCTAGGGTTTAAGATATTTTCCTTGAATTTAAACAAGCAAGACAACAATAAATTGCATAAATTACTCACCAAATCCAAGAGATAGCATGCAAATAAACCCTTGCTACCAAGATATCATCCATCGTTTTGCCAAGACAAACAACCAAGAGAAATCGCTAGCCTTTAATACTCCAAGTAACAAGTATTGCATCCATTGCAGAAGAAAAACAGACATAGCGAATTGTCCAAGAGGGCTGAAATTTCAGTCCAAGAGCAATATTATCAAGTGATGAGTTATATCAAAATGAAAATGACTTGCCTCATATTTATATGAGGAAAACCCATGTCATATTTGTCCACTTTACAATTAAATCTATAATTTTAGGTTAAAACCTAAGTTACAATGGTTAATTAGCAAATCGATTTGCTCTTTTTGCCCACGTAGGCTACAAAATGACCAAAAATAACCAAATGATGGGACATAAGCCCATAAAACTCCTCTCCAAGATGGCATGTGTGAAGATAAGCCTCCAAAGGCTAGGAAGTCATGCTAGAAATGTGCCACGTCACCCCCAAATCAAGCAAGAGAGTGGGGCTTGAAGCCTACAACACCACCAAGTGTACCAAAATGGAAAAACGTCCCCTCAAAAGTGTGACGTCGTGCTCCAAAGGAAGGACATTTGGGCATAGGAGGGTGACGTCATCTCTTCTTCATGCCTCTAGGCCTTGTACAAGTGCTTGATACTTCTCCCAAGGTGCAACGTTCATCAGCCTAGACCTCCAACGAGTGGGGCGCAACATCTATCCATTGGGCTTCCAAGCCCCTATGAAGGTCCAAGTGGCTTAGTCCCTCCATGAATAGTTTTCACCTGGAAGGGTCATGTAAAGACAAGCAAATACACCCTCCAAGGGTCCACAAGTCAAATGAATCATGCCAAGTAAGCCACATTTAATAAAAGAACCACCCAAACTAGTTCTTTAAGTCCCCCTTTTTCAAATTAAATAAATGTTCAAAGACCTTATATACTTTGCCAAATTTAGATATGGGAGGGGTGTCATGGCGCCTTATTGGGTAGGCCAATCCCCAAGTCAAGGAATGTTTCCCAAGAATACCCTCTCTTGGCCATGTAGTGAGTATGAGATGGATTGGGGTAGTACTTTTGGGCATGGGGTTCTTGACATATCAGGGGCTCATATTGTCTCATATATGGGTGTCTTTGTGGAGGGTGTGTTGCATCCCTTCGTTTGCAATGCAACATTTTTCCAAGCCTTTTATTTTCCTTTCATTTTTTTATGTTCTAAACATTGAGTGCTATATGCAATGGAAAGTAAAAGAGCATTGCAATGCCACTTGAAGTTGAAATACATTGAGTGCCATATGCATTTGAAATTAAAGGACACCTCAGTGCATTCCCCCATCAAGCAAGACATTTTTTATTTATTTTATTTTAGAGGTCCTTTATTTTTATGGAGAAGCGTTTCATTGCTCTCATGACCTTAGGGAGAACACCTAGAAGGATAGATTATGGATTTTGACTTTTACAATGCTAGTTACAACACTTATGGGCCTTCAACCCCTTCTTCCCATGAAATGAGGTACAATCCCTTCTTGGGGTCAATGAACCCAAAAACCCAAAAGATGAGGAAATCGAGGGGAAGAGGTGTGGAAAGGGGCAAGTATGAGTGAGAATGCTATAATGACCCTTCAAAGAGACCCCCTAGTAGCAACCCTTTTCTCAAGGATGGCCCACTTACTAGGAAACCATGTCAACCACCAAGGTGAAATAAGGCAAAAGGTATAATTTCCAAGCAAACGTTCCATAATCAAGAGAGGACCCTTGCAACATGCTCAAATGCTTCAAATATTAAGGTGACACTTACCATGAAACCAAACTTGTTACCTCATGAAGCAAGACTTGTTGTCCTTTCTGGGCCAAGCTGGTGGGGAAGATGTTGCTATGTTGTTGATGATGAATGTTGATGTGTGGTGGAGAGGAGGGGATTTTGTCTTCTCAATGTGGGCTTAGTTGATCATCTGGCTCTTGAAACTCTATGTCTGCTACATGCGGGCCTTGAGACATCATATCCTTAGTTACCCCTAGGTTGGGGGAGGGTAACACTAGGTTTATAAAATTTTAGGTTATGATCCCCATCATGTTGATCAAAGTGCTCCTTTTATGTACAGACCTTTGGTCCTTTCAGTTGTGATCCAACAGGGTTTCCTGAAATACCACTTATGGTATTCAACTCATGCAATTTTGTTGTCTTTAGTAAATTTATTCAATTTTTTCTTGGGGAAAAAAATGAAAATAACCAACTATAATAATAAAAAGCTTTTAAAAGTCATAATAATTATAAAAATATAGTAAAATAAATTAGCATAAATCCATTTAAACTTAAAATCTTATAAATATTTACAGAATTAAGTTTTTTATATATATACTTCTTTTTTTAATTGGTTAGAGATAAATTTATATTAATTATTACATACTTATATTATCATTCATTTTGATTTAGAAATCTTATATTAATAATCCGAACAATTTTTTTATCATAATATAATTAATTAAAATTTTATTAATAATAATAATAATAATGTAATTGACATTCTAATCTAATCACTAAAATCTAAATAATTACCACCTAATACTAATACTTGTAAGATTCTATCGTACTTGAGATGAGAGGATTTTAACACTATTTGTTCTCTTTCTTATAAAAATAAATCAAAGCAAAGCTTGTATTTTTTAATTATTTGTATTACCTTTGAAGCAGCTATGAATATTAATAGTTTTAAACATTTAACAAATATACTTAATCCTTTCTATTAAAAGAAATTCATGGCATAAATATCCAAGAAGAAAATGGTGAAATCTCATTGCTTTTCATATACATAAAATATATTCATGATGTCAAATATATTCTTTCTTATTTTGAGTGGACTTAATGGTACAACTTGAGTGGACCTAAAGGTATAGCTTGAGTGAGTCTAATGGTTAAGAACATGTGTTTCCTCTTAAGAGATCATGGGTTCAAATCCATGAGAGGTAGAATATGAACATCTCCATAGACTTTAACAGTCAAATCCTTAAGGCAAAGGAAATCACCTTTGACAAGGTCACTCTGTATAACTTATATATAATTTTTTTTTAAATTTTGTTTTTCCAAATTTTATACACAACCTATAACATAACTCCATAGACTTTAACAATCAAATCCTTAAGGCAAAGAAAATCACCTTTGACAAGGTCACTCTGTATAACTTATATATAATTTTTTTTTAAATTTTGTTTTTCCAAATTTTATACACAACCTATACCATAACCTTAAGAACTTATCAATACTTAATGATATAATAAGTCTATGTAATTGAATTTTATATTTATTACAATTTATAAATTAATTTAATTTTTAAATAATTTTATATTTATCTATCAATGTTAATTAGTTTAGAATGTAGAGAATTAATGTTAAGCCTTGTCATTAATAAGATTAAAAGGTCACTCTAAATCATCTTTTAAAATGCTTCTACTTGAAAGCATTGATAAAGACGAATGTTTGACTTAGAAATCTCCATTCTCTTCGAGAGGTTCCACCATTGTATAAAATATTTGGAAATGGTCTTGGATTACAATAAGTTGAAGAATTCTCCAAGGTTCTAGCGCAAGTTTACTTTTTTTTTATTATTATATAAGAGCATTGATTTGAGCTAACTTTTTCTTCAAACAAGAGACATAAAACCCATTGTGTAGCTTGTCTTTCTCTAGAATGTCTAATACATAAGTCCCTTGGGCTATTTGCTTTTGAATGTGATGAGGTATTTGAATCACAATACTTCATAGCAACTTTATGGTATTCATATGTTTTTCAAAGCAACTTTATGGTATTCATATGTTTTTCATGAATTTTTCTTACAAAGTTTGAATTAGAAAAACACCCAATCTCCTACTTTCAATTTTGGATCAGCATGCTTCAAGTCAAAGTGTTGTTTGATTCAATCCTTTGTTTGCTAAGATGTTTATTCACGATATAAAGGACCTCAGCTTAAGGAGCTGTGTGTTTGTTGATATCAAGGACCTTCGAATTGTGAATAACATATTCCTTTATCAATGGTGGTGGATATCCACATAAAGTTTCGAAAGGGGCCATATTTGCAAAAGTGTGGTAGATAATGTTGTGCCAATATTTTAGAAGAACAACTATCTATGGCATTGCAATAGATAACCATTTATAGAGTTTCTTAAGAAACCTTCAAGGAATTTATTTACAACTTCAGTTTCTCAATCAGTTTGAGGATGATGAAACATGCTCATGTTTTTAATGTGGTCTCTACATTGTGAAACATTTCCATCCAAAATTTGCTAGTGAATTTTGGATTTCTATAACTAACAATGACTAGGAAACCATTGACTTTATAAGCATTTTTCACACAACTATTGATAATTTTACTAACGTTACCATTTGATGATACTCCAACAACGAGAGTATATTTGGTTAATTGGTCTACAATTACAAATATATTTTCCTTCCTCTCTTTGGGAGAATTTGAAGCATTGTTATTACTGGCATGTTGGACTATCTAGAAAATAAGAATTGGGATGTTTTTTGAGGTTGAAGTGATCTCTCCCTTGCAAGTTTTTTTTTTCAAAATCAAATATGCATTCAAAGGGTTTAGGAAGGAGATCACTATCTATGATCTTAGGTATATTATGTAACCATACATTGACAAGTACATGCCTTGGGGGATTTTCGACAATGCTTCTGAAGGAAATCTTGGAAAATGTGGGGCGAGAGGAGTACTCTTCTTCCTGAGCATCATTCAATATCATTTTCTTATGGATTAGGGTTTGATTCTAATAATGTGGCTGAGGTAAGGGTGCTCTATTATAGGTGGAGATTGCACTAGAAAGAGGTATTCGAGATATTCAAATCTTTGACAACTCTCAGTTGGTGATCAATTACATTTCAGGGGAGAGCAAGGATTTAAATTTGGTGTTGGATCATCTTATTAGAAGGGTTAAAGAGAAGTTATTTAAGTTGGACCATTTCAATTACTACCATATTTTCAGAGAATCAAATAATACCACAGATGGATTATCAAAAAGTGTTGTGAATGCTCCATTATGCTTATTGGAGATTCTAGACTCTATAGTGAACCTTGGTAGATAAAAGATAAACCCTTAACTTAAAAATAACAGAAATGCATCAAAATAGACAACACAAGAATATATAGAGAAACCTTAAGGTAGGGTGATACCATCAAATACTCCTTATGGAAACCTATCACTCCACAAGCTAAGATTTCTATAATACAATGCTCAACACATCCATGTTATGATCTCACGCCTTAAAAATGATAAACAAGTCAATGAATTACAATCCACTTCGAGGGGGAAACCTCCTTTTACAATATATCCAATTCAGAATACAATATGAGATGTGATAAGTTGATCCTAAGACTAGGTCTCATTGGAAACCCTTAACTTAAAAATAACATAAATGCATCACAATAGACAACACAAGAATATATAGAGAAACCTTAAGGTAGGGTGATACCATCAAATACTCCTTATGGAAACCTATCACTCCACAAGCTAATATTTCTATAATACAATACTCAACATATCCATGTTATGATCTCACGCCTTAAAAATGATAAAAATTCAATGAATTACAATCCACTTCGAGGGGTAAACCTCCTTTTACAATATATCCAATTCAGAATACAATATGAGATGTGATAAGTTGATCCTAAGACTAGGTCTCATTGGAAACCATTAACTTAAAAATAACATAAATGCATCACAATAGACAACACAAGAATATATAGAGAAACCTTAAGGTAGGGTGATACAATCAAATACTCCTTATGGAAACCTATCACTCCACAAGCTAATATTTCTATAATACAATACTCAACATATCCATGTTATGATCTCACGCCTTAAAAATGATAAAACATCAATGAATTGCAATCCACTTTGAGGGGGAAACCTCATTTTACAATATCTCCAATTCAGAATACAATATGAGATATGATAAGTTGATCATAAGACTAGGTCTCATTGGTATATATATATATATGAGACAAAGGGTACAATTATAATGAAAGGGTACCATGAAGAGTTCTAGTCGACATACCATTATAATACTATAAATGTAATAATTCAATAGTTTGGGATTAATAAGGGGTTTTACACATAAAATGGGGCTTTGTGTAGGTCTTAACATGCCCCTCCCCTTCAAACATGTGTGTCATCGACACTTGAATAATTGTGGGTCTTTTTGCATGAAGAACTCATCTTCTCATGTTGCCTCTTCCACTGGTAGGTTCTTCCATTTGATGAGGTACTCCATGGTTGCTCAATTTCTTAGTTGTTTAATCCTTGTTTCAAGGATTGTTTTTGGTTTTAGTATGATTTTCCCTTCATTGATCTCTGGTAAAATGGTTTGTATTGGGATCCTGTTGTCGATTACCTTCTTTAAGCAAGTGATGTACACGTGAAGATGTAGGCAACTCCAATTTGCAATCCATCCTTCCAATAATTTGCAACACCTTATAGGGGACATAATATTTGGGTGTTAATTTAGTGTCCTTCTTTTGTTGCTTGAGGGACATCTATGTATATGGTTGTAGCCTTAGAAATACCCAATTCCCCACTTCAAATTCTCTTTCACTGTGATGTTGATCTACTTGTTGTTTCATCCTATTTTGTGCCATAACCATGTTGTCCTTCAATAGTTTTAGAACCTCTTGTTGGTTCCCTATGTGGTCCTCCACTGTTTGAACCTTTGTATTCCCTTTCAAGGTTGATTTAATGGATGGAGGATGATATCCATAAAGTGCCAGAAATGGGGACATTTTTTATGAAGTATGGAGGGATGTGTTGTACCACCATTCAGTGAAAGGAAACCACTTGACCCATTGTATATGTTTATCGGATGCAAAACAACAAAGATATCCTTCTAGAAATTTATTCACAATCTCATTTTGTCCATCGGATTGGGGGTGGTAAGATGAGTTGTGAGCCAATTAAGTACCCAAACAAGGAAATAATTCAGTCCAAAAATTTCCAGTGAAAATTGGATCTATATTGCTTGTTTTTTGAGAAAATAATATATATATTCACGGATTCTTCAACTTCTGGTAAAGAAAAGTTTTTTTCTTTTAATTTAGAATTTCACTTTAGAGTAAAAAAAAAACTTGTCAAGAATTTTGTTAGCTTTCTATTGTTCCTTAAAAATGAAGGGAATGGTAATGAGTCATGTTTTTCCCCAACAATGTACCCATTATTAAACTTTTGTTTTTGACAAACAAAATATGATGCAACAATCTATAGAGACCCTATTTTATGATGACTCTAGTTTTGAATCTAACGGATGAATATTATAATTTCTACAATTTTTTGAAGTTGACCAATCTGAAAAAGTTGCATATTTTAAACACATTTTTTTACCCATCGCGTAATTTTATTAATTTTTACTTAAAAGTAAAATATAAAAATATCCTTTTGAACAGGACAGTCTAAAGCTTATTAATATAAGTTTTCCATAATTTTCCACTATGTATTTTTACATATATGGATTTTTCATTTGACTAAATCATAATGTCACCTAAAAATATTATGCAGTGATTTTTTTGAAAAATTAGCTAAAAACAGTGAAAATGAATATGAATTATATTAAATGAAAGTAGATTCAATTCTCAAAATGTTGGTATCAGTTCCGAAACTAAATTATTTGTATTTCCAGGAGTCTTTTACCTCCAAAGTTGAAGTAAACTGGAGAGAATTAGGAGTTTTCTGCAAACTATCCCATTTGCAGGTTTTCGGCCAAAAGATGTTTTCTAACTGAAGTCATAAGAAATAAATGGTCCTTCAAACCGGCTACCATTTTTGTTACATGAAATTCGGGGATGTCGTTCTTGCGCCATTTGATTTGACATGCAACGTCTTGGCCAAAAAGTGTATGTTTTCGCCAGAAAAGTTAAAAACTTCGGCCAAAAAAGTGATTCTAACAATTATTTATGCCCCCATTCTCACGAAAGTGTTACCCACCTTCATGATGTTACCCATAATAATATTGGGGGCTCCATGTATCTTTTCAACTATTTTCATGAATGTTGTGGCTATTGTACTTGCTTTAAAAGGATAAGAAAGAGAGCAAAAATTGGCATACTTTGTTAATCGATCCGCTACTACCATGGTGACAGTATTTCCTTCGAATTTGGGTAAACATGTAACAAAATCCATTGAAACTTCTTCCCAATGTAGGAGACTTGGTTGGTTGTAGGAGACCTGGCATCTTGATTGTTTCTCCCTCATTCTATTGGCAGACTAAACATTCGGACACAAAATTTTGAACATCAGTTTTAAGCCCTTCCTAGAAAAAATCATTCTTGATCTTGTGTATGTTTTCAAGAATCATGAATGTCTTCATATAGGAGAAGTGTACAATTCCAAAAGGACCTTCTGTTTGAGTTGGGAATTCTTACATAAATACAGGCGATCATGATACCATAACAAATCATTCTTTCATACAAAATTGTTTAATGAAGTGGGGTCCTCATGTAGTTGTTGAATGATCTTGCATACCTATTGATCCTTCTTCCATTCTATCTTTGCTTCTTCCACCCAATCAGATTGTGGAATAGAAATAGCACATAGTGAACCTTCTATTTCTTCTTCTTTTGTGGAAAGGGCATCTGCCACGACATTATGTTTTATTTTTTTTGGAGATAATTTCAAAGTCATAACCTAGCATCTTTCTAACCCATTTTTGTGTTAAGCCCTAATATTGGCTCATTACCCCTTAATTGGGACATATTAGATTAGTAATGCTATTTTATTTATGTCGGCTTTAAGCCATTAGTTGTAATTTAGATTAGTAATGTTATTTTAATTATGTCGGCTTTAGGCCAT
>ML794859.1:424647-435115 GCA_009831015.1 Picea engelmannii | reverse complement strand
TTGCCCCCTCGAAGAGGCTTATTATCTGAAATTATCTCTTTTTCAAGGCGTTGAGTACTTTTCCTGAGGTTTTTCTATGCTATATTGATGTTTGGTTCTTAACATTTTGTTTCTCTTCTTAAGACAATTGTTGCTCCAAGAAGTACTTCAGATTATCATGATCTATTTTTACCTTGAAGTGTCTTCCTATCAGGTAAGGGCATCATTTATAAACTGCGTATAGTATGGCCAACATTTATTTTTCATAAATGGGTTTGACTAAGTTTTTTCCTTTAAGTTGGTTGCTTTCAAAGGCAAGGGGCCATCCTTCTTGCATTAAAACTGCACCAATTCCATAGCCTAAGGCATCACACTCCACAATAAATGTTTTTGTAAATTCTGGTGTGCCCAGGACAGGAGTAGTACACATAGCCTCCTTAAGTTTTCAAAAGATTTGGTTGCTTCTTTGGTCCAAGAATTGTATTCCTTCTTTAATAATGTTGTTAGAGGTGCTGCTATTTGACCATAATTCTTGACAAACTTGCGATACTAGTCTGTTGACCCTAAGAATCCTCTAAGTTTCTTCAAGGTTTTGGGAATCGACCATTCCCTCATAGATTTAATTTTGTTAGGGTCCACATTTACACCTTCATGAGATAAAATATAACCCAAATATTCCACTTCTTGAATCCCAAACGCACACTTGGAAGGATTTGCATACAATTGTTTCTCTTCCAATAGTTTTAATGTGTTTTCAACATGTTATACATGCTCTTCCCAAGATTTGTTATATATTAGTATTTCATCAAAAAATATTAGCACAAATTTTCTAAGGAAGGGCTTGAAAACATAATTCATCAAGCTTTGAAATGTTGAAGGTGCATTAGTAAGTCCAAATGACATAACCAAAAACTCATATTGACCTTCATGTGTTCTAAAATATGTTTTAGGAATGTCTCCCTACCTCATTCTAATTTGATGATATCTCGAACGAAGATCTAGCTTAGTAAAGAATTTATCTCCATGCAATTCATCTAATAATTCATCAATGACAGGAATATGAAACTTATATTTAATGGTCATTTGTTGAGTTGTCTATAATCTAGACATATATGCCATGAACCATATTTTTTTGTGACCATCACCACTAGTGAAGAGAAAGAACTTTGGCTACATTGAATGATTCCAGTGTCTAACATTTCCCCGATCATGCACTCAATCTCACTCTTCTGTGCATATAGATGTTTGTAAGGCCCAATGTTAGGTGTTAAACTTTCTAGTTGCAAATGAATAGCATGGTCATGATCTTGAGCAGGTGGAAGACCCTTAGGGATTTCACCAAATACCTTAGATTGAATGTTGTTAATTGTTTGGAGTTCTAATGGAGCATAGGATATATATGTTTGAACATCAAGTGAGCACAATTGTGCAACTATACCCCGGTGTCCCTTTTTGAGTAATTTTTTCATGTTTTTATAGCTTATCACTTTAGAGGGTTTCCCTTGGATACCTCTAAGCTAAATTTCCTTCCATATGAGGAAAATATCATGAAAAGAACTTGAAAATTAAGGGCCATTTTTCCCAATGATTTTAAGCTTTGGACCCCTAATACAACATCAACACCCCCCATTTGGATGGAAATCATGGGGCTATCCAGAAAATACTCCCCCATGTTGAGCTTAATACTATGGAATTTCCATAAACAATTTATGGTACCTCCATCTGCAATCATTACTTGAAACTCTAGTGTGGGATATACAAAGAAATTGAGATATTTTGTTAATTTGTAATTGATGAAATTATGAGTACTACCAGAATCAATCAATATTGTTACCTTTTTCTTCTTAATGTATCCTTGTATCTTGAAGGTTTGTGGAGTATCGATGTCAGTCAATGCATGGCAATATATTGTTGGAGTAATTTCTTATAGATCTATATCTTATGGCGGTTCCAATTCCCGATCTTCTTCATCTTCGGAGTCTATGCAGAATAATTTATTCTCACCAAATGTATGCCCCTTATTGTACTTGATGTCACAATTGAAACATAGTATTTTTCCTCTTCTTTCATCCATTCGTCGAGGTGTCAAATTTGTTAGTTGAGGTACGCTTGTCTTATGAACCCCAAAATGATCTTTGCTTCATGTGTATGCTCCAATGGTAGACTTGTGTGTAGCCTTATTTTTGCTTGAATATGACGAGGAATTTGCATAGCTTCCATAATATTTGTAGGATGTATTAAGAAAATCTCATGTTTAATGTCTTGTTTTAATCCACCCGTGTAAGCTTCCAACAAATTTTCATCACTTATGTCATCCACCCTTGGGGACAAGACCTAAAATTATGAATCATAATCTTTAATATCACGTAAGTGCTTGATTCTTGTCAATTGGGTGAAGTAGTCATGTTCCCAAACTTTCCAATATTGTGCTTCTATGTCTCTTGTAAATAAACCACAAGTATAATGATAAAGAGGGGGATTCCTTTTAACTATCCATTAATACCATTGATATGGTTTTATCTCAAAGTTCAAGGTCTCTATGTGAATCCTTTTCTTATCATCTATAATATTATGCAGTTCAAAATATTGCTCTATTTGGTTCACCCAGGTAAAGACCTTTGTTCCATCAAACTTATTTAATTCAATCTTGGGAAGGTTGAATTTAGGACTCCCAGTGTAATTAACTCCACTAATAGAGTTAAATCCACTAGAAAATTGTTTATCATTGGGAGAGTTGAGCCCCCCTCCATGGGGAGAATCTAATACTTTTGGTGTATGAATAAATGTCACTTATGTGAGAGCCTTAAGGTTTCTCTGGGTTTCATCCCTGTAAGGAGCATGTGCCATATTTTGTGAGAATATTTCATCCCTTTCAAAGGAAGGATAATACAACAATTCATATTCCAAGCGGATCCGGAGACGTAGCTAGGATGTCCTGGTGAACTCTGTTAACAACTCAGTGATCTCTCGTCTCATGTTTTCTTATGCATGTTTTATTTCCACAATTATGATTATTAATGCATTAAGTAATTGATATATGAGACTAACAACACATTCACTCAGTTAATTTTCAATTTGGATTCAAGTATTCATAAGCACATATTTTCACTTTTAACGCAATCAAGTTCAATAGATACGCAATTGTAAATCCGACCTTCATTAAGTAGCCTATAACCAAGTCAAGTTTGGTATCAGTGTCACCCTAGTTTCAAATCAAGCACCCTCCCAAGAAGGATGTTTCTTTTTGTATGCTTGTTAAACCATTTTCTTACCATATGTCATTCTTTAGACTCCTAATATAGTCGAGCGTTCATGTTATAGGGATCCCTTCCTAGTCATATTAGCCATCAATGTGGTCCCAATCCCTGGCTTCAACCTAGGAATAAGGATCTTCATCTATGATGCAAGAAAAAGGTAATGCAACTCATGTAACCTTGCCTCAAAAATGTGCCAACTTTCCCCAAGAGGAACCTCATGGTGGAGAAGTTCCTATGAAAAGCCTCCATGAAGTCATCAATGCTCCTTTGCACCTTTTTCCTTGCCCCAAATGATGAATGGTGCTTGGGAAAGATAGAGAAAAGTGATTAACCTCCAAGTGTCTCTCACAGTTTGTAACTACCACTTAACTCTACAAATCTCTTATTTTGCTCGTGAGATAAGAAAGGTCAATGAACATGCAGAGAGAGCCATGCATTTCAAAGTCTAACAACTATTTTTATATGGGGATTGTAATCCCTTATGTGTTGCAAGAGAACTGCATAATCTCTGTTGAATTTTTACTTGCAAAGTGAATCAAAGGGTTGGTTATCCATGATAGGATGGATCAAAAACTTCAATTCCATGCACACAATACAAATGTCTTCAATTGTCAATTGGGTCTAGCCCAAGTGGTTGTGGGATGAAGTGTTATCATCCCCACCTAGGTTCTATTCCCATAAGTGACATGTTGAGCTCATAATAAATATATTGTTGTAACAAATTTGAGCCTTGTTTTTAACCTAGACTTGTGCCTTGAAGAATATATGGTTTACCTTGGCTACCATCCTTGTAATGAGGGGAAGTACCCGAGGGATTTTCCAAAGATATGTTAGTACCAAAAACTAAATAAATAAACAAAAAAAAATTCAATCCAAATATATTACAAAAGAGTTGAGAATTTTCATCAAACTACTCATTCTCATGAGACACTACAAATAAATGCATGAGCCCAAAATGTCGAAGAGAACACATAAATGAAACATACTACTCATGAACATTGAGCTTCTTTTTCCTACCCTACTATACAACAAAAATATGCAATGCTAAGTGAAATCAAAGAACCAAAGCAGACACCATATCATATCAACAACAATGTGTGATATATCCTCTTGTGTTTGGAAACAAACCAAAACAATGCTACATCAAACATCCTACAATAATAGGATAGAACCTATGCTATTATATGGATGAAAATTGAGGTGAATTCCTAAGATGGAAGAAAACACCAAGATCATACCAAGGTTGGTGTGTGTTTCTACATGCTTTCACAATCCAATGTTGGATAAGGTGTGTGTAATCATCACTTCCAAAAAAAGAATAGGGTATCCCATCATCAAGCCATGAATCTTGCTCATTGAGAAAAGGAATCAATTCTTGTTAGTTATTTGTCTTGGGGAAAAAATCATCATTAGAAACTTCTTTTTCAAAATTACATTTTTTCATGATGTCTTTGGAGTGTCATTTGTTGGACACACCAACCACACTGAGAGGGGGGGGGGTGAATCAGTGTGAGGCTCTTTTTACACTTCTTACAAAACTTTAGTTAGAAATCACCATTCACAACATCATTACTCGTTACTTCCATTCACACTTAGTTTCTTGCATGTAAACATATCTCAATGACATATATATATATTAACAGTAAAGAACTATGCACCATCAAAATTAAGAACACAAGGAACACCATATATATGTGTAAACTTGTGTATTATGTGTTAAAAGAGACTACAGTCTCGGGGTTTTATCAGCATCAATTGAAAATAGAAACAACTCCAAAAGAGCACCAACTCTCAATGCAAGACTCAGCTTGCAGATCAACACCATGAGATGTGAGGAATCCAACCCTCAAGTACAAGACCTAGCTTGTAGACAGAAATAATTTGTCAATAGGTACGTGACCTATCTATAATGCATCACGCGTATGTATGTGACTTGTCTATATTGAAACACACATATGTACGTGACCTCTTATATTGTCAGCCTGCACACACCTTCAAACACTAGGGTTTCTGGAACTTCAACTTCTTCCCCTCAAACCCTTGCTTCCTCTATCACATCCACCAGTCACTACCAACCCTATACCATCATCAACCACAACAAATATGTAGCATCCAACAACTTATGCATGTTCCACATGCATACACCATCACACAACACAGATATCCCACAACTACATCAAAACAGGACCACTCAAACATCCATCCAACATCTACCATATCCAAACATCATAACATCCATACAAAGAATGCTTCAAGAATTCACCATACCATGATAAAATATAAGTATCTAAACAACATATAACCATACCAAAACCTTTGTAACGATCTAAACCTGTAGAATATTGTTCTGGAAACTGGCATCAGAGATCAAGGACTTGGCACCAACATATATTCAAGCTTCCATGACTCTTCCCATATGTACGCGACCTTTCCTCTCTTCAAACCACATGTTTATGCACCCTGGATATTTGTAGCCCGCATGTGTATGCGTTCTGGCCCACTGCAGCCCACGTACAGCTTTAAAAAATTAGGGTTTTTTGAACCTCTGAAACTTTCACTGTCAAACTTCCTTGCTTCCTCAGACTTGCATAACTTTTGATGCATCCATGAGTACCTACAATGAACCTTCCACCAAAAATAGATCTTCAATATGCTCAAAATGTTCCACACCATAAGAGACCCTTGCTCTCTTATTTATACTTCTCTAAGAATCTTCCTCTAGAGGTTATCCTCTAACCAACTTCCTTCTTTTCAGGCTAACCCACTTCTAACCACTTTGTCCATTTACAACCAGCTTATCCACAAATAGTAAATTCTCCACTTCTAGTTGCAACTAATTTATTTTAAATTATTATCTTGTTTCAACCACTTAACACGTGACTAACCACTTTGACTGTTCAACTTCTTTTAGGAGCTTCTAGAATAATTTGACTTCTTTGACCTTCTAGGGGCTTCTAGACAACACATGAAGGTTCTCCAACTTTACATGGCCATATCTCTCTAACCGTGAGGAGTTATGTGACGTTCCACATATCACCAGAAATGGAACGACATGTACTATCCATATAGAATAGTTTCACTAAAAAATTTATTGATATTCATTACATTATTCCTCAAACAAACTTGGGTTCCCTAACCACATTGCTAGGACTTCTCAACCACATAACCATTTGGACTTCGCAAAGCGACTTCCCATGAGGGATTTCACCATAAGGGGTCCACTTTGGATTTTATCCATTTGGTGCTTCCTAACAACCATGATAGGACATCTATCCATCTACACATCAATTCATCTATAATATCAACCCATCATACATCATACATCAATGACAACACATCACTATCAATCCATCTACACATTACTATGACACCACTTGACATCAATCCTTTGACATCAATGACAACGTAGTCTAACAATATCCCCCTTTGGAATTGATGGCAACACCAACAGTGAAGTCAACACTTAGACATGGAAATTCTCATGGTTCCCCTGTGATCATCACTCCTCATCAATGTTTCTACCTCTCCCCTTTTTGACATCAAGGGAAAATGGAATTTCACTCCTTGGGGTCACTCCCCCTCACTGAATTCTCCTTGGGGTTTCTTCCCTTGTCTGTTGCTCCATCATCTTAATATTCTCTCCCCCTTTGGAAAAGGGAAATAACTATGATGCAACATTGATGGCATGGCTGCCAATCATCTCTCCTATTGGAATCATGCCTCTGCAACCAATCATTGGAAGAATAATAACTCCCCATGTGGGTATGTCTCCCTATATCTTCTCTACAAGATGAACAATATGCTACCACTGCAATTTGCTTCTGTTGCAAATGAGATTGCTCAACTAGAACATAGATCAACTACTCAAGAATGATATTCTCTTCCTGTGACGATCCTTGGACTTGTCCATGCATCAACCATCTAAAATTGTGCCATACCATACATCAAGTGTATGACAACATACATACTATCTCATGCATCAATCATGAAGAAAAAGATATGTCAACAATGAATGGTGGATCATGAACACAAAATCAACCATGTACATCATGTGCCATACTATGTATCAGTCATGTATATCCATTATGCACCAAACATGTATCACCAACCAGTTCATTAACCATACACCAAACCAGCATGTCACAATAATCTCATCAACTACATCATATCTACTCACCAAGATCAATCACCAAGACAACTCTCAACCATATGCACAGTGTCACCAAGATGTGCATCAATCAATACTACTCACAAAAATCAACAAAATGTACCACAATCAATATGTTCTTAAAAAAATATATCCATGCTATATCATCCATAGACCATGTGTCAACTAGCAAGTGCCTCTAACAATGTACAAGGTGTGTATCATCCATAGATCAAGTTGTGACTCATCAATATGTATCAATATCACAATAACATGTGCCAACCATGCACATCCTCCATGTATCATACATCATATACCATGAAATGTATCTCAACTATATGCCAAGAACATGTGCCAACTGTGTACTAACCATATATCAAGATCATCAACATCATCAAATATGTATCATGCCAACCATGTGCCTCAAACAACTGTCATATTACTCATGAAATGCCTCTACCACGAAACAAGTGCCGCAAACCATGTGTCAAGAAATATATCTAAACCATCAAGCATCAATCAATGTATCAACCAAGCACCATAACAAGTGTCTCAACTATATCATTCCATACATCATGTATCAAAGGATATGCTAAACAAGTAATACTAATGGTGATACTTTAACCAAGTATTGTCACCCACAATCATATACCATCTACAAGTGCATCAACCATGCTCCAAACCTCAACAAGATGTACCAAAATCAAGATGTGTTCCTATACATATATGCCATATCAACCATAAACCATGTGCCAATCATACTACTATCAAGTGCCTCAACCAATGTACCAAGTATGTACCAATCATGCATCAACTATAGATAAAGTTATGATTCATCAATCATGTACACCATAACCTCCTCATTAACTCATCAACTACATGTCCCAATATGTAGCTCAACCACATGCCAAATGCATGCACGAAGATATCCAACAGATATGCATATCACAAGATATATTAATGGATCTCACATATGTACCATCCATGTACTATAACATATCTACCTCAAAATCATTCACTACAGCAAGTACTAAGCATCTGATAATACCTATAAGACATGTACCAAGAGTGTTCCTCAATAGATCAATGATATATCTCTAGATAGCATCACCTCATCATGATATATCTCATAAACAAGGTTGCATAACATCACTGAGAACATAACCAATAGTATACCTTATCAGGAATGCATCACTTCACACACTAAAGTTTGTACCATATATCCAAGATGGGCCTCAAACATAAGCTTCAAAACTCAATCATATGTCATCACCATACAAACACGCATACAATCATATAATCATGAAAACTTGAAACAAACCATCTCAGACCCTGCATAAATAAAGATATACCATCAAACCATGTTGCAACTCATTTGTACACCCCCTTCTTTGAGGCTTTTACCACAGGTACGTGCCATGTTCCTCAAACATCTCGCGTATGTATGTGACCTTTCTATAAATCATATCGTGTATGTACACAACTACTCCCACAAGAACCCGCATAAGCCACAGAAAGTGTGAATCTTTCTGCATTACTTGTCTTTTCATTCATGTCTGGTTGTTCAGTCTTCTTCATCCACTTCTAAGAGTGTCCTATACTATGAGTACTTGTTCTTTCAGCTTCCATCCTTTCAACATTGTACTTCTGCATTTCTCTTCTTTCCATATCGTATGAAGCATTCATGATGGACTATCTTCTTGTGTTCCAACAATCCTTGGATTTGTGACCAAACCCACTGCAACTGTAGCATCTCATGGTGTGACAATGTGCAGCAATGTGTCCCACAAGATTAAATCTCCAACATATTAACATGTTATTGAATATTCCAACATCTTTCCTTACATAATGTTTGCAATCCAAAGCTTTGTGACCATATTCATTACATGAGAAACAGTGACCATTGAAAACATTTGCATATCTTTTCTTTTGTGTCCACCTTGAAGGTGTCTCTCTTTTGAACTTGCTTTGAGGTGTAGGACTTTATTCTTGGTGTCTTTCTTGTTCTGATCTTCTGAAGGTTTCCTTGCTTTGTGTAGGTGCTTGAATTGCAGCTTGGTTTCCACCCTTTGAAAATAAATGACTTACATCATGCTTCTTAGAAGTGCTAGCTTCATAGTGTGTTTCTTCCTTGTTTTATCCAAGACCTGATTTATTATTTGGTGATCTTTGACAATCCAATATTGTTGAGATGTTCATGAACCTTTTTCACTTCTCTTCTTTCATTTTGAGATCAACAACTTTTGCTTCCAATTTATGGCATGATTCTTCCTTTTTAGTTACTTGATTCTTCAATAGTTCCTCTATCATTTTGGCTTCTTCAATTTGGGTCTTTAGATTGACATTGACTTCAAGGATTTTGCTAAGCTCATCATCTACCTTCTTATTTTCTTCTGCTTGGCTAATTATTTCATTCTTTAGTCTCTTGATCTCTTCTTCTTGTTTCATGAGTATTTGCTTGAGGGCCATGATATGCCTTGCGTATTTTTCTAGGGCTTCCTTAGTGTATCCTTCAAGATCCTCAAAATATTTTGAATCATCTTATATTTCCATGTTGACTTCTTTTAAATAATATACAACATTATTTTTAAGCTTCAACAAACTTTATTCTTCTATAAGATAATTGTTATTTGATTCTACACAAACTTCTTCTATATCTTCTTCTTTATTTGCAAGAGGACATTCAACATCACTACACTTAGAATTTTTACAATCATAATATTTTGGAGAGTCTTTACCTTCATTGATGATTGATTCTTAATATGCCTTCTCTAGCTTCATCCATAGGTTCTTGGTGGAGGAATGATGTCCTATGCTTTCTTTGACAGAAACTGAGAATTATTTTAATATGGTCTTGAGTGCTACTGCATTTTTCTTCTTTGCTTCCCTGTGGGCTTCGGGATTCTTTAAGGGAACTGATCCACCAACAATTGTGTTCCAAACATATGCTCCTTTTGCCTTCAAATTCCCTTTCATTTCTAACCTCCATACTGAGTAATATGTCTCATCAAAGAAGGGAACTTTATCCATTTGTGTTTCCATGGATCTCCTTCAACATTGCAAGGCTTATAGTGAAGGATTGATA
>ML794859.1:408698-424589 GCA_009831015.1 Picea engelmannii | reverse complement strand
TTTTACACTTCTTACAAAAGTTTAGTTAGAAATCACCATTCACAACATCATTACTCATTACTTCCATTCACACTTAGTTTCTTGCATGTAAACATATCTCAATGGAATATATTAACAATAAAGAACTATGCACCATCACAATTAAGAACACAAGGAACACCAGATATATGTGTAAACTTTTGTATTATGTGTTACATGAGACTACAATCTCGGGGTTTTATCAGCATCAACTGAAAAGAGCAACAACTCCAAAATAGCATCAACTCTCAATGCAAGACTCAACTTGTAGATCTCGACACCATGACATGTGAGGAATCCAACCCTCAAGTACAAGACCTAGCTTGTAGACGAAAATAATTTTTCAAGAGGTACGCGACCTGTCTATACTACATCACGCGTATGTACTTGACTTGTCTATATTGCAGCACACATATGTATGTGACATCTTACATTGTCAGCCTACACACACCTTTAGACACTAGGGTTTCAGGAACTTCAACTTCTTCCCTTCAAACCCTTGCGGCCTCTATCACATCCAACAATCACTACCAACCATGTACCATTATCAACCACAACAAATCTGCACCATCCAACAACTTATGCATGTTCCACATGAATACACCATCACACAACACAAATATCCCACAACTACATCAGAATAGGACCACTCAATCAGTGAAGCAACATCCACCATATCCAAACATCATAACAACCATACAAATAATGATTCAAGCATTCACCATACCATGAGAAAATCTAGGTATCTAAAAAACATATGACCATACCAGAACCTCTGTAATAGATCTAAACCTATAGAATATTATCCTGGAAACTGGCATCGGACTTCAGGGACCTGGCACCGACATCTATTAAAGCTTCCATGACTCTTCCCATATGTATGTGGCCTTTCCTCTCTTCAGACCACATGTGTACTCACCCTGGATTTCTGCACCCTGTGTGTGTATGCACTCTATCCCACTGCATCCTACATACATCTTCAGAAAACTAGGGTTTTTTTAAGCTCTGAAACTTTCATCGTCAAGCTTCCTTGCTTCCTCAGACTTGTGCAACTTTTGATGCATCCATGAGTACCTGCATTGAAACTTCCACCATAGATCTTCAATATGCTCAAAATATTTTGCACCATAAGAGACCCTTGATCTCTTATTTATACTTCTCCAAGTAGCTTCCTCTAGAGTTTATCCTCTAACCAACTTCCTTCTTTTAGGGCTAACCCACTTCTAACCACTTTGTCCATTTACAACCAACTTATCCACAAATAGTAAACTCTCATCTTCTAGTTGCAACTAATTTATTTTTAATTGTTTTCTTGTTGCAACCACTTAACCCATGACTAACCACTTTGACTGGTCAACTTATTTTAGGAGATTCTAGAATAATTTGACTTCTTTGACCTTCTAGGGGCTTCTAGACAACACATGAGGTTTCTCCAACTTTACATGGCCATATCTCTCTAACCATGAGGAGTTATGTGGCAATCCACATATCATAAGAAATTGAACGGCATGTACTATCCATCTAGAATAGTTTCACTGACAATTTTACTGATCGTCATTACATTATTCCTCAAACAAACTTGGGTTCCCTAACCACATTGCTAGGACTTCTCAACCACCTAAGCATTCGGACTTCGCAAAGCATCTTCCCATGAGGGATTTCACAATAAGGGGACCAATTTGGAGTTAATCCATTTGGTACTTCCTATCAACCATGACAGGACATCAATCCATATATAACATCAACCTATCATACATCATACATCAATGACAACACATCACTATGACACCACTTGAAATTAACCTTTTGACATCAATGACAACATAATCTGACACCATCTAGTTTTCTGGATTTTTTTGTAGACCCATTAGGTTTCTTGCCTTCATGATTATCTTGTACTACAAAATTCTTAATGTCAATATCCAACTCACGCTCTAAAAATGACTTTCTTTTTACATCATTTGTATATATTTTGTCAAAAATTGCATTGGATATGACATCTTCAACAACTAGAATTGGTTTATCAATATTAAGTATCTCCTTATTTGCAGGCATGTTGGTGCCACTCTGCATTCTCTCATTTACAAGTATATGGGAATTATTAAGACCTTTACAAGATAACAAATTCAACATGGGGAAAGATGATATGCCATTATTGAAATAAGAAAATGCTACTTCCTTTGGTGCTCCAGTTGACATGGGCACATCATTAAGTCTTCTATGTAGATCCACATTCATAGATTCATATTATAGTGATGTGGCATGATCCACAATGTATGTTGTTGACTCTAGATTAAAAATAATATCTATAAGACGATTATTGAAAAGACTCAATAAAGTCTCTAATTCCAAAGATTTGTCCAATGACTCATAGTTTTAAAAGATAGTATCTTCAGCATCAGTCAGGTCAGAATGTTGAGCATGCTTCTCGTGTGATTGTTTGCTTGTTTTAAGGCCTATTTCCTTATGTTTTGAATTGAATTCGAAATCAGCCTCGTGTTTGGTTTTGTAATTAGAATTTGCCTCCATCTTTGATTCCAAGGTGGTAAGAGAATCCATACAATAATCATTTTCATCCTCATATGCATGAACTTCTTGTCTACCTTCAGCATTAACCAACGAATCATTTTTTTCCACTTGAATAAGATTATTAAACATTGTATCTACATCCATATTTTCAATGTTAAGGGCCAATCTACATAATGTATGTCCAATTGATGCACTAATTGAATTATCAAATTAAGCCAACAAAGGCCACAAACATGTTTTGTTGAAGAAGAATTAGATGTATTGTTATAGTCACAGTGTAATGTTTAACATAATCATGTGAGAAAATTGCAGATATGAGTAGAACTATTGTGCAATGTTTATGCAATTACACATGTCAAACTATGGTTGATTTTGTTCCATAACTATGTTTTTAGCTACTACCTCACCCTTATAATTTACAAAATTTTCATAGTCTCTATTTTCCCTCTACATATCATGATGTAGCACCTGAATTTTTGGAATATTCACTACTTAATGGAGGTCCTTTGTCATCATATCCATCTAAGATTTTTCTTCGAATACCCTCTTTTATAGTGGAATCAAATGCCTAACAACAACATATATTTTAATGGTCAATCAATGCTTTGGTGATTCGTGTTAGCATTATTCTATGTTTGGAGAAAAATTCAAACAACCGAAACAAGAAACCCATCTCTTTCTGGTAATGGATATATCACCATATTCAAGGTTTATATGATCTATGTATTCTATGTTATGCTTAAGCACCAATTTAGTTTCACCTAATGTAATCTCAATTTGATGAACAAAAGCCTCAACCTATTTTGGCTTCATGGCCAACACTTATCCCAACACCTTCATTGTTAGTCCTCAAGATTGTTTCTTCTACAACTATTTCAACTCCTATCTATGGACATGAACTTTGTTGGGATTCAATTGTTGAAGTGCGGTTCATTTACCTTAGCATTCTCATCAATACTAGGAGAATGCCCATGTACATTATCATAATTATCTACTATGATATTCTCTAAATTGTCCATAGAATTCTTTTGTGGACTATGATAACATGTATTCATTGAAGTAACAAAAGATACATGAGATAAATATCATGTAGTTTGGTCACCAATAGTCTATTGATATCGCTCCCGTGGGAATGATTTCATGGCAACTTCATCCATATTGAAATTGTAAGCATTAGTACCTCATGACTCATTAATAAACTCTTCCTATTGTTCTATCACCATTTCCATTTCCATATATTTGTCACTTCCCAAGTCAATTTGTCTCTCAATTTTGATTGGAAAAAGAAGGTGAAAATTCATGCCTTCATCCATCAAGCTCTCATCATCTGTGTCATAGATGGGATCTCCATGAAAAAACCAACAATCTACATCCCATATACATCTCCCAATGACCAAAAAAGTGTCCACATCATCATCCTCTTGCCTGGAATTTTTCTTATCACATGAGATAGTAGAGTCACCTACAATTTTTTTGTCTCCAAGGGTTTCTATATGTAACGCACCTAGCCCCAAGATAGGTCACACCACTGCTAAAACAACCAAATTAAAAAAAATTGATACCAATTTTAGATGCATAAATAACACACAACATGACACTCTAGCTCATCCACTCGTTCATGCTAAATAAAAATGTAAATACAATATTTTAGATGTGCACATCAATATCTAACACGCATAGCAACATTCAACCACATAAATAGGGATTAAAATGCATCAATATACTCACAACAAGCAACAATGAACAAGATAACTCAAATTAAAATTTGCAACAACTATATCATCAATTAACATAAATAAACACAAAAAATGAGAACACTTATTTTTTGAATATGCAACATGTTGTAGAGGATGGAGGTTCCTCCCAACCATAGACTTGTTGTTTCAGTTCTCAACAACAAGTCACCCCAGAGTTGGGGCTATGAATCCACAAGAGACAGTGGTCCCTAAGGCTGGCTAAAGTCCCCCTCTTAGTAGTCAAATCCCCACAGTTAATTTCAGTCCACCAGCTCTCTTCCCCATAACCTACACAACCCAGGGATGGGATCCCCCTTCACTACTCACACTCCCTTAGGCCTTCCCACTCCCCTCCAAGGCTTCCATCATAGGTTGGATAGGAAATCTCCCTGTTGGGACCTCACGAATTCTACAGCCACAACAAGAACTCTCACAGCAGCAAAACACTTTCTTCTTTTGAAACATTCGTAACAAAATATTACTCATAGACCCACAACATCTCTTCCCATGAAATTACAACTCCAAACAACTACCATACATTCCCACTATGGCTACCTTCAAGCTTAAGCACTCTCCAGTTCTTTATTGTCCAAAAAAATCCATGTAAAAACTGCTCTCCATGCAAAAACGTGATTGTCTAATTTTGCCCCCTCTACTCATATGAATTTTCCTCTCTTTCTCTTGCTTGCTTGACTTACACTCTTCCCCAAGTTGATTGTACTCATCCCCCATTCTCTTAATAACTATGGGATGTGACTTCTCACACCCACCCTCTTACATGAATTCAATGATTGGATTTGGAAACACTCAATCAGAAAATGGAAGGTTCATAGTAAGGAAAATTTAAAAATAAATAGTTTGGGTTTAATAGACATGGGTAAAATCTCTCCCTTGGACCCCTTCCCTCTCTTGTGTAAAATAAGCCCCCAAATCTGTGTGTGTGTCCATCTGCAACTAGCGATACATTTTATTTATTATATTCAATTTACATCATTTGCATATTACATCGCTTGACCCACGACCATACATCACATTTACAATACACATCGCTAGTTTGGGGTTTGAAAACAGGGGTGTTACATTCCTCTCCCCCTACAAACTACACTATCCTCAGTGCACATCACTATACAAATTACACATTGACATATATAAAATATTACATCAAAATACTTTGATAATTCTTCAAAATGACTCGTGCAACAATTCCAACCAACAATTGTTTTTTCCCCTCAACCTGCACATCCCAAGGAATGGGATCTGGTATGATTCGGATGGGAAATCTCATAGTTGTGGATCCGAGAACTCTAGCTACAAAAATGGAGTCTTCATTTGATTATGTACAAATGTACATTCAGTTTTCTTCAAAATTTGCAAAAATGTTTGGGTATGCTTCATGCATGGCTTCCTCGTGCTCCCACATAGCAGGTCCATTGAATATTTACCATGTTGATGGCTTTGTTCCTAAGTACTTTGACTTTCTGGTCCATGATGCCCATTGGTTCCACCTATAATTCCCCTTCATATCCCACCTAGATCACATTCCAATCAATCGCATGATTAGGATCAGGTACATATTTTTTTAATAAAGACACATGGAACACGTTATGAATTATCATGGATGTAGGTAATGCTAGCATTTATGCAACTGGCCCTATCCTTTCTAGAACTTCAAATGACCTACAGTATCTCACTTCCAACTTTGGACAACTTCCCAATTTCAGTGAGCTTCTCTTGGATTTAAATTTTAAAAACATGTGCTCTCTCACTTTGAATTCTCTAAGTGTTCTTCTATCGGCATAGCTCTTCTACCTGCCTTGTGAAACTTTCAAAATCAACCTGATATTTACCATTTTTTCTTCCATTTCCATTAACAATTATGGCCCAATCACGGCTCTATCTATTGGGTTATCCCAACTTACTGGTGTGTTGCATTTTCTACCATACAATGGATATATTCCTCCCACCTAGAAGGCTTGTCCGTTACATACATTCTCAACATATCTTCAATTATCTAGTTAATTCTCTCTATCTTCCCATGTGACTCTAGGTGATATGTTGTATTAATATTCAAATTGGTCCCAAATCCTTTAAATAACCCCTTCCAAAAATTGGAAGTGAACTTGGGATCTTGGTTCGACATTATTGCCTTAGGCACACCATGTAGCCTAGTGATTTATTTCATATAAATTTATGCAATATTGGTTGCCTTATGAGTTATTTTTACAGGAATAAAATGTGTTGCCTTTGTAAGCTTGTCCACCACTACCATGATAGAATCATGTTTCTTTGTTATCCTAGGCAATTCGGTAATAAAATCGATAGTAACTACTTCCCATTTCCACTTAGGAATGGGTAATGGTTGTAGCAATCTCGTTAGATGCCTATGCTCAACCTTTACCTTCTGACATTCCATGCATATATCCAAATAATCGATGACATCTATCTTCATACCAGGCCAAAAATATTGGTCTCTTATAGCTGTAATGGTTTTGTGGTATCCTGGGTATCCAATGTATGGCACATTGTGCATCTCCTTTAAAACTGAATTTCTCAATTCTTGAGAATTGGGAACATAAACTGTGTTCTTTAACAAGAGGATTCCATACTCTTCTAGCTTGTAATCCTTATATTTATGTTGTACATTATTTTGTTGTAGGATTTCTTTAACTTGCACATAATGTTGGTATGTTATTACAGCCTCTAGAATTATGTTCTTTAAATATGTACTATACATACTAATAGTTGTAGAATGCATTTCATTCACCCTTATATTGATTGCATTAGCCACCTTGTTTTATTTTCCCTTTATGTCCTTGATTTCAAAGTCATATTCACTAAGAAATTATATCCATCTAGTTTGTCTCGTGTTTAGTATTGGTTGTTCAAACAAGTATTTCAAATGACTATGGTGTGTCCTCAATTCAAATTTTCTTCCCATAAGGTAATGTATCCACATTCTTAAAGCATGTACTATGGTTGCCAACTCTAAGTCATGTGTGACATAATTTATTTCATGCTCCTTCAAATTTTTGGAGTCATAACAAATTACATGTCCATTTTGTGTAAGGACTCCATTGATCCCTTTCGTACATGCATCTATGCACACACAAAAAACCCTCATATGGATCTGCAACTTTTAAAATGGGTGCACTTGTTAGTAAATCCTTTAAGCACTAGAAATTTTCTTCACACTTGACACTCCATTCAAATTTTACTCCTTTATTTTTCAAAGATGTTATTGGGTGTGCAATCTTGGAGAATCCCACAATGAATCTCCTGTAATAACCAACTAGACCCATGAATGATCTAACCTCTGAAATATTTTTTGGCACTGGCCAACTTTTGATTGCTTCAATATTTTCTAGATCCACCTCTATGCCATCTTCTGAAACAATGTAACCCAAATAATGGATCTGAATTTGATAAAAAATGCATTTACTCAACTTGGCATACAATTGGTGCTCTCTCAACACTTGTAGCACCATACTCAAATGTTGTTCATGCCCCTTCTTTGTCTTGCAATAGATAAGAATATCATCCAATAATACAGTGACAAACTTGTCTAGGAAATCTCTAAACACTATATTCATCAGACACATAAATTTAGAGGGAGTATTTGTAAACCCAAAAGGCACAACCACAAATTCACAGTGTCCATAGCTTGTCTGAAAGGTTGTTTTGCTAGTATCATCTTCTCTGATTCTCACTTGATGATAACCTGATCTCAGATCGATCTTGGAAAATATATTTGCTCCCTTCAATTGATCAAAAAGATCATCAATCCTTGGATAAGGATATTTGCTTTTTACTATAACCTTTTTCAACTATCTAAATTCAATACAAAACCTCAACATTCCATCTTTTTTCTTGACAAAAAGAATTGGGGCACCCCAAGGAGAAACACTTGGGTGTATGTACCCCTTCTTCAACAACTCTTCTAGTTGCATTTTCAATTATTTTAGCTTCGGTGTGCTCATTCTATAGGGAGTTTTGGACACTAGGGAATCTCTCAACACCAAATTGATAGAGAAATAAATATCTCTCTTTCGTGGTAGTCCTGGGATTTCCCCAAAAAAATCTTCAAAATCCCTCAAGACTAGATAATATTCAAGACTTGACTCCTTATCCTTCATTGGATTCCATAAGGGTTGCATATATCTGAAACCCTTTTCTAAAAAAAAAATCAGTTGCAATAATGAAATCTCTTGGATAGATATAGACCTTGGAATGCCTTTCACTATCATTGAATTCCCTTCCTCATCAAGACATGTGAAAGCCTTGTTATAACAATCTAAGACAACACGATGCTTTTCTAGTCAATCCATACCAATCAAGTAGTCATAAGACCCAAGCGATATGATGTTCAAATATTCCTTAGTATTGACTCCATTCATGTTTACTAGGAAATCATTAACAAAATCATTGATTCTTCTCTTGGTTCCAGTAGCTAGCTAAACTAATCAAGACTTTTCATGCTTACATTTCTTCAATTTAAATCTTTCAACTAGATTTGGATTAGTTACTAGCTCCATAATCAATCAAAATAGCTATGGGCTAATTTTCAATTTTACCTTCCACTTCAATCATGTGGGATTGATAGTCTACTTGTTTATTGTCCAAGACTGCATAGATCCTTGGCATGTTTCTTCCCACGTCCTCTATTGTATCCTCATGCTTGATGTTATGCATGGTGCTCATCTTATCTCCCCGGTGAGGAAAATATTTCTACATGTGATCTCCTTCACATCCCCAACACTTTATGGGATATTGTCTTGGCCTCTTTCCCAAGGAATATTTCATTTTATTATCACCTTGAGATGGTTTCCCTTGTTGATGTGCTTGAGAACTATTCCTGATTAAAGGTGGCTTGGATCATTTCTTCCCCTGATCCATCTTTCCTTTATTCTTATCATCCCAGGCCTTTTGGAAATTTTACCTTCCTATGTCATACTCATACAAATATTTATCCTGGCTTGTGGATTCCTCTAAATTCTTGGGCTCATCAAAAGGAATTTTATCCTTGTAGAAGGATGGAAATCCACTCAGTAACCTCTGAATTTTGACCTTCTCGTCCCTGGTGAATCTCATGTACCTGAGAAGTTCCAAGGATTTCCTCTCATATTCGTCCATGGTTGTGTTCCCAAGTTTGAGTTTAAATAACTCTTGCATCTTCTTGTCATAATATTTCTCTCACAAGTATTGTTGCTAGAAATATTTCTTGAACTACTTCCATGAAATTCTCTTTTCATCAAAGTGCTTAAACTTCTTAAGTTGATCCCACCACATAGATTTTTTTCCTTGGATATGGTATGTTGTGATTATGTCTTATGCATTTGATGAGTAATCATGCAACTGAAAATGTTTCCTCATTCCCAACAACCATGCTTTTGCATCTTCTCCCTCCCTATTCTCTCCATCAAATAATGGTGGCTTGATCTTCTTGAGCTCCCCTTGCAAGATATCTGACCCATGTCTCCTCCTCTAATGCCTGACAGGAGACATACTTGGGATACTTTCTAATCTTGAATGTGCATATTCTCTTCAGTTTCAGTGCCCTAGGGAATGATGATACTTATGTATTCTAACGCTCCTTGTTTGTCTAGATCCTCCATTATCACCCCTCTTATCATGAGATCTAGATACATCTACTTTCCCTGCACTAGCTTCTTGTTTTGTGCTGGAATATTTCTGGAATTTCTTCTACAGCATATTCATGTTGTGTAGTATCTCCTCATGATCTTTCATAATCTATTCATTATTGACCCTATATCTCTACACTTCTCTTTGTGGGCTTCTCATAGTTACAGGCTCGTGTATGCCTCTTCTTCCATTAGACTATGTCTCCCCATTTCCCATGTTGACATGTATCCCTATGAATTATTCTTTGTGGTTGTAAAACCCTTAGGCATATTCCATATCTCTAGTTCTCATATAGGAACTAGGGTCTGCTTTCCTAAACCTCTAATTCTATAGGAATTTGCATGCAACAATTTATGTTAGAATTAGGTATATTGCAAAATATTTATTAATTAGATTACAGGTCATTCTTCATTTCAAATTATGAAGAAAAAATGCACTAATCCAAATTTTGGATTGATAAATGGTTTCTCCTCCTCGATATCTTTCTAGCAACTATTTGTTTGCTCAAATCTGAGCTCAAAGCTTAAAGTTATGGTCTCTGGAAGTTTAGATTGTTTCTCATTTTTACCCTTGTATGTTGTAGGCATATTCTCTCTCTTCTTGCACATTTTTACGTACCCAGATTCTAAATATGGCTCCACAACTACCTTCTATGGGCCATAATATTTTTATAGACTACTCATGTGCCCCAAGCTGACTGTGGAGCAAGGAGTCATGCCCTCCGGAAGTAAACTAGTGCCAAAAATATACCCTCTACAGTTTCAGCTATAACTTCCTCATACAAACTCCGTTGTGCGCTCGGAATAGCTCGTTGTAAATATGTTTCCAAGTTTTGTCATTTAAATTGCAGAGAATATATGTACCAAAGGTACACAGAGTGCAAAGAATGAAATATCATCCCTTAGGTTGTGTAGGATGACAGGGAAGAGAGATGGGTCGTTGGAATTATTTTGGTTTCATTACATCTTGGTTACATAGCTGAGAATTATGTTAGGAAATAGGTTTCCATTCCTATGATGATATTTATGTTGAGAAATTAACCAAGAGCATGTGTAAATGCAGTTGTGAGCACTATTGTTACAGTTGGATTTCTTGAAGCCCCTAGCTGAGAGATTCCTAGCCAATCTGTGTTGGAGCCTTGGAGGGGATGGATATTGTCAGAGGAATTGTGATATAGAAAAGGAAATATAATCCCTTGGGTTGTGGAGACTGATGGGGAAGATAGTTGGACTATTGGAATTGGTGTTGGAGTCATGTCATTGTGAAACTCCTGGGTATTGAGAAGTTTGAGTGGACCATGGTTGGCCATAGGAATCGTTTTCTCCTTGTGGACTCATATCTACAAATCAAGGATGTCCTGCTATTGAGAGAATTGAAGCAACAAAGCCTATAGTTGGGAGGAATGTCCCATGTTTGTAGCTAGTTGGTGATTTATCAAAATATTAGTGTTTTTTCTATATTTCTTATGTTTAATTCAATTTTGTATATGTTTTATCTAAATGATGAATGTTTTGTACAGACTAATGGTATGCATTCATGTTTTTAAATTTTATGTTAAATGTTTGAGCATTTTTAATCATCTTGCACACATTTATTTTCAAGAATGGTATTAGAGTTATGTTAAGTCAATAATGATAGTAATGTGACCCGAAAAGAGAGTTGGGTACGTTACACCTTTCAGAAGAGAAAGTATTTTCACATATTATTATTGTTCACTCATGTAATCATATGCTTGTGTTAGAGATGTGAGAGTTATAGAACTAGTCTCTTCGTACTCGTCTTCATTGTTTTTGCTCTCTTTAATCTTAACAACTATTGTTCTTGAAGAGATTCAAGGAGATACTAGGATTTGGTTTTTCCCCTAACAAGACGAGGGAATCAAGGGTTTAAGAGAACCCTAGAGGAGAAAAGGGAGTGCTTAGTATTTTATTTCTTGTGAGAGAAGAAGACTAGGGTTTTGTGGCATTTGGAAACCCTAGTACTACTTGGAATGATTGATGTGGAGAAAATAGGGGAAGACTATCATATTCACTTGTATCATGAAAGTGAAGGTTTCAAGGAGGAATTGTTGGTGTGTATTCTATATTTTTGTGGATCTTTGGTGGAGAGACCATCTTTGGTTGGGAGTGATTCCTAACTAGATGAAGTCGGTGGCTAGGATTTTCTTATGGTTTCCATGGCTAAAGTTTGGAGAGAATGATTTGTACTAAGATATGTTATGTATTTGTATTCATATTATACATATGTATGAAGTGTCCCTAGTGTCCAAAATGTATGTACTTGCATATTTGAATTTTAGCTTATGTTATCTTCATTATTGAATAGCTTCGTGAGTTAGTTATGCATGTTGATTTGACATAACATTGAGGAGATTTTGTTAATAAAATTAAATAAACATATAGAAGCTAAAGAGAAAAATTTAATGTTGTGTTGTAATAATTTATTTTCATATTTATTATATGTTTGAGAAGTGTGCCTTCATGGTTGAAAACATTGTTGCATTTAAGTACATTGGTTCAATATTTATTTTCTTGGGATACCTTGTGAATTGGGTTGGAAAAAGTGAAGTATATGGTGTTGTAATTTATATTCCAAATTCAACCCTAAGGCTAAGGGCTCACATGAATTAGATTTGGAAAACCTTAAGGTTGAGGTGAAATGTCTAGATTTGCATTGATAGTCTCAAGCCATTCAATGAATATGACGATATGAGCCTCTAGTGATTGGAGACAATATCCAAAAGTAACTCTATTTTAGACAATATGAAGGATAGCAATCAAAATGGTATGAGGTCGTTACCTAGTTTTTCTCAAGAGGTGTTGTTTCTTCCCATTGTTGGCCTATTCTGAATTTGTTCAAAAATAATTTCAAGTAGGGTTGTTTTCCTAAAAAATGAGAACAAATGAGTTTGTGGAAATTGGACCCACCAATTTCCTACAAAAAGAAAAAGTGGAAGGATTTATTTAACTACTTGCCACAACTAGGTTCTCCTCCATATTTTGATAAGAACATGATCTTAATAACAAGCCTTTAGAGGATGGTAACAACAGTAGATGAAGTCAATGCAACTTAAAGGTAAACTAGAACAAAAATAACGGCAACTAGAGTTTTTTTACTAAAAAATGAGAACAAACGAGTTAGTGGAACATGGACCCATCAATTTCCTACAAAAAAGAAAAAGTGGAAAGATTTAATTAACTACTTACCACAACTAGGTTATCCTCCATATTTTGATAAGAACATGAGCCTAATAACGAGCCTTTAGAGGATGGTAACAACAATAGATGAAGTCAATGCAACTTAAAGGTAAACTAAAAAACTACTTTCACATGTCGAGTTTTATTTTTAGCTTCACTTTGTGATTCAAAATATGTACAAAGCTCAAACGCTCTATCATGTTTTGTTATTTTTAATTATTTTGAGTTTTCATTTTCATGAAGAAAAATTATTCTACTTGGACTACATTTTAACTTTGTTAATATAAATGGCTTTTGTTTTTGCTAAAAAAAGAAGAAATGTTTATATAGAAGTTTAAATACAATAACAACGCTCCAATATTATTAAATGTAAGTAGTTTTTTTCTAACACTAAAAGGTTTGGGTGGGAAGGAAATAACAATATGTTTTCTATAGGGACCTACTAGATATAGATGTTTTTGTTTTTAAAATTTTGATGCAATAATAATTTACTTGTATTATATTCCCTACTATGCATAAATCCCATAATACTCTATTAAAAATAGTTTTTGTTGGTTTATATTCAAAGAAAAATATCATAATGGTAGCATTGAAAAGTGATATTTTGATTCAACTAATATATTAAGAGCATTGATTGTATTGGACACTTCTATCTATTATAATATGAGTGCAACATTATTTGAATAAGTATCGAGTATATTTGGAGAATTAATAACCATGAATATCCATGAATGTTACCATGCTAGGAATAAACACTAACAATGGACACTTCATGGCATACCAATGCATACACTTACATATACAAAAGTTTATTATGTGGGGTTTAGTTTCAAGGTAAACTGTATTAATTGAATTTGTAGAGCCAACATTTTAAAGCGATCCAAAATTATCCATCTTCAAGGCAATGATAAAGATTTGGTTTGAAGAGAAAATCAATCTAAACAAGCTAATTAATATTCAACTTAATAAGTTTTAAAGAAAAGGAATATTCCAAATTGTATCCTTGTTCCAAAGATCTATGGTTTTCAAAAGATTCGCAAGGGATGTCGTTAAGAAAGATCTTAGCATTAGAGAATTCCATACATATACTCTAGAAAAGTAAAATCTCAAGTCATTATTAGGGAACACTCTATCAAGAACTACTCATTCTTCATCAACAAATCTAGTATTTGAAAGTTGGACCTAATGATTTGTTTGTGGGCTTCAATGTGTTAGTCTCTTTTCACCAAGATTCCCAATCATTAAGTAATTAATGTGCTTAATCACATACATAAAAGCTTCTAGATCAATTGATTTATGTTTGAAATCAACATTCTCTAGATTCTGAGAAGAGATCTATGAAAAAACGAGATAGAGTTAAATGGGTTGTCCTGTTTCTCCCATCGAAGACTACTTGTTTATGGAGTACTTTTAGGAGAAAAATTTGAAATTATTTTCATTAAAACCAGATTGGTGGTTAAGGTGGGTGGACAATATCAATTTTAGTTGGCCCCATGGAAGTGAGAATCTTAAAAAAATTAAGCATCTTAACAACCAATCCAATCATATAAAATTCACAATGAAAATAGAAGATGAAAAGAATCTTCCATTTCTAGGTGTTCTTATTACCAAAAATTTGACCAATACATTGTCTCATTAATTGTATAGGAAGAATACCAAGATGGAGCAATATCTCCACACAATTCTTATCATCACCCAACACAAAAATTAGAGGTCATCAACACCCTAGTAATTAGGGCTCTTTGTATTCAAATGATAAGCATTTGGCTTAAGAGAAGGCTCATCTTTGTCATGTCTTTAAACATAATGGTTATAAAGATAAACATCAATAAATCCTTTGATAAATCTAGTAGTATTCCACATAGGAGAAAGTATGAACAATGTCAAGAAGTTCCAAAAGTTTTCTTACACCTACACTCAAAGTACAACCTACACTCAAAGTACAATGGATGGGGTGGCTAGAATTTTATGAAAAATAAAATTAGGACAATCTTTACCCAATCAAACAATATTAAAAATATGTTGAAAACTGCTAAGGATATAGTTCATCCTAAGCAACATAAGGGGCTCTACAATATTCCCTGCTCATGTGATAAGTACTACATCATTGAAACATGTTGCTTAATCAATGTTAAAATTAAAAAACATAATGTTGTCATTCTCCATGAATGCATTCAATGATCAGCCTTGTCTAAGCACTTGAACCACACATCAACTTGGAGGACACTAAAGTTATTGCAAGTATTGATCATGTTTTAAATGATGACTCAACAAAGCAATAGAGATTGAGAATCATTTGTAGAAACTTTACAAGGATGATAGTTTGAATGTAAGTAAAGCTTGGATCCCTACTATTCACTCCCTTAGTGATAATAATTATAGTAATTAGGTTTAGGTCATTATCTTTGGTTTAGCTCTGTGTGTTTGGTCCTCATACGTGTTGATTTTCTCACTTAGATGGTAGTTCATGTGTCTTCCATGCACCACCACTCCTTCTCCACACTCATTTTTTTTTTTTTGTCATTGTTGTTTTTTGTTTTAGAGCTTCTTTCTAAGTTTTTTTTTTTTTCTTTCTAATTCCTTTATTTTCCTTTTGGCTAATATTCTTTTGTTAGCATTTCCTTGTTATAATTATGATAAATAACTTTATATTTAGGTCATTCTCTTTTTAATTTCTCTTTCCTTTTTAGAAATTACTGCACTCAACTGATTAAGATTTGGGGAAGTAGAAAATCATATAGCAGCAACCATAGAAATTTAACTAGTATGGA
>ML794859.1:384214-402897 GCA_009831015.1 Picea engelmannii | reverse complement strand
AGCTCAAAGGAGAGGTTTATATATTTTCTTGGAAATCAAGAGCCACATGGCCTCTTCCCCAAGAAGCTCATGTAACCACTTCTTTCTCTCCCCTAAAATTACAAGATGGGTAAATATAAATACAATATAAGGTCTTAGCCCTTTTATCCCCCTCTCTTGTGGAATCATAGCCCCCTATAACTATATCCTTTTCCATATTGCATCTAGTGATGTATTTTATTATTTGCAATGATCAAAGTATTACATTCCCAAGGCACTCTGGCCTCTTTTAACTTTGCAGGCACTCTAGCCTAAACATATCGGCCCACCAACCTAAGTATCATATGTACAAAATACATTATTTAATATGGGGATTCAAAACTGTGGTACTCCATTCCCCTCCCCCTTATTTTGGCACTGCCCTCAGTGCATATAAAAAAACAGAAATCAAAATTTCAACATTCTTCAAAAACTCATGGGTACTCTGCCCACATGGCATCTTCATGCTCCCAAGTAGCATATTTTGAACCGTATCAGGTCCATTGAATTTTTACTAGTTCTATGACTCGATTCCAAAGCATTTTGACTTTTCTATCCAATATGTGCAATGGATGGACTTGAAAGTCTCCCTCTGGCTCCACCTAAATCAAATTCCAATCAATAACATGGTTAGGATCATGTACATACTTTTTCAACAAAGAAACATGAAACATATTATGCACATTCATGGAAGCAGGCAATACAATCATGTATGCAGTTGGCCCTATTTTGTCCAATATCTCAAATGGACCACAGAATCTAGTTGCTATCTTTGTACAGCTACCCAACTTCAATAATCTCTTGTTGGGATTCACTTTCAAAATCACATGCTCTCCTACTTTAAATTATCTAGTTGTCCTGCACTTATTTGCATAAATTTTATGTCTATTGTGTATCACCTTCAAATTCTGCATAACTCCAACCATCTGGTCTTCCATATCCTTTAGCAATTCTTTCCCAAGTACTACTATGTCTGTTGAGTTGTCCCAACTCACTGGAGTATTGCATTTCCTACCATACAAAGCTTCAAATGGACTCATCTTCAATGAAACTTGATATCCATTATTATAAGAAAACTCAACCAAATGCAAGTAATCTTCCCACTTAGATGTCTTGTCAATCACATGCATTCTTAACATGTCATCAATTACTTGGTTGACTCTTTCTGTTTGTCCATCTGACTGTGGATGGTATGTTGTGCTAAAATTCAGATTTGTACCAAATCCTTTAAATAATTCACTCCAAAATTTCGAAGTAAACTTAGTATATATGTCTGAGACAATTGTCTTATGTATCCCATGCAACCTAGCAATTTCCTTCATATAAATTTCTGCAATATTAGTTTTTGTATGAGTCGTCTTTACAGGAACAAAATGAGCAGTGTTTGTCAATTTATCAACCACTACTATGATTGAATCATGTTGTTTTGTTGTCCTAGGCAACTTAGTGATAAAAATGGTTACTACGTCTCATTTCCTCTCTGGTATTGGAAATGGTTGTAGCAAACCCATTGGGTGTCTATGTTCAGCTTTCACTCTATGGCATTCCATACATTTGGGAATGTAATCAACAACATATTTCTTCATCACATGATAAAAGAATTGACTTCTTACTGCTACAATTGTTTTCCGGTAACCCGGATGTATGGCATATGGAACATTATGCATTTCTTTTAATACCAAATTCCTAAGTTCTCCAAAATTAGGAACATAAATTATGTTCTTATGCATAAGTAATCCATCCTCCTTAATCTCATATTCTTTAATTCTTTGTTGTACATTTTCCTGTTGTAAACTTTCTTTTACTTGTAGGTAATGTTGCTCTATAACATGAGCATCTAAAATTCTCTTCTTCAGATCTGAATGATGCATACTGATGGTTGCATCATGCATGAGATAGACTCTTCTATTGAGTGCATCAACAACTCTATTTTATTTTCCTTTGATATGCTTGATATCAAAGTCATATTCACTTAAAAATTCCATCCATCTTCTCTGCCTAGATTCAAAGTTGGTTGTTCAAAAAGATATTTCAGACCACTATGGTCTGTCCTTAATTCAAATCTCTTTCCCATGAGATAATGCCTCCACATCTTCAACGCATGAACTATGGCAGCAAGATCCAAATCATGCATGGAATAATTCCTCTCATGTTATTTAATCTTCTTGGACTCATAATTGATGGCATAACCATTCAGAGTGAGGAATCCACCAATTCCTTCCTTGCATGCATTTGTACATACCACAAAGCTTTCATTTGGGTCAGCAATATTTAAATAGGTGCACTAGTAAGTAATTCTTTCAGCAGGTTAAAATTCTCTTCACACTCTTTTTTCCATTCAAATTTAATTCCCTTCTTTTGTAAAGAAATGATAGGATGAGAAATCTTAGAGAATCCTTTTATGAATCTCTGGTAGTATCCAGCTAATCCAATAAAAATATGACGTTTGAAATATTTCTTGGTGTTGGTCATCCTCTAATGGCTTCAATCTTCTATGGATCTATTGTTATGCCTTTTTTCTGAAATAATGTGCCCCAAATAACGGATTTGTTCTTAGTTAAAATAACACTTTGTTATCTTGGCATAAAGCTTATGCTCCCTTAGTACTTGCAATACCAATATCAAGTGATGTTCATGCTCTTCCTCTGTCTTAGAATAGATAAGTATGTCATCCAAGAAAACAATGACAAACTTATTCAGGTAATTTTTCAATATGTCATTCGTTAAGCACATGAAGACAGTTGGTGCATTGGTTTGTCTAAATGGAACCACCACAAGTCTTCTTCCTTTATTCTTACCTAATGGTATATTGATCTCAGGTCTATATTTCAAAATATATTTTCTCCTCTTAGTTGATCAAAAAGGTCATAAATTATGGGTAGAGGGTACTTGTTCTTTATAGTGGCTTTGTTCAACTTTCTAAAGTAAATACACAACCTCAATGTTCCATCCTTCTTTTTGACAAAGTATCGGTGCTCCCCAAGGTGAAACACTTGGGCATATGTACCCTTTCTTCAACAATTCCTCCAACTCCATTTGTAGTTCTTTTAATTTTGGTGTACTCATTTTGTAAGGAGTTTTTGATACAGGGGCAAATTCTGGTACTAAATCAATAGAGAAATATATCTCCCTCTTAGGTGGCAATCCAGGTATGTCCTGGAATACATCTTCAAATTATCGTAATACTAAAAAATATTCAAGGCTTGATTCTTTAGTCTTTTTTGGCTCCTTTCTCATGACTGAATGCTTCCTCTCCGTCTTCCATGTCCCAAATATTCATTCTTATCTTGCACTAATATGTTTATATCCTTAATTCTGGAAATTGTGCAAGCAACCAACTTTTTAGAGTTATGCATGTTATGAAAATTTGTTAATTTATTCTATAAGCCCTTTTTCTATTTATTTCATGAAGAATTGTATCATGGTTATTTCAAATCTAATAATTCCAAGTTGTTGTCCTCAATCAAATCTAAGTCGTTGATCTATTAGTCATCTTTATTTACAGCCATCGTCCGATTAGATATTGGATTGATATCGACCATCAATATTGTCTTCACAGAATCACCATGGGGCTAGAGCATATCTATTCATCTTCCACGACCTCCAAATTACACTCTCAACTTTCGTTGCACTCGTTTTTCACCTATACTTAGAATATTTTCAATCTTTTCTTTGCAGGTCTAAGGTTCTTTTATTTATCCCTCTGTGTCCTCTAGAATCCACCCCCGTGTTCCGTCAAACTCACTTTTCACTTACAGTTAGAAACTTTCTAAGTATTCCATCGTGATTCTATGAGACATCTCGAGTCGTCGGATCTCCTGTCCTTCATGCCATTCGATCTGTGACATGTGGCGACCTCCTGGTTGTTGGATCTGTGACATGTGGCAACCTCCTAGACATCTGATCGACTCTCCATACTTAGTCGTTTTCCAAATCTCACTGCAGGCCTAAGCATTTGTCTGATTCCTGATACTTAACCATTTATCTAGATATCACCGTGCTCTGCAGCATCTTTTACACTTCGTCAATTTTCAAGATTTTACAACGGGTCCACGAGGGCTACCTCACTTATTCCCATACCCTGATTCTCTGTCATTCTCATCACCTCCACTACATCTTAGGACTTAGTCGATTTTCCACATCTTACCATGGGTTCGTGTGTCACAGGTCTACAACCCTTCTTCACATAACCCCAATTCTTTGTCATGCTTGTCACCTCCACGATGTCTTGGGACTTAACCAATTTTAAGATATTGTCGCGGGTTTGCGGGGATACCATATTTCTTTCTATACTCCTAATTTTTTGTCGTGATTCCACCTCCATGACATCTCAATACTTAGTCGATTCCCAAATATTCTTGTGTATACGTTGCAGTCGAGGTGTCCTCCACGTGGGTGTCAATTGATGTGGAATTCATCTGAAATTACACGTGGAATTGATGAGGTTGCAATAGTGATGTTGACGTGGCTGAGTTGGTTTGTCGAGCATCGGGTCCTCATATTTTTATCTTAATCATTGATCTCTAAAGATCAACGATTAGGATTCAACCATCTCTAGATCCACAGTTCTTTCTTACAAAAGTTAATTCCCATGCACGGGGTTCCATACTCACCCGCTTTCATTTAAACTATGTAACTTCACATTTTCTTTATAAATTCTTGGTATTCATTTTCCCCTACAAATGTGCGATATATATATATATATATATATATATATATATATATATATATATATATATATATACACCATTCACACCATTTTAAGCAATCGAAACTTTCTTTTAGAAATTTAATGACACGCAGTCATCTTTACACTTAGAGACTCCTCCATGCATAGGGGTATTCTCTACTCCTGGGTCTTGTTCAATTCGAAAGAAAAAATCTTTTATGCAAACAACTTATGTAGTAGGTCGTTAAGGCTCGACGCTACAACCTACAACTTTGATACCAATTTTTCACGTCCTCGGCCACCAGGATAGGGTGCGCTACTTCAAGAACACTCTCCAAGAAGGCTTTGATACCAATATGTAACGTCCCCAACCAATAGGTTGGGGAACGTTACTCCAAAAACGATCTCCAAGAATGCTTTGATACCACATTGTCATATCCTCAGCCCAATCTGGCACACAGGCAAGCCGCGGGACCCCAAAATTCCTTTTACTCTTACTGGGTGTTACGATAGACTACAGATTCTTGGAACTCTTGATCAAGATGGATCTATTACAATATTATAATGTACACGGTCCTAATGTAACGTCCCCCATCCGCTCTTGCCAGGGACACACCACTAACTCAAAAACCAAATTGTTCTGAAAACCAATTGTAACACACCCAGCCACGCAAGTCGGTCATGCTACTTGAAACTATCATGCTCTGATATATATATATATATATATATATATATATATAATGTAATTTTAAGCAGACATAAATATTATGTTCATACACATATTCATACGGAAGCAACAATAAACATACATGCAATATATACAGGCTATTCTAATAACATTATAACAAATGTACAATATACACATAATACAATTAACACAGAATTGGTACTCATCTTTTTATGAGAAGACCATCGACTACGTCCAGACCTTCCACGAACCTCTCAGCTTTAGACCACGTTTCTCCAAGCTATCAACAGTGGGTCACCCTCGAGATGGGACTAAACTCCACCCGGGTAAAGAAATCATAGGTTAGGTTGAGGCTACGGGAAGCTACACAATGCAATAGGAAGGATTCTCTCCAAGGAGCCTACTTACAACCACTTCTCACAGACTCTCATTCCCTACATGCCTATCCCACCCCGGGAATATGCACCTTCATTTTTCTAGATTCCATTGGCTGCTCCACTTCCCTTCCAGGGCTTCAGCAACAGGTCAGATCAGAAATTCTTAGAGCTATGTAGTTGTTGTTGGACTCCCTCTAGAAGAAAACACTTCCCCAACAAAATCTCTCACCTAGAGAGAGTTGCTCACAAGCCTAACAACCTGCTTATTCAACCACGGGCCTGAAAACCCACCTCTTCCAACCACAGTATGCAAAAACGGTTAAGGCAAGGGACGACTCAGCAATTACAAAGGTTCACAAGGGTAGATGTTCAGCAGTGGCAAAAATGGATCTTGCTGTGTGCATGTTCAATGCCTGAGTGAACGGGATAAGGGATGGTAAGAATCGTGAGAATGAACTCGTGAGGAGGGATGCAAAGACTAGTCTGAATGCTTAAAGCGAGAATGGTGAGAATAGTCAAACTGCAGAATCATGAGAGAGCCAGAATGGTGAGAGCGAACACCCCCCCCCCCCAACGGTGGAAATTCCCACATAAATATGCATGCGTCCTGGGTGACACTTGGCTCTCCAAGAGCTCGTTCCTCTCCACTTGGATTTTGTTCCTCTCCCCAAAGGAACTTAGGATAATTGGGTTTATTTCCCAACTTTAGTATTTTCAGGAAATACATGATAATATTCCCTTGGGTTAAGCCCTCAAGCTTATACCCTTTCTCCTATCCTCTCATCCCCCTTCCCTTTCCCTTCCTAGTGGAGCTTAGTCCCCCATAACTCTTTCTCCATGGTTGGTCTACACGCAGTGATGTATTTTTATTAATGATCTACATGATTACATATACAAAATCAGGCTCACTGGCCTTAGCATCTAGGCTCTCCAGCCTAATAAACACATAAGCTTCACAGCTTATAAATACTTGTCTCACCATCCTATAAACATAATTAAACATCATTAAAATTCAAAAGGGGCTCGGCCTTGGGGTATTACAATCCCCTACCCTTATTTTTGGATTGTCTTCAGTGCAACTCATTTACATAATATCAGCAAGATTTTGAAAATCTTCAAAAAGATGCAGGTATTATGCCCACATAGCATCTTCATGCTCCCAAGTTGCGTCCTCAGGACCATACCAGGTCCATTGGACCTTTACAATCCCTATGTCTCGATTCTAGATCTGTTTGATTTTCTGGTCCAGAATGTGTACCGGATGCACTTGAAAAGCGCTTTCTTGCTCCACCCAATTCACATTCCAATCAATAACATGATTAGCATCAAGTATATATTTATTAAGCAATGATACATGGAATACATTATGTATAGACATGGATTCATGTAATGCAAGCATATAAGCTACTGGTCTAATCCTTTTCTCGGATTTCAAATGGCACACAATATATGGCTGCCAACTTGGAACAGTTTCCCAACTTTAGGGAACTTCTGTTAGCCTTCACTTTCAAGAAAACATGATCACCCACTTTAAATTCCCTGTGAGTTATGTTCTTGTCAGCATACATTTTATGCCTGTCTTGGGAAGCCTTTCAATTCTATTTAATCTTCAACGTTTTCTCTTCCATTTCTCTAAGCAACTCTGGCCCAACCATTGCTCTATCATCTAGGTTATCCAAGCTTATTGGTGTGTTGAGCTTTCTACCATAAAGTGTATCAAATGGGTTCATCTTCAGTGATGCTTAGTACCCATTGTTGTAGGCAAATTCCACCAAGTGTAGATAATCCTCCCATTTAGATGGTTTGTCCATCATATACATCTTTATAATATCCTCTATCACTTGGTTCACTCTTTCTGTTTTCCCATCAGACTCGGAATGATAGGTTGTGCTGAAGTTCGATTTGTTCTGAATCCTTTGAATAACCCCTTCCAAAACTTTGAGGTAAACTGAGGGTCTCTGTCAGACACAATTGTCTTGGGAATTCCATGCAAGCGTGCTACTTCCCTCATATAAATATCAGGAACATTGGTTTCCTTGTGAGTAACCTTCATAGGAATGAAATGGTCAGCTTTAGTAAGCTTGTCCACGACCACCATGATAGCATCATGTTGTTTGCTTGTTATGGGCAATTGGGTGATGAAATCCATTGTCACCACTTCCCACTTCCACAAGGGATTGGGAAATGGTTGTAGCAACCCATTTGGGTGTCTATGCTCAACCTTAACCTTCTGACACTCCAAACATTTCGCAAAGTATTCAACAATCTCATTTTTCATGTCTGGCCAATAATATTGGCTCTTGACTCTTGAAATTGTTTTATGATATCATGGGTGTCTCGCATAAGGTATGTTGTCATCCTAATACACACTTGCAGACATGAGCAAAGTCCAGCTCACTTAGTGTGTCCTTGGAGGCACAATGCCTAGGTTCATAGTCCACATTGTCACCCTGATTGGAACCTCTTCCTTCTAGGCTTACTCCTAGGGAAGCCAAGGGGGGTAGACCCTAGTTACTAGATGTGATTTAATGTTTATGTTCTAGGATTTGGTTTTAATTTGTTAAAGGTTTAGGGGAAAACTAACCTATGATGCTAAGGCAAATGCAAGATGCACAAGTACATATGTTAAGCAAACCCTTCCCTAAGTCAACTAAGACTAGTGTCTAAGGGTTGGGAAAGGGGTCAACTAAGTTTAAGGGAGTTTAATTACAAAATATTACAAGTATTACAAAGTTACAATTACTCCACAACAAAGATACAAATACTTACAATAACAAATGAAATATATTACAACAATTGTACAAGAGATACACAAGATAAAAATAGGCAAGATTAACCAAGTGTCAAAGTGTGAGAATTAAAGGATATTCAAAAGTTAAGATAATTCACATAAGGCCAAGAATGCCCCAATAAGAATTGGAATGATTTTCAAGGAAACCACTAAAGCACTCAAGATCCAACAAGAAGATGCCTCCAAGTGGGATGCGCTATCTCTTGAGGGATCACACCATAAAGAGCATAAATTGAAAGATATAAAATACTTGAAACATAAATGCTCAATAAAATCAACAGATTTAGCACCTAGATGTCTAAACACATTTGCATGAAAGATAAAAGATATATGTGCTTGCAACCTAATGCTCTAAACAACCATGAGATGTAACAAATGAGTGACTGCCTAAAAGACTAAGTGGCTAAGAGTTGTTTAAAGATTTTACAAATTTTAATTACCCTCCTAACTAAGTGTCAAACCTCAATCCTCCTCCCCCAATTACCAAATCACTATTGGATGCTAAAGATAGTAAGGAAATGAGGCCCACCCTAGCTTTCACAGTCAGTCCTAAAGTCTGAGTACTTCCCGGAAAGGACGCATCCTGTGCACCGTGAGACCGTCCCCGGCCTACACCCTCCGTTGTTTTCCTCGAACCCGTTTTAGATGGCGAAGATGGTGGTATTAAGGTGTCCTAGTTGTTCTAAAATGTTGTTATGACTTAGGACTAAGTCTTTAAATGTGTTATGAGTGTTTTAGATAAGTTTTAGATGCCCGAAAACAGTGAATTATACCCAAAACCGAAACTTAATTTACTATGAAAGAGTGTGTTGCAGATTATGAAATTAAAGCATATGAAGCATCTACAAAATGTAAAGGAAAGCTGAGAGTAAAGACATTCATATCATCATCCACTTAACCATGTATGCATGTAAACTTGAAAGAAAATGTAAAGTGAAAGACAAGAACAGCTTGTCAACTATAACAAAAAAATGCTTTATGTGATCATCATTTAGCCATGTGTTTTAATCCATTTAAAAGCATGCTAAAGAAATGAATGTGACTTGCTGAAAATAAAACTAAGATCTACACCATGTACATGCTCTACATATGATTTAGAGTAATGGATGGTGAATGCCTTAAGAGATAAGTAAATTGTCGATTTAAAGGATTACTTCCAAAACATATAAACCATGAGATATTGCACTTAATAAAATTAGAGCATGAAAAGAAAACTATACCTTGAGGGCTTAAGCTAAGATCAACGATGTGTGATGACTACTCTAGAAAATTTTAATCCATGAACATAATAACCATCAACACATAATTACCTAGCCATACGATTTTGGGGATTTCTCTCCCAAGGTGTAGGCGATTAGTTAAGCAAGATCTTGAAAAAGAACAAGCAAACCACTCACAATGGCACAAGGTGGAGGTCAAGCCTACCAATGTTGTGCCAAAGAGGGTTGTAAATGAAAACTAAACAATTATTATTAGAGCAAACTAGCCACACAACCTTGTCCTAATGACAAGTGAGGCAAGAAATAAATAATGCTGAAAAAATCTATCACCTAGCCCAACTATTTTGGGGGGTTGGCTGAGCCAATCTCTCTCCCAAGGTGTAGGCAGTAAACTAACTTGCAACAATGAAATACAATGGCTGAAAATACAAGAGAATGCAAGCTTCAAGGGAACTTCTTGAGGGCTTGCTACAATGCTAGAAATGGATAGATAGAAGAAGAGATTTGTTACCCAACTAGTGGAGGTTCTTTGGGGATGTTGTGAGAGTGAATTTGGGCAGCATATCCCCTTGTTCCTGGTAAGAATCTGCAAAAACCAGCAAGCAAATGCTTGTTGAAAATGTTGCACAACACAATAAAGTTAAGAAAAAATTCTGTTTTTTTACGCAAAAAATTTTCACATAAAAATCTCCAAATGAAAGTAAAGTTATTTGACCTATCTAAGATGGTTATTAAACTAAGATATAAATTAAATTAGTGCAGAAATATAGGACTAAGTAAACTAGGAGTTTGAGAAGGCTTTGAGGGAAGACTCCTTGAGGCTTTTCCAATAATCTTTTGAAGTAAACCTGCAAAACTCAAGACAAACTATGAAGCAGAGAAGTAGATAATATGCTTGAATAACTAACAATGTGAAATACTTCAAATAACTAGCTATCCAACATATATAAACCAGTAAAAATACTCTTTGCTAATCTACCCAAATAAACTACTTTACTCAAGATCTATTCAACACTACACAATGAACTCAAACACCACAATATCACCTCATATGAGAGAATGCAACCAGAATACTCTTGGTGATCCAAAATCCTCCAAAACTTTATTAATCCAACGGGAGAGTGTTGCAGCAACAAGTTTCTCCAAGACTCTCAAGAGAAAAATGGGATGGAATGCAAGATGGCAAGAGCAAGAGAGTGGGGCAAAATTTCAATAGAGTAACACTAGCTCAAAGATTGGTGAATAAATGAGTGAGGAGAGGCTCTATTTATGCTTGGAGAGGCAAAGTCACCCCTCTTGGATGAGTTCCAAGTATCAACAACCAAGCCAAAGAGAGCATCCCAAGGAGAGGGGCGCACCACTTAGGGTTTGGGCATGGATTGGTGAGTTGGATAAGTGAGTTGGAATGTGGGGACAAGAAATGGGTGAGGTGGTAGGATAGGAAGGGTGCACCACTCATGGGAGGGGCCCCACAATCAATTAAAGGACACTTCAAAGGTTTTTATGTGAGGGGGAGGGGAGGGGCGCAAATCCCCTAGGGGCGTGGGTGTTTAGTGAGTGGGTTATGCAAGGGGGTGAGAAAAGGTTAGGAGGTGGGTTGGGTAGGTTAGGAATCATCCCTCTTTCTCTTTTCCATCAATAAATTACCCCATTAACTCAAAAATTATAAAATTTGACATTTTGGCAATGTCATACTTAGCGATTAAAATTGTTGTTTTAACTTACTGACACTCCGGGTGAACAAATGCCTAGCAAAACTTGTCTGACTGAGCTGAAACTTGGTCCAAGGGTGTAGGGGGTGTCTTTACATTTATTTTGAGCACAAATACCCCTAGAAAAAATCCAAGGACCTAGTTTTTACAATAATTGCTCAAAAACAATTAATTAAATAAATAATTAAAATCCCAACCTTAGGAAAATTAATTAAATTTAATTAATTAAAAAAAACCTATCTAGACTCGACGAAATTCCATGAAACTTTCTATGATGTCTTGCATGGTCATTTACATCATTATTAAACACTAGATACTAGAGGATAATACCATTAGAACGTCGTTCACCACTTTGGAGGAATTATTGCAGGTGTGAGGGAAAAACTCAAGGGAAATTATTAACGCTGAAAATCCCAATTAATAACCTGAGGATAAAAAACCCTCTATGAAAGGAACTCTTCAAATGAAAACATCCCAAGGTACCTAACCTAACTATGATCCATCTAGACCTATTACATTATTAACCCACGTAGGGGTGCGGAAATTCCGCTTACAAAAATTTGTTCTGGAGGCATAAATTTCCCAGTAGAACCAAATTGTCTTTGACATATTAGCATCTGATGATTCATATCTTCATGGCACATGGATTTGACCCCCTAGTTGAATAGGCGGTCAACATCTGGCTCCACATGGGGACGTGTGTTCGATATTCTCAAATGGGATGGAGAGCATACGAGAATCCAGCATCTACAAAAAGGTGCTCACCAATATCCAACATAAACATACACATATATATAATGAAATAAATGCTATAAACAACATCTACATAATGAAATAACTAAAGTATAACATCATAACTACAAAATTAATCTATGATATAGAAATAATTCTAAGTACATATCAACATAATGAATGAAAAAATACAAAATTGAAATACAAGGAGAAGGGTTAGAGATACGTTACAAAGGGTGTCCCTTTGGACACAAAGTTTCCATATGAAGAAACACTTCAAGGAGGGGTCCTCTCACTAGCATGTCTGACTTTATGTCGTCCCGCTGGTTGAGAAGAGTTGCTAGAAGACTGATACACTTTATGATGATTGTTTATTCCTTCATGTGAATTCTAGTTTCTAACCTTAGGCCACTTGGGGCAATTCCCCTTAAAAAAATTCGGATGGTTTTCCATAGGTGCCAGGTGCAAAATTTGTGAACTTAATTTTTCCTTAAAAGGTTTGGCCCATCTTTTACTAGGGATGACATACTTTACTTTATCAATATTAACCTTATCATCCTTAGTAATTCCCATCAGATTATCATTACTTATTCTATCTTTTACTTTCCCAATTTCTGCTAAGTAAGGATGATGTGGCCCAAGAATCCCATCTGATTGTTTCTGACATTTAACTAATTCCATTGATGAAGGTTGAGTTGATGACACATATTCAATTGATAAATCCAACTCTGACTTTGGTTCTGAAGGAGGCAAACTAATATCTGTTTGATCCATACTTTCCTCAAGAAAAATCCCATCAAAAGAATCCATGGGGTCCCAAACATTGCAAATGATTGGGGGTTTGCTATTAAGTTCCATCTTGGTAAATGGAAAAGTATACTCTATCTCATAACATCCCATTTCTACTTCCCAAAAAGCAATCGCATTTTCCTTTTTTCCTAGGATCTTCCACATGATATTTTCATTCCAACTCTCTATTTAATCTAAACTCTAAACCATTTGGAGTTGGAATGGTGGCATAAGTTAAGTCCATTTGTAAACTACCACCTAAATCTGCAGTTGTCTTTTTGTTTAGCAACATACCCCAAGTATCAGGCACATCAATTACAACAATGTCCATTTCAATCATGATATCTGGGAATGCAGTTAAGTGTACTTGTAACCCCTTAATCAAACCATGCACCTTGATTGTCCTATTATCTATAGCACAAATGTTATGATAAGGTCTATATATTCTTAATTTCAACTGTTCCATTACTTTCTTAGTCATAACATTTGAAGTGGCTCCTGAATCTAGCATACAATTATGAAGAATAAAATCATTCACGAGCAAGGATAGGAAAAAAGGTATATTCTTTTGATTCCCCCTATCCATATTTTGTAGAATCACAGGTGCATCCTTATAAGTTCTTGTTGGTGGAATGTCAATACTTTTATGAGAATGACCATCTATGACTTTGAGAAACTTCTCCCTCTGAGAAGGTATCTTCATTATTTCTGACACCAGCACCAACATCTTCGCATTACTTAACCATTCTCCTAAGTCAATGTTTAATTCTGAACTTGCATACATGTTTGACTTAGGGGGGGTTGGAGCTACCTTGGGAATGTTTGTTTGGTTTTTGTCTTGGATTTTGTTCCCATTCCTTTGATAGGTAATGCCTTTAAATTTAGCCATTTCAGCTACTTGTTGTGGAGTAGGCTTAGGACCAAACATTTATGTTACTTTATCCACCACAACATCACTCATGCAATTCATGTTCTTCACCCCCTTGTCACATTTATCTAAATCCATCCAATCATACATGCCAACACTATGCTCATGACCACACATATTAACTTGTTCATTTTCAGCTCCATAAGGTCCCTCCTCACCATAAAGGTGAAGGAAGACTTGGCAAGTTGACTCATCATGGAATTGCTCACAAGGTATACAATAATAAATTACTTGGTGGTCAACCCAATTAGTGGATTCAAATGGATTTGGTGGTCTTTGATCTTGGGGAGGAGGCTTCTTAGGCCATTTATCATTTGGCCTATGTGGGGGCCTACTAACTTGACCCTTTTCCATAGCTATCAACCTATTATGCATGGCATTCATCTGACTAACATGTTCCTTCAATTGATTAGCATGATTAATTTCCATTTTTTTAAACAATTGAGTGAGCTCCTTAACGCCATCATTAGAGGGTTTTTGAGTTTCGACATTTTTCTTCTTCTCATCATACAGTTGGGAAGAGGACCCTCTAGTAAAACCAGGAATGTTAGACTGTAACATACCCACTACGGAAATCAAAATTTTCATCAATTTCTCGAGGTTCAGAATCCCCGAAGTCCTACAGGGCTTAGTGCAGGCTAGCTCTTTCCTTTTTCCCACCTCCATGTGATCGTTGATTAGGACCCCAGGCCAAACAACTAGGCATATTTTCACATTTCACGACTCGATGATATAAGCGAGTCGAGTCTTTCGACTCTACGAACCCCGAAATGTCGAAATGTCGAAGAGGCTTCGATCAGCAATTAGCCCTCTGGGCTATGCCTTGGTCCGTATGACCACTTCTCATAAGACCACAGTCTTATTCCCTTCGGGACTTATCAATAGGAGAGCCTGACCTCTTGTCAACGAGACTCCCAGATTCCCGATTTGTGAAATCTCGATGGACTCTTCCTTTCGGGATTCTCCCAAAATCCTGGATTGTTGCCACGTGTCCTCTCTCAGATGGACGATCCTCGTCATTTCGCGACTTGCGACCCCCAGTGACACAAATCCTCTGTCAACTTGAATCCCCAGTATCTGAAATATCGATGGACTCTCGATCTCCGCCACGTGTCCTTCACAGATGGACGGTCCGGATCTATTTCGCGATTTCACGACTTGCAACCCCCAGTGACACAAATTCTCTATAAACTCGAATCCCCGGTATCCAAAATACCGATGGACTCTCGAGCTCCGCCACGTGTCCTTCACGGATGGACGGTCCAGATCTATTTCACAATTTCGCAACTTGCGACCCACAGTGACACAAATCCTCTGTCAACTCGAATCCCCGGTATCCGAAATATCGATGGACTCTCGATCTCCACCACATGTCCTTCATGGATGGATGGTCCAGATCTATTTCGCGACTTGCGACCCCCAGTGACACAAATCCTCTGTCAACTCGGATCCCCAGTATATAAAATACTGATGGACTCTCGATCTCTGCCACGTGTCCTTCACGAATGGACGGTCCAGATCTATTTTCCGATTTCGTGACTTGCAACCCCCAGTGACACAAATCCTCTGTCAACTCGGATCCCCGGTATCCGAAATACCGATGGACTCTCGATCTCCGCCACGTGTCCTTCACGGATGGACGGTTCAGATCTATTTTGCGACTTGCGACCCCCAGTGACACAAATCATCTCTCAACTCAGATCCCCGGTATGCGAAATACTGATGGACTCTCGATCACTTCCATGTGTCCTTCACGGATGGACGGTCCAGATCTATTTCATGATTTCGCGACTTGTGACCCCCAGTGACACAAATCCTCTGTCAACTCGAATCCCCGGTATCCGAAATACCGATGGACTCTCAATCTTCGCCACGTGTCCTTCACGGATGGACGGTCCAGATCTATTTCGCAATTTCCACCATGGAGTGTCCAGATCTCCTGTCCTCGAGACCTACGAAACCCTGAAGTTCGAAACCCCGATACCAACCCTTCTTTCGAGACTTTCATCTCTGTTCACGAGGGCTTAACCCTCATGCATCTCCTGACAGATCCAATGGCTGTCGAGTTTTCTAACTAAAATCTGACGGTTCAGATATGTCCCGCGTTGTGCACTCTCTCACTGCTCCCTAGATGTGGAAAAACCAATGGTCCAGATACTCCCACAGACATTGGGGATCTACGATCCCGATTCCTTCACTACTTGCAAAGGCTAAGAGGGGTCGAGGCATTAATGCCTACATTCCTTCCTCCAATCTAACAGTCGTGATAGACCTCAAATCCTCCGAAAGGATCTCGCCCATGCATCTAGCAAATGAAAGGGTACTCTCTTTCGGCATTTGAAACTTGTTATTCTTCCTGATCTTTGTCGGCTATGAAGGACTTTGAGAGCTTTGCGCTCTTTCTCCTGGGCTTGACTCTTAGAAGAGTCTTCAGCACAACCATTTCACTCCTTCATCAAGGGGTTCTGGGGTTCTAATTGATCGCACAGAGCCTGTGCACATCTGCACTACCTCTTATGAACTTAAGAAACTCTCTCCTCCAAGGGACTCAGAATGACTAGGTGAGTAAACCATCGTACATGCAACTACACCTAAGGTCGACGAGCTCACAGGTCGTAGCTCTAGCTTAAGACACTACAGAACTCCAGAATTTATGAGAACAAATCATGTCTGAAACATATTATTCCTTACTTGCCTCATTATACAACCAAGCAGAAATAGAAGGGATACAGTATATCCATTAAGAATTCATGCATATTCCCAAAAGCATTCACAGTATAACCAATTCATACACAGGCAGTCCTATACTCAAACCATACATAAAACTAGACAGACCATGAGCATACATGTCAGCACATAAATTTCAAGATGCAAGATGTAAAACACTTATCAGAAATACACCAGAGGTGATGCAACTGTTGAGAGGGGTGCTCGTTTCCACCCAACCGTAGGCTCAGCGACTCCCAATGGATTTACCACTAGCCACCCCTGAGCTGAGACCACGATGTTGCGAGACTGCGTCTTAGTTTTCCAGTGACCGATAATGAGGGTTACTCTCCCTCTTCTCTGCTATCACTCACTCTGTATTTTCCATAGTTCTTCTCTTCCTCTTTCCCTCGCGTTCGTCCCCCGCTTTGCACTTCTCCCTCACGCCTTTTTCCTCTTGTGAGGTTGCGTGTGGCACGATTTCCCTCGCACTGGTCAGGACTGAGACTCCTACAGATGGGTGTTTCACTTCCCCCATCCCTCATGAATTCCTCAGGAGCCATCTACCTACCAGCCTGCGAGACATTTAATTCAGGACAGCGAGTCGCTCTTGGTTCTCCGGGCCAGTGAAGTCCAAATACGGTATTGGTTTTTGGTGGAAGTTAATGCCACCATTCCAGGTGCCTTCCACCACCTTTCTCCAGCCATCGTGGTCTATTTTTTAGCATATCCCCTCTCAGCAGTCCTGCAATATATATATATATATATATATTCATAATATTATTCACATTCATTGACCTTTTTCACAAGGTCCATTCACATCACACATTCACATTTCTGAGTTTGCCACAGTTCTTGGCCAGTATAGTTATTTTTACAAACTGGGGAAAACAGGGTGTTACAATTCCCTCCTCCTTAAAGGAACATCATCCTCGATGTTCTTATCTATCAACATGACATGCATGTACAAGAGTAAACAAAATCGGATATGCCTATCTCATGGCATCCTCCATTTCCCATGTAGCCTCATCTGGGCCAAAATGTTTCCACTGCACCTTGACCTGTGCAATGCTTTGGTTCTAGAGTGGGGTTTCTTTTCTGTCTAGTATGCATTAGGGTTCTGGTAGAAATTCTCCCTTCGGTTCCACCTGAATCACAGACCAATCAATTATATGGGTAGCATCATGTACATATTTCTTCAATAATGAGACATGGAAAACATTATGTTCTTTGACTGTGGGAGGAAGTGCTAGCCTATAGGCTACAGGTCCCTCTCTATCTAGAACCTCAAAGGGTCCACAATACCGAGGTGCCAACTTGGCACAAGCTCCCATTTTCAGGGAACTCTTCCTGGGCCTAACTCTGAGATATACATGGTCTCCCGCTTTGAACTCTCTTGGAGTTTTCTTTTGGTCGGCATAACTTTTCTGTCGGTTCTGAGCGACCTTCAAGTTTTGTTTTATCTGAGTCACCTGTTGTTCCATTTATTTCAACATGTCGGGTCCAAAATAAATTTTGTTTACGGGATTACTCCAGCTGACTGGAGTATTACACGACCTACCATAGAGGACTTCGAAGGGACTCATCTTTAAGGATGCTTGGTAGCCTTTGTTGTAGGCGAATTCTACCAATGGCAGGTAGTCTTCCCACTTCCTGGGTTGATGCATTACATGCATTCTTAGCATGTCTTCAAGTATTTGGTTCACTCTTTCTATTTTTCCGTCGATTTGAGGGTGATAGGCGGTGCTAAACAGCAATTTGGTCTCTAAGCCAGCCATCAGTGATTTCCAAAAGTTGGAAGTAAATTTCGTGTCTCTGTCAGACACGATCTCTTTTGGCATACCATGCAGTCTGAATATCTCCTTCCTGAATACCTGGGCAATATCGATTGCTTTGCAGGTTGATTTGATAGGGATGAAATGAGCAGACTTGATCAATTTATCCACCACTACCATAATGGCATTGTTCTGTTTGGTTGAGGTTGGTAATCCAGTGATGAAATCCATGGAGATGGTTTCCCATTTCCATTCTGGGATTGGTAAAGGTTGCAATA
>ML794859.1:326294-383193 GCA_009831015.1 Picea engelmannii | reverse complement strand
AATCTTTGAGAAAATAGACGCACCCCCCAATTGATCGAACAGGTCATCGATCCTGGGCAAGGGGTACTTGTTCTTTATGGTTACCTTATTGAGTTGCCTATAATCTATACACAGTCTAAGGGTACTGTCCTTCTTTTTCACGAGCAGGACTGGTGCTCCCCGTGGAGACACATTGGGCCGAATATAGCCCTTATCCATCATTTCTTTTAATTGCAACTTGAGTCCAACTAACTTGGGTATACTCATCCGGTAGGGTGTCCAAGACATCGGCACCACTCCTGGTGCAAGTTCTATCGAGAAGTCTATGTCCCTTCTTGGAGGTAAACCCGGTACTTCTTCCGGAAACACATCTCTGTATTCTCTCAGGATAGGGTGATCGTCAGGGCTTGGTTTGTCACCTTCGATCGTTTTCAACACTTGTATTGCATATAGGGAACATGATGCAGGAGCATCACCAGTACATCAAGCGAGCCAGTGCAGAAGTGGAGGATAGCTGGACAAGCCAGCACAAATTTTTGAAAATGCTTTGGAATTGTTGTGCAATCTTAAATGACTCATTTAAGAGATGGCGCACTTGTATATTGTAATGGACCTTGAGCGGGTAGCTCTCATCCTTTAGTAGATAGACGGCATTTAATATAGTTAATGCAGGTAGATAGGAATTTAATTATAGATTTGATAGTTTTAGAGCACAAGAAGGAGACGGGATATAGACACCCTCATTGTACATTGTAACTTATTCGAGAGAACTCAGAAGCAGAAAGAGAGAAGAGCATGCAGAGAACTGTATGAAGAACACCCATGTACAGACATTTGAATTAATAGAAGGAGCTTTGATTCAAATTCATGGTTTGTGTTATTCTCTGTGTATTTATGTTAATATGCTCATGAATGTTTGCTTTCTGTCATACATTTGCTTTTATATGTTATGTATGTGATTTCATGGTGAGATTGGAATCTGAGAGGGTGAAAGAATGAGTTTCAATTGTTTCTCTAATTGAGCTAGAGGATTCCTGCAAGGAGTGCAGTCGAATCGTCCGCAAGGAGTGCGTTGACAGAAGGGTTCAATTAGAGATAGCTTTGTTCTCATTTCCTCGAAGGTGCAGTTGGGCACAGAGGAGCCGTGCAAGGAGTATACAGGCTGAGGGAAGTTTGGGGTTGCGAACCTGAACGTGAGTTGAAAACTGCTGCTGCAGGTGTGCGCAGAGTCGAGAGACTTCAACACTTAGATAGTTGTTGAAGAGTTGCCACAAGGAGTGTGTGCAAGAAGTTTCTCTTAAGGACTTAACGGTCTTGGAAAAAAATATCAGGAAGGATAGGCCTCTGAGTAGCCAAAGAATAGCGCAGAGAAGTGGCGACTTTGAGTTGCAAGGGCGTTGCAGGGTCGCGCGCAGGAGAATGAGTGAGAATAGAGGAAGGTCCCAGAGTATCATCGGGATATTGAAGGCATCGGGGTTTTAGAGGCGAAGAAACTCGAGACCTTTCAAGTCCCGAAACACCGAGAAGAAATCCTAGCCGTGGATCTCAGGGCGGATATGTGTCAAAGATCCGAAAATAGTCGGGGTTCGGAGTATCGGGGGTTTTGAAGACAGAGTATTCTTTCATTTTGGAATCGCGATTCGTGATATCCCAATGGGAGAGTTGTGTGTGTGGGGCCATAGGAGTCAGTGGAGGACAGGTGGCGTAACGTATCGGGGATCGAGAAAAGGAAAGTCCTGAATCCATTGACATCAGGATTCGCAATCCCGTGAACCCCAAAATCTCGATAGAAGTGACAGGAGGTGGAAAGGTCAACCCACACGTGTGCATCGGGGTTTCACCGCATCGGGTATCGGGAGTCAGAGAGAAAAGGAGTTTGACATCGTGAGTGGTGAAATCGTGATGGAGCACAAGTCCCGATAGAGAAAGGAAGAAGTCAGCGTTGACTAGCCATCGGGTCTCGGGGATCCGAGAACCCAGTGTTCAACTGTTGAACTCGCGAAGTCACGAGTTCCGATTTCCCGATAAATAGAAGGAGGGGAATCGAGCGGAGATTTTTGTGGGTGCCGATTTCCCGATAGGGAAATAGAAGAACCTTGGAGTTCTTCGAGCCGAGTAGAAGAAGATCCTGTGTGAGCGGACATGCCCGAGGGTGCAGTTGCGCCAGGTTTGGTATCAGAGCGGGAATATCTCTTTTCTTTCTGTAGTAGAGAAGAAGGAGTAAATTCACCATGCCGCCCAGAAGAGAAAGACAGTCACTTGATCCAGAGGATAGGGAGGTGAGAAGAAGAGGTAGGCAAGTAGAAAATCCAGAGATGGAGAGACAGATGCGTGATCTTTGAGCAAGACTCGAAGATATGGAGACAGTGCAAAGATTCACAGCCAGTGCAGGGGATCTCAGTGATTCCAAGAGCGAAATTGAGGCTAAGCGAGAGGAGGAGGTTGCAGCCGAGGATGCAGCAAATGAGCGCTTAATCAAAGCCATTGCCAAAATGGGTGCGAAGGCAAAAATGGACATCCCAGTTTATGAGGGGAACTTGGACGCAGAGGAGCTGCTAGATTGGATTAGAGCTCTCGATACATATTTCGACTATGAAGATGTCGAAGAAGATAAGAAAGTCAAGCATGTTGTCACGCGCTTGAAGGGACATGCAGCATTGTGGTGGGATGAGCTACAAGTTGACAGACGCTGCAAAGGCAAGCAGAAGATTAAAAGCTGGGATCGGATGATCGCAAAGATGAAAGCGAAATTCATCCCAAGGGATTATCAAATTACTCTATTCAGGAGGATGTAGAACTTGAGACAGAAGCTGATGACAGTGAAAGAATACACTGAGGAATTCTATCGACTAAACATCAGAGCAGGTCATCGGGAGAGCGATGATGAAAAAGTTGCCAGATATCTGAATGGTTTGAGATATGACATTCAGGATGAATTAAGCATGGTTACCATCAGGACGGTGGAAGATGCTTACCAAATGGCTCTGAAAACTAAGGAGAAGTTGAGCCGTAAGCAAGGTCATAGGGGCCGAGGCAGAAGTCATTCCAGAGGCAAGACAGTTGCCCAAGACAAATTCCAGAAGCCTAAGGAGGAATGGAAGAAACCTCAGGGTAAAGTTGAAAGAGGTGGAACCTCACAGAGAGGGCCACATGTTGAACAGAGAGGACAGCATATAGAGCAGAGAGGAGATTATGCTGACGCAAACACTTTTCCTTGTACTAGAGGCAGAGGAAGGGGAAGAGGTGGAGTAATTACATGCTTCACATGTGGAAAGAATGGGCACAAGTCTTACGAGTGTCCAGAGAAAAAGAAGGACATTGGAGAATCTCACATCGTCGAAGCGCAGAAGCGGGATGTTGAGGTCGAATACACAGAAGACGGAAGGTAACTAATGATGCGTAAAGTTCTCTTAACACTCGGGAAGGAGGTGGAGGACTCAGCTCAAAGGACCAGGCTTTTCAGAACAACTTGCAATACCAAGGATAGGGTGTGCAAGGTTATCGTTGACAGTGGTAGCATAGATAATCTCGTTTCAACCGAGATGGTAGACAAGATGGAGTTGAAGACAACTGATCACCCGAATCCATACAAAGTTTCATCGCTACAGAAGGGACATCAAGTAAGTGTCACTAAACAGTGTTTAGTTGAATTTAAGATAGGAGGGTATAATGATGAAGTACTCTGTGATGTTATTCCTATGGATGTATGTCATTTATTGCTGGGTAGACCATGGAAATATGACAGAAATGTAGTTCATGATGGGAGAATGAACACATATACCCTGGAGAAGAATGGGAGGACACACAGGTTGCTTCCAGTAAAAGATAAAGAGGTGAAGCTGGAAGTAAGCAACACAGTACTTCTCATGAGTGGGAAGGAACTTCTTACAAAAGTAAAGAAGAAAGAAGATCCACAATTCTTTGTTGTCAGGAAGCCGAGAATTGTTCTGACTAGCACAAGAGTGAATGATCTACCAGAGGAGGTTCAGGAACTGCTGGAGGAGTTCGTTGACATCATAGTGGATAAATTACCTCGTTCGTTCCCACCGATGAGGAGTGTGAGTCATCATATAGATCTCATACCAGGAGCTAGTTTGTCGAACAAAGCTGCGTACAGGTTGACGCCGCAAGAAAACGAAGAGGTTAAGAAGCAGGTCCAGGAGTTGTTGGACAAAGGTTTGGTCAGGGAAAGCTTGAGTCCATGTGTTGTTCCAACAGTACTCAGTCCGAAGAAAGACGGAGGCTGGAGAATGTGTACCGACTCAAGGGCAATCAATAAGATAACCATCAGGTACAGGTTTCCATTGCCGAGGATGGATGATCTGATGGATTGCCTGAGTGGGGCAAAGTATTTTTCAAAGATAGATTTGAAAAGCGGATACCACCAAATTCACATGAGAGAAGGTGATGAGTGGAAAACAGCCTTCAAGACAAACGAGGGGTTGTATGAATGGCTAGTCATGTCATTTGGCTTGACGAATGCGTCGAGTACCTTTATGAGGTTAATGAACGAAGTCCTGAGGGAATTCATCGGGAAATTTGTCATTGTTTATTTGGATGACATACTGATTTACAATAAATCAGAGGCTGAACACTTGAAGCATTTGGCCATTGTGATGAAGAAGCTACAGCAGGAGAAGTTGTTGATTAATATGAAGAAGTCCTCATTTATGAAGAAAGAGCTCATTTACTTGGGTTTTGTTATTTCGGCTAATGAGTTGAGGATGGACCCGGATAAAGTGGAGGTAATTAAGAATTGGCCATCACTGAGGAATATCTTTGAGGTGAAGATTTTTCATGGTTTGGCTAGTTTCTACCGAAAATTCATTAGGAATTTCAGTGGAATCAGCGCAGCAATGATGGATACGGTGAAGAAGCGGCATAAGTCTTTTCATTGGACGGTTGAGACTGAGAAGAGATTCAATTTGTTGAAGCGGAAGATCATGGAACAACCAGTTTTGGTGTTGTCGGATTTCCTAAAGACGTTTCAAGTGAAATGTGATGCGAGTGGTTTTGCCATAGGAGCGGTCTTGAGTCAGGAAGACAGGCGGGTTGCATATTTCAGTGAGAAGTTGGATGAAGCAAAACTGAAATACTCCACGTATGATAAGGAATTTTATGTTATCATACAGGCGCTGAAGAAGTGGAGGCATTACTTGATTCCGAAAGAATTTGTATTATACAGTGATAATCATGCACTGTAGTTTGTGACTCAACAGGAGAAGTTAAATCAGAAACATGCCAAATGGGTAGAGTATATGCAGAATTTTACATTTGTTATCAAAAATATTTCAGGTACTGCTAACAAAGTCACTGATGCTTTGAGCAGGAAGTGTTTGCTGTTACAGGAATTCCGAGTCAAAACATTGGGTTTTGAAAATCTCAGGAACATGTACGTAAGTGATCCAGATTTTGCAGAAGCATATGAAGCAACTGAGAATCCAGTTCTCAGAGACAGAAGCCCTTGGATAGACTATATGATCCAGGAAGGATTGTTGTTCAGAGGCAATCAACTGTGTATTCTGAAATGCTCCATGAGAGAGAATCTGTTGAAAGAGAAACACAGTGGTGGATTGGCAGGACACTTTGGCCATGACAAAACATTCGCGAAGCTGAATGAGTCATATTTTTGTCCGGGAATGCGAGCAGATGTCAAGAGTTTCGTTGACAGATGCAGAGTTTGCCATCATTCGAAGGGGAGGAAACAGAATGCAGGTTTTTATTAGCCATTGCCCATACCAGAGAGGTCGTGGGAGGCGATCAGCATGGACTTTGTATTGGGGTTGCTAAAGACACAAAGAGGTGTTGATTCAATCTTTATGGTAGTGGATAGGTTTTCTAAGATGGCACACTTCATCCCATGCCAGAAGACTAGTGACGTGACGCACATCACAAATCTGTTTTTCAAAGAGGTCATTCGACTTCATGGATTGCCAAAAAGCATAGTTTCAGACAGGGACACTAAATTCATAGGGCATTTTTGGAGGACCTTATGGAAGAAGCTGGGAACTAACTTGATGTTTAGTTCTTCTTATCAACCTCAGACAGATGGACAAATGGAAGTGGTTAACAGAAGTCTACGAGACTTACTGAGAAGCTTGGTGACAAAGCACCACAGCAGTTGGGACCACATATTGCCACAGGCAGAGTTCGCATATAATGATTCAGTGAATCGAAGCACAGGCAAGAGTCCATTCCATATTGTATATGGCACACAGTCGAGAGGAATTTCTGAGTTGAGGGATTCAGAACAGACTGCTACTAGCAGCGCTAGTGTAGAAGAATTTGCTGAGGCGATGAAGGAACTTCACAGCAGGGTGAAGGAGCGGTTGCTGAAGTCAAATCAAGAGTACAAACGCAGAGCAGATCAGCATCGGAGACAACTTTAGTTTGAAATTGGTGATCTGGTTCTGGCACATTTAAGAAAGGAAAGGTTCCCGAGGGGAACATACAATAAGTTAAAGATGAAGAAAATCAGGCCATGTAAGGTCTTGAGAAAATTCGTAGAAAATGCTTATGAGATTGAGTTGCCGGATGGAATCAGAATATCTCTGATATTCAATATCGCAGATTTATACCCATACAAAGCAGGAGAAACAGAGACTAGATTTGAGGAACCAGTGATCCAGTGGATGAAATAGATGCCAGTTGCAGAGAGGCCACAGATGGAGTGCATACTAGACAAGAGAGTGGGTAAGAAGACCCGAAGGAAAGAATACTATGAGTATCTGGTGAAATGGAAAGGCCATCCAGTTGAAGATGCCAGCTGGGAGAATGAAGTGGAGATACAGAAGCATGGATGAACCGTGCAGGAGCTCATGGATAGGAGCCCATGAAAGTTTTCAAGCCAAGGAGTATGATGCAGGAGCATCGCCAGTACATTAAGCGAGCTAGCGCAGAAGCGGAGGACAGCTGGACAAGCCAGCACAAATTTTTGAAAATGCTTTGGAATTGTTGCGCAATCTTAAATGACTCATTTAAGAGATGGTGCACTTGTATATTGTAATGGACCTTGAGTGGGTATCTCTCGTCCTTTAGTAGATAGACGGCCTTTAATATAGTTAATGCAAGTAGATAGGAATTTAATTATAGATTTGATAGTTTTAGAGCGCAAGAGGGAGACGGGATATAGACACCCTCATTGTACATTGTAACATTATTTGAGAGAACTCAGAAGCAGAAAGAGAGAAGAGCATGCAGAGAACTGTATGAAGAACACCCATGTACAGACATTTGAATTAATAGAAGGAGCTTTGATTCAAATTCATGGTTTGTGTTATTCTCTGTGTATTTATGTTAATATGCTCATGAATGTTTTCTTTCTGTCATACATTTGCTTTTATATGTTGTGTATGTGATTTCATGGTGAGATTGGAATCTGAGAGGGTGAAAGAATGAGTTTCAATTATTTCTCTAATTGAGCCAGAGGATTCCTGCAAGGAGTGAAGTCGAATCGTCCGCAAGGAGTGCATTGACAGAAGGGTTCAATTAGAGATAGCTTTGTTCTCATTTCCTCGAAGGTGCAGTTGGGCACAAAGGAGTCGTGCAAGGAGTGCGCAGGCTGAGGGAAGTTCAGGGTTGCGAACCTGAACGTGAGTTGAAAGACTGCTGCTGCAGGTGTGCATGGAGTCGAGAGACTTCAACACTTAGATAGTTGTTGAAGAGTTTCCGCAAGGAGTGCGTGCAAGAATTTTCTCTTAAGGACTTAACGGTCTTGGAAAAAAATCTCAAGAAGGATAGGCCTCTGAGTAGCTGAATAATAGCGCAGAGAAGTGGTGACTTTGAGTTGCAAGGGCATTGCAGGGTTGCGCGCAGGAGAACGAGTGAGAATAGAGGAAGGTCCCGGAGTATCATTGGGATATTGAAGGCATCGGGGTTTTAGAGGCGAAGAAACTCGAGACCTTTCAAGTCCCAAAACCCCGAGAAGAAATCCTATCTGTGGATCTCAGGGCGGATACGTGTCAAATATCCGAAAATAGTTGGGGTTCGGAGTATCGGGGGTTTCGAAGACAGAGTATTCTTGCATTTTGGAATCGCGATCCACGATATCCCGACGGGAGAGTTTTGTGTGTGGGGCCACAGGAGTCAGCGGAGGACAGGTGGCGTAACATATCGGGGATCGGGAAAAGGAAAGTCCTGAATCCATTGACATCAGGATTCGCGATCCCACGAACCCCAAAAACCTGATAGAAGTGACGGGAGGTGGAAAGGTCAACCCGCACGTGTGCATCGGGGTTTCGCCACGTTTGGTATCGGGAGTCGAAGAGAAAAGGAGTTAGACATCGCGAGTGGCGAAATCGTGATTGAGCATATGTCCCGATAGAGAAAGGAAGAAGTCAGCGTTGACTGGCCATCGGGTCTCGGGGATCCGAGAACCCAGTGTTCAACTGTTGAACTCGCGAAGTCACGAGTTTCGATTTCCCGATAAATAGAAGGAGGGGAATCGAGCGGAGATTTCTGTGGGTGCATATTTCCCGATAGGGAAATAGAAGAACCTTGGAGTTCTTCGGGCCGAGTAGAAGAAGATCATGTGTGAGTGGATGTGCCTGAGGGTGCGGCTGCGCCAGAACATCCCTTTCGGCAATACTTTCTCATTTGCAGAGCTGATATTTGTCTCACCGAGACAAGTTTTTGGACCCCTTGAAGGGTTATCTTTTTCCCTTCTTTACTTACAAATTCTAAGGTTTTATGGTAACGGTCCAATCTAGCTTTATGGGCGGCTAGCCAGTCCATACCAATCAACATATCATACGATCCCAGGGGTAATATGTTAAGGGTTGCTTGGGTGGGGAATTCACGCAACATTAACTGGCAGGATGGTATGACCTCTGCTATCCTCCTTTTGGTGCCAGTGGCTAACTGTACCAACCATGGCTTGGTATGTTTTTGTGGTTGTAATTTACACTTATCAACAGCTTTAGGGGCTATATAACTCAAATTTGAACCAAGGTCAATCAAAACAGACACTAGGTGGTTGAAAATCATACCTTCTATTTCCACCACTGAAGCTTGGTGGTAAGCTTGGTTATTATCCAAGGCTGCATAAACTTGCGGCACATTCCTAGCCACATCATTGACGGTAGTAGCTTCCTGGATGTTATAAATCCTCTGACTATTCTGTTGTCCTTGTGGACAGTCTCTCAGGAGATGTTCTTCTCCGCAACCCCAACATTTCAGAGGTTCTCTCTTTGTGTTATCCACCTTCACTGGTATAGGTCTAGAAGTTTTATTTCCGCCCGATGAGGGAAAGTTTTCCTGGTGTACACTCCGGGCTGGAAAATTCATTCTTGGGTTCTTCTTATAGTTCTTAAATACTAGGGATTTAATCCCCTTTTTCTGAAATCTTGAACTATTCTTCGATTTCCATCCTTCACGAGGTTCTGCTCTATGTCCAAACTGTTCATGACAATAGGTTGCCTTTCGAATAGTGCCTTCTAGGGTCTTTGGCTCATCAAATTCAATTATGTTTCGGTAGTCCTTGGGTAGCCCACTGATGAAGCGTTGCACCTTTGCCTTCTCCGTCTTGATATAGGGTACATACCTCAACAAATCGAGGAATTTGTTGACATATTCTTCTATAGTAAGTTGTCCCGGTTTGAGTTCATAAAACTCTTTAGTCTTTTCGTCGAAATATTTTTCCAACAGATACTTCTTTCGGAAGTACTTCTCAAACCGTTCCCAAGACAGGTCCTCTTCGCGAACCCCTTTCACATTCTTAAGTTCTTCCCACCAAATGGAAGCCTTTCCGTTCAAGTTGAAGGTGACCACTCGGGCCTTTATATTTTCTGAAAAGTCATGGACTCTGAAATACTTCTTTAGTCCAAGAAGCCAGGCCTCTACTTCCTCTCCCTTCTTTATTTCACCGTCGAAGGAGGGTGGTTTGGCTTTTCTGAATTCTTCGAATTTTCGACCTTTGGAAGACTTTTGTTTCTTCTGTTTCCTTCGGGGATAGGAACTGGTTCTGCTGCTAGAAGAGCCTTCTAAATCGCCATCTTCCCTCTCAGGGGAATCATCCGACGCTTGTCCTTTACCTCTGGGGTGGACCTTTTTCGAGGTGCTCCTCTCAGTGTGGCCACGGATATGACCATGTTTCTGAGTTTCAGGTTCATGATGCATTTGTCTTTGGAGATCGGATAAAATCTGCAGTAAAACTGCATTAATTTCTATTTGCTTTTCTTGTTCTTTCATCATCCTTTCATTGTCAGCCTTGCAGCTTTGTAATTCAACCATGAGACTCCTCACAATCTCATTTAGATCTGGAGGGGTCCCTACTGCCCTCCTTTCGTCAGACTCTTCGTCTCTATTGTGGGATCCTTCCCCCACTTCATGGTGAGTCACCATACTATGTGTTGATAATTTACCGTGGTTGATCTTCCGCTTGGGTGCAAAGACAAACGTTGGCTGTTAGTCAATAGTTAGATACATTTTTATAACCCACGCAAAATTCATCACTCTTTCGCATGCATACACAATCGAGTTCTCGTTTTCAAACTTTGATCCTTTTTGAATTAAGAGGGTTTAAGATAGAGGGTTACTCCTTTTAGGAGTGTTTCGAACGGAGCTTCTGCACAACTCGTTCATGAGCCCAAGCAGGTCGAGTGTTGTAACCATGCTCTGATACCAATTTGTAACATACCCACTACGGATATCAAAATTTTCGTCAATTTCTCGAGGTTCAGAATCCTCGAAGTCCTATAGGGCTTAGCGCAGGCTAGCTCTTTCTTTTTTCCCACCTCCATGTGATCGTTGATTAGGACCCCAAGCCAAACAACTAGGCGTCTTTTCACATTTCATGACTCGGCAATATAAGCGAGTCGAGTCTTTCGACTCTATGAACCCCGAAATGCCGAAATGTCGAAGAGGCTTCAATCAGCAATTAGCCCCCTGGGCTATGCCTTGGTCCATATGACCACTTCTCATAAGACCACAGTCTTATTCCCTTCAGGACTTATCAATACGAGAGCCCGACCTCTTGTCAACAGGACTCCCAGATTCCCGACTTGCGAAATCCCGATGGACTCTTCCTTTCGGGATTCTCCCGAAATCCTAGATTTCTGCCACGTGTCCTCCCTCAGATGGACGGTCCTCGTCGTTTCACGATTTCGCGACTTGTGACCTCTAGTGACACAAATCCTCTGTCAACTCGAATCCCCGGTATCCGATGGACTCTTGATCTCTGCCATGTGTCCTTCACGGATGGACGGTCCGGATCTATTTCACGATTTCATGACTTGCAACCCCCAGTGACACAAATCCTCTATCAACTCGAATCCCCGGTATCCGAAATCTCGATGGACTCTCAAGCTCCACCATGTGTCGTTCATGGATAGACGGTCCAGATATATTTCGCAATTTCGCGACTTGCGACCCCCAGTGACACAAATCCTCTGTCAACTCGAATCCCCGGTATCTGAAATACCGATGGACTCTCGATCTCTGCCACATGTCCTTCACGGATGCACGGTCTAGATCTATTTTGTGATTTCACGACTTGTGACCCCCAGTGACACAAATCCTCTGTCAACTCGGATCCCCAGTATCTGAAATACCGATGGACTCTTGATCTCCGCCACGTGTCCTTCACGAATGGACGGTCCAGATCTATTTCACGATTTCACGACTTGCGATCCCCAGTGACACAAATCCTCTGTCAACTCGGATCCCTGGTATCTGAAATACCGATGGACTCTCGATCTCTGCCACGTGTCCTTCACGGAAGGACGGTCCAGATCTATTTCATGATTTCGCGACTTGCGACCCCCAGTGACACAAATCCTCTGTCAACTCGAATCCCCGGTATCCGAAATACCGATGGACTCTCGATCTCCGCCACGTGTCCTTCACGGATGGACGGTCCAGATCTATTTCACGATTTCCACCATGGAGTGTCCCGATCTCCTGTCCTCCAGACCTCCGAAACCCCAAAGTTCGAAACCCCGATACCAACCCTTCTTTCGGGACTTTCGCCTTTGTTCACGAGGGCTTAACCCTCATGCATCTCCTGACAGATCCAACGTTGTTAGGTTTTCTAACTAAGATCTGACGGTTCAGATCTATCCTGCGCTGTACACTCTCCCGATGCTCCCTAGACGTGGAAAAACCAACGGTCCAGATACTCCCACGGACATTGGGGATCTACGATCCCGATTCCTTCGCTACTTGCGAAGGCTGAGAAGAGTCGAGGCATTAATGGCTATGTTCCTTCCTCCAATCTAATGGTCGTGATAGACCTCAGATCCTCCGAAAGGATCTCGTCCGTGCATCTAGCAAACAAAAGGGTACTCTCTTTCGGCATTTGAAACTCGCTATCCTTCCTAAGCTTCGTCGGCTATGAAGGACTTTGAGAGATTTGCGCTCTTTCTCCTGGGATTGACTCTTAGAAGAGTCTTCAGCACAACCATTGTGCTCCTTCATCAAGGGGTTCTGGGGTTCTAATTGATCGCATAGAGCCTGTGCACATCTGCACTACCTCTTATGAACTTAACAAACTCCATCCTCCAAGGGACTCAGAACGACTAGGTGTGTAAACCATCGTACATGCAACTACACCTAAGGTCGACGAGCTCACAGGTCATGGCTCTAGCTTAAGACACTACAGAACTCTAGAATTTATGAGAACAAGTCATGTCCAAAACATGTTATTCCTTACTTGCCTCATTATACAACCAAGCAGAAATAGAAGGGATACAATATATCCATTAAGCATTCATGCATATTCCCAAAAGCATTCACAGTATAACCAATTCATACACATGCAGTCCTATACTCAAACCATACATAAAACTGCACAGACCATGATCATACATGTCAGCACATAAATTTCAAGATGCAAGATGTAAAACACTTATCATAAATACACCAGAGGTGATGCAACTGCTGAGAGGGGTTCTCGTTTCCACCCAACCGTAGGCTCAGTGACTCCCAATGGATTTACCACTAGCCACCCCCGCGCTGAGACCACAATGTTGCGAGACTGCGTCTCAGTTTTCCAGTGACCGAGAACGAGGGTTACTCTCCCTCTTCTCTGCTATCACTCACTCTGTATTTTCCAGAGTTCTTCTCTTCCTCTTTCCTTCGCGTCTGTCCCCCGCTTCGCGCTTCTCCCTCACGCATTTTTCCTCTCGCGAGGTTGCGTGTGGCATGATTTCCCTCACACTGGTCAGGCCTAAGACTCCTACGGATGGGTGGTTCACTTCCCCCATCCCTCATGAATTCCTAAGGAGCCATCTACCTACCAGCCTACGAGACATTTAATTCAGGACAGTGAGCCGCTCTTGGTTCTCCGAGCCAGTGAAGTCCAAATACGGTATTGGTTTTTGGTGGAAGTTAATGCCACCATTCCAGGTGCCTTCCACCACCTTTCTCCAGCCATCGTGGTCTCTTTTTCAGCATATCCCCTCTCAGCAGCCCTGCAATATATATATTCATAATATTATTCACATTCATCGACCTTTTTCACAAGGTCCATTCACATCACACATTCACATTTCTGAGTTTGCCACAGTTCTTGGCCAGTATAGTTATTTTTACAAACTGGGGGAAACAGGGTGTTACATAAACTTCCTAGCATCTAGCATATTCTGTTCAATTTTTATAGCTGCAGCTTGTGTTGCTTCTAAATTTTGAGGATCCTTATCCCTTAAGGCATACCTCATTTCACCTTCAAATGCCTCAATATAATAAATCAAAATTGTAGTATTGGAGGGCTTAATGTCCCTATGAAGGCTCTTCACCAAGCTATTAAACTTAGTGTTAAATTCAACCACAGTTTCATTTTCTTTTTTCTGGCTAGTGGTAAGAGCAGCAAGATGGAATCTATGTTCCTTTTGATCACCCCATCTCTTCCTAAACTCATTCAAAATCTCTTCAAGGGTGCGAAACTTGTTTTCATCAAAGTCTGTAAACCATTCGGCAACATCACCTTCTAGTGAATATACAAACAAAGTGATCTTCACATCTTCCTCATCATGACCCCTACAATATCTTTCCACACACATCTGAAATTTGAGGATGTGGGACTTGGCACTTATAGCATTGTTCCCTTGAAAGGTAGGCAACTTGTCAATGGCCTTTTCAGGAACTGCATGAGGGGAACCTTGGATTGTTGCAAAGTTCAAAGGTCTCAAAAAGATACTCATTGTTAAGTTAGGATTATTAGTGGGATTATTAACAATTTGTTGATTATTGGTTTGGAACAAGCATTGGATATCAGTAAGTGCTTCTTCTCCAAGACTTTCAAATAGCCTTCTAGGAGCAAGGCGATTTAGCCTCATCTTATAAACCTTTTTAGGTTCAGAAAAAGAATAAATCACTCCTTGTGAAATGCTCCTAGTAGTATACTAAACAGATTTTTTTAATGGAGTCACCACTTGGAAAGGAATCACACAAAATCAACCAATAGAAGTTCAATGAATTTTAGGGACTAAGGTTTTTATTACTTAGTTCCTAAAAAATTAAGTTAAGCCATTTTGACCAAGGATAAATGACTTATCCCCGGCAACGGCGCCAAAGATGTTGTCATCCTAATACACACTTGCAGACATGAGCAAAGTCCATCTCACTTAGTGTGTCCTTGGAGGCACAATACCTAGGTTCACAGTCCACACTGTCACCCTGACTGGAACCTCTTCCTTCTAGGCTTACTCCTAGGGAAGCCAAGGGGGGTAGACCCTAGTTACTAGATGTGATTTAACATTTATGTTCTAGGAGTTGGTTTTAATTTGTTAAAGGTTTAGGGGAAAACTAACCTATGATGCTAAGGCAGAAAATGCAAGATGCACAAGTACTTATGTTAAGCAAACCCTTCCCTAAGTCAACTAAGACTAGTGCCTAAGGGTTGGGCAAGGGGTCAACTAAGTTTAAGGGAGTTTAATTACAAAAGATTACAAGTATTACAAAGTTACAATTACTCCACAACAAGGATACAAATACTTACAATAACAAATGAAAGATATTACAACAATTGTACAAGAGATACACAAGATACAAATAGGCAAGATCAACCAAGTGCCAAAGTGTGAGAATTAAAGGATATTCAAAAGTTAAGATCATTCAAATAAGGCCAAGCATGCTCCAATAATAATTGGACTGCTTTTCAATGGCAACCACTAAAGCACTCAAGATCCAACAAGAATATGTCTCCAAGTGGGATGCACTATCTCTTGAGGGATCACACCATAAAGAGCATAAATTGAAAGATATAAAATACTTGAAAGATAAATGCTCAATAAAATCAACAGATTTAACACCTAGATGTCTAACCACATTTGCATGAAAGATAAAAGATATGTGTTCTTGCAACCTAGTTCTCTAAACAACCATGAAATGTAACAAATGAGTGACTGCCTAAAAGACTAGGTGGTTAAGAGTTGTTTAAAGATTTTACAAATTTTAATTACCCTCCTAACTAAGTATCAAACCTTAATCCTCCTCCCCCAATTACCAAATAACTACTGGATTCTCAAGAAAGTAAGGCAACGAGGCCCACCCTAGCTTTCACAGTCAGTCCTAAAGTCTGAGTACTTCCCGGAAAGGACGCATCTTGTGCGTCGTGAGACCATCCCCAGCCTACACCCTTCGTTGTTTTCCTCAAACCCGTTTTAGATGGCGAAGATGGTGGTATTAAGGTGTCCTAGTTTGTCTAAAATGTTGTTATGACTTAGGACTAAGTCTTAAAATGTTTTATGAGTGTTTTAGATAAGTTTTAGATGCCTGAAAACAGTGAATTATGCCCAAAACCGAAACTTAATTTACTGTGAAAGAGTGTGTTGCAGATTATGAAATTAAAGCATATGAAGCATCTACAACATGTAATGGAAAGATGAGAGTAAAGACATTCATATCATCATCCACTTAACCATGTATGCATGTAAACTTGAAATAAAATGTAAAGTGAAAGACAAGAACAGCTTGCCAACTATAACAGAAAAATGTTTTATGTGATCATCATTTAGCCATGTGTTTTAATCCATTTAAAAGCATGCTAAAGAAATGAATGTGACTTGCTGAAAAGAAAACTAAGATCTACACCATGTACATGCTCTACATCTGATTTAGAGTAATGGATGGAAAATGCCTTAAGAGATAAGTAAATTGCATATTTAAAGGATTAGTTCCAAAACATATAAACCATGAGATATTTCACTTAATAAAATTAGAGCATGAAAAGGAAAATATGCCTTGAGGGCTTAAGCTAAGATAAACGATGTGTGATGACTACTCTAGAGAATTTTAATCCATGAACATAATAACCATCAACACATAATTACCTAGCCAGACGATTTTGGGGATTTCTCTCCCAAGGTGTAGGCGATTAGTTAAGCAAGACCTTGAAAAAGAAAAAGCAAACCACTCACAATGGAACAAGGTGGAGGTCAAGCCTACCAATGTTGTGCCAAAGAGGGTTGTAAATGAAAACTCAACAATTATTATTAGAGCAAACTAGCCACACAACCTTGTCCTAATGACAAGTGGGGAAAGAAATAAAGAATGCTGAAAAAATCTATCACCTAGCCCAACGATTTTGGGGGGTTGGCTGAGCTAATCTCTCTCCCAAGGTGTAGGCAATAAACTAACTTGCAACAACGAAATACAATGGCTGAAAATACAAGAGAATGCAATCCTCAAGGGAACTTCCCGAGGGCTTGCTACAATGATAGAAATGGATAGATAGAAGAAGAGATTCGTTACCCAACTAGTGGAGTCTCTTTGAGGATGTTGTGAGAGTGAATTTGGGGAGCATATTCCCTTGTTCCTGGTAATAATCTGCAAAAACCAGCAAGCAAATGCTTGCTGAAAATGTTGCACAACACAACAAAGTTAAGAAAAATTTCCATTTTTTTACGCAGAAATGTTTCACATAAAAATCTCCAAATGAAAGTAAATATATTTGACCTATCTAAGATGGTTATTAAACTAAAATATAAATGAAATGAGTGCAAAAATATAGGACTAAGTAATCTAGGAGTTTGAGAAGGCTTTGAGGGAAGACTCCTTCTTGAGGCTTTCCCAACAATCCTTTGAAGTAAACCTGCAAAACTCAAGACAAACTGTGAAGCAGAGAAGTAGATAATATGCTTGAATAACTAACAATGTGAAATACTTCAAATAACTAGCTATCCAACATATATAAACCAGTAAGAATACTCTTTGCTAATCTACCCAAATAAACTACTTTACTCAAGATCTATTCAACACTACACAATGAACTCAAACACCACAATATCACCTCATATGAGAGAATGAAACCAGAATACTCTTGGTGATCCAAAATCCTCCAAAGATTTATTAATCCAATGGGAAAGTGTTGTAGCAAGAAGTTGCTCCAAGACTCTCAAGAGAAAAATGGGATGGAATGCAAGATGGCAAGAGCAAGAGAGTGGGGCGAAATTTCAGTAGAGTAACACTAGCTCAAAGATTGGTGAAGAAATGAGTGAGGAGAGGCTCTATTTATGCTTGCAGAGGCAAAGTCACCCCTCTTGGATGAGTTCCAAGTGTCAACAACCAAGCCAAAGAGAGCATCCCAAGGAGAGGGGTGCACCACTTAGGGTTTGGGCACGGATTGGTGAGTTGGATAAGTGAGTTGGCATGTGGGGACAAGCAATGGGTGAGGTGGTAGGCTAGGAAGGGCGCACCACTCATGGGAGGGGCTCCACAATCAATTAAATGACACTTCAAAGGTTTTTATGTGAGTGAGGGGGCACAAATCCCCCTAGGGGTGTGGGTGTTTAGTGAGTGGGTTGTGCAAGGTGGTGAGAAAAGGTTAGGAGGTGGGTTGAGTAGGTTAGGAATCATCCCTCTTTCTCTTTTCTATCAATACATTACCCCATTAACTCAAAAATTACAAAATTTGACATTTCGGCAATGTCATACTTAGCGATTAAAATTGTTGTTTTAACTGACTGGCACTCTAGGTGAACAAATGCCTACCAAAACTTGTCTGACTGAGCTGAAACTTGGTCGAAGGGTGTAGGGGGTGCCTTTACATTCCTTTTGAGCACAAATACCCCTATAAAAATCCCAAGGACCTAGTTTTTACAATAATTGCTCAAAAACAATTAATTAATTAAATAATTAAAATCCCAACCTTAGGAAAATTAATTAAATTTAATTAATTAAAAAAAACCTATCTAGACTAGACGAAATTCCGCGAAAATTTATATGATGTCTTGCATGGTCATTTACATCATTCCTCAACACTAGATACCAGAGGATGAGAGCATTAGAACATGGTTCACCACTTTGGAGGAATTATTGCAGGTGTGAGGGAAAAACTCAAGGGAAATTAATAAGGCTGAAAAGCCTAATTAATAACCTGAGGATAAAAACTCTCGGTGAAAGGAACTCTTCAAATGAAAACATCCCAAGGTACCTGACCTAACTATGATCCATGTAGACCTATTACATTATTAACCCATGTAGGGGTTCGGAAATTGCGTTTACAAAAATTTCTGCTAGAGGCATAAATTGCCCAGTAGAACCAAACTATCTTCGACATATTAGCATATGATGATGCATATCTTCGTGGCACATGGATTTGACCCCCTTGTTGAATAGGCGGTCAACAAGGTACATTATGCATCTCTTTTAAAATCGTACTCCTCAATTCATGAGAATTGGGTACATAAATTATGTTCATGTACAAGAGAATTCTATCAATTCCCAATTGATAATCTTCAGCTTTCTGCTGCATTTTACCTTGCTGCAATTTTGTTACCAATTCCATGAAATGCAAATCAACTTTTGCAGCCTCATAAATTATTCCTTTAAGGTCAATTTAATACATTCTAATGGTTGTAGCATGCAGTTCATGCACTCTCATGCTGAGTGCATCAGCCACTTTGTTCTCCTTTCCTTTGATGTGCTTAGTATCGAAGTCATACTCACAGAGGAATTCCAACCATCTTCTCTGCCATTCAAAGTTGGATGATCAAACAAATACTTCAGACCATTATGGTCTGTCCTCAGCTCAAACCTATTTTCCATGAGGTAGTGCCTCCACTTCTTCAAAGCGTGTACTATGGCTACCAACTCCAAATCATGAGTGGCATAGAGTCTTTCATGTTCTTTCAATTTTCTGGACTCAAAACATATCACAAACCCATTCTGACTAAGGACTCCACCAATTCCTTCCTTACATGCATCTGTGCAAACCACGAAATATTCATTCGGATCAACAATCCTCAGAATTGAAGCACTAGTTAACAGTTGCTTCAATTGTTGGAAGCTCTTTTCATGCTCTATCGTCCATTGAAACTTCACCCCTTTCCTTTGCAAGGATGTTATTGGGTGAGAAATTCTCGAAAACCCTGCAATGAATATTTTGTAGTATCCAGATAGACCCATGAAGGATCTGACTTCTGTCACATTCTTAGGTGTTTTCCACCCTTTAATGGCCTCAATCTTTTCAGGTTTCATTGTTATCCCTTCTTCAGATATGATATGCCCCAAATAGTGAATTATGTTTTGATAAAATGATCACTTTCTCAATTTGGCATACAGTTGATGCTCTCTTAGCACTTGAAACACCATCCTCAAATGATGCTCATGCTCTTCCTCTGAATTGGAATACACAAGGATTTCACCCAAAAATAGAATGAGAAACTTGTCTAAGTATTCCCGGAAAACACCATTCATCAAGCACATAACTGATGCATTTGATAACCCAAATGGCACCATTGTGAATTCGTAGTGATCGTACCTTGTTCTGAAGGCGGTCTTGTTGATGTCTTCATCTCTAATCCTTACTTGATGATATCTTGACCTGAGATCAATCTTTGAGAATATATTTTCATCATTTAACTGATCAAAGAGATCATCGATCCTTAGCAAAGGATACGTGTTCTTTATAGTCACTTTGTTCAACTATCTGAAATCAGTGCACAATCTCAATGTCCAATCTTTCTTCTTCACAAACAAGACTGGGGAACCCCTTCTTCAGAATCTCTTCAAGTTGCATTTGCAACTCCTTCATCTCTGGTGTACTCATTCTATAAGGAGTCTTTGATATTGGAGCTTCTCCGGGTATCAAATTTATAGAGAAATCAATATCTCTCTTTAGGGGTAGTCCTGGTATCTCCTTGAGCACATCCTCAAATTATTTCAGGATTGAATGATCCTCTAGATTTGGTACCTTATCCTTAGATGCTTCTTCCATATCGGCTGCAAATATTTGGCATCCCTTGCTATAACACTTCTTCAGCTGCTTTTTTGAGATTTCTCGGATAGTAACTTCCCTAGAAATTCCTTGGACTGCTCTTGGTTTCCCTTCTTCATCCAAGAAAGTAAATGCCTTGTTATGGCATTCTAATACAGCATGGTGTTGGTCTAACCAATCCATACCAATTAGAAAATCATATGAACCCAATGGAAAGATGTTCAAATCTGCCTTGGTACTTATCCCATTCATGTCCACTGAACATGATTTAACAAGCTCAACAACTTTTCTCTTGGTTCTTGTAGCCAGTTGTACCAACCAAGATTTATCATGCTTGCTTCTTGGAAAAAGAAATATATCCACAACTTCAGTATCTATGTAACTATGACTAGCTCCTGAATCTATCAAAATAGTAAAGGCATGGTTATTGATCATACCTTCAACTTCAATCATTTGTGATTGAAACTCAACTTTCTTGTTGTCCAGGGTTGCCTAGATCCTAGGTATACTTATGCCCATGTCCTCCATTGTTTTTGCTTGTTGTACATTGTGGACATCTCTCACTTTTTCATTTGTTTTAGGACAATCTCTATACTTGTGGTCTCCTTTACAGCTCCAACATTGAATGGGTGCTTGCCTTGGCCTTTTCCCACCAACCTCATCCACTATGTGCTCTCTAAAAGATGGTTGTCCTTGAGGATTGTTTCTGAAAAATGGAGGCTTGCTCCCCTTCTGCCTTTGTTCCTTCTTGAACTTCTTCTTTTCCTCCCAAGCCTTCTGGAAAGTAGGCTTTTCTTTTTGTTGATCATATAAGCATTTTTATCTCCTTATGGTTTCTTCTAGAGTCTCGGTATCATCATATTGGATTTTATCGTTGATGAAAGATGGCATCCCACTCAAATACCTCTAAATCTTCATTGTTTCATCCATGATGCAGGAGACATACTTCAACAGCTCTAGAAATATTCTTTCATATTCCTCAATGGTCATGTTGCCCAGTTTGAGTTCAAAGAACTCCTTCATCTTTTTTATCACAATACCTCTTGGTCAAGTATTTCCTCTCAAAATTCCTCTTGAATTCCTTCCAAGTCACATTTTTCTCTCTGGGGTGTTGCACTTGCACCAGCTGATCCCACCACATGCATGTCTTTCCTTTAAGCTGGTATATATAAATCCTTCCTTCTGCATGGGAACAATAGTTATGCAATTGGAATTACTTCCTCGTGCCTAGTAGGCATGTTTCAGAATCCTCATCTTTCTCGTGCTCTCCATCAAAAGTAGGAGGTTTGATCTTATTCATTTCTCCTTTTAACTCATCCACCCCAAACCTCTTATGATTCCTGGCAGGAGATGGACTTGAGCTACTGTGTTCTCTCCTATGGGAATGCTTTTGGGAGTGATGGTGATGTCTACTACCACTCCTTGCTCTTTCTTTCTTCTCAGGGGTCCCATAGATTCTTGATTTGCTGGAGCCACTCTCCTTATCCAGCTTCTTTTCAATCATGTCTAGGATTTTCATTAACTTCATGTTGAAGTCTTCCTGTTGCTCTTTGGCCTTCATAAGCCTCTCATTATTATCCTTGTGGCTCTGGACATCTGTCTGCAATTTCTTGATGGTCTCAGCTAGATTTATGTCTTCCTCCTTTCCTCCTCCATGTCCATTGGAGTTGGTTCCTTCCCTATCCAACTAGAAATTCAACCCTTTGTTTTCATCTTCTTGACTAAAGACTACCTGAGTATCATCCATCACTTCTGCACTATGTGTTGACTATGATCTGACAGTTGTTAATTCTGCAAAAATGTGCAGCCAACAGAACTTTGTCAGGCTAATTGTTCTTAATAATTTCATGAAAAAATGAACCATTTTGATTCATTAATATATCAGACTTATTTTTTGTTGTTTTCCTGAGAAATTGATTGTTTAGATCCAATTTTTGGGTGAAACGTTATCTTCTATTGTTCAATACCTTTCCAATGGTTGCTTCCATGCTCAATTATGAGTTTTGAGCAGGAAGTTATGGCTACTTGAACAATTTGTCCCTTTTATGTTCTTTAAACAAAAAATTTGGGCACTAGCCCCTTTCCTTCAGACCCTAAATTCATGTGACCAAGGGTTGTGACCGAGTGCTAATCGTTAGGCGTGTATCATGTGCTTCAGGCCTCCGGGGCTCCAGAACTTCGAGCTTTAGAGGATCTGTCGATACTACAATACAGTTTCCCTGAATGTCGATTCTCTGAATACTCGAAGGACGTACAGATCGATGGTCCTCATTCCTTGATTAGATCTATGATGGATCGAAGCTCCAGGACTCCAGGCTTCGGCGGTTTTCAAAGTACCTCACAAAAAATATCCTGGACCGCCGAACTGGCGAACCCGTGAAGAACAATGGATCTATGTTCCACATTCTCTGCTCAGATCAATGGTGGATAGGAGCTCTGGGACTCCGACTTCAGAGGTTTCCAAAAACACTTCACTGCCATTCTCTCGAAGTGTTGAACCACTGAAGATCCCCTCTCCTGCCTCCATGTGTCATATGTGATCAACAGTCACGATGGACTCTAGCCTTCGGGAGTCCTCGAACTAAACTCCTTATACTTGAATCCTTCAGACCACGGGATCTATTGTCGCGTGTCCCCTCCCGATGGACGACGAGGATTTACTCCGCTCTTCGGAGCTTCGAGACTCTTCATACTTAACAACTCTTGATTAAGTTCCTCTGGAATGCCAAGTCTCTGGACTGCAGGATATGGTGCCACATGGCAGAACACTAGAAGCGGACACGTGGCCCAATCAGAGGGTAACACGTGTCAAGATCTAAATGGAAAATCAACCTTTCAAAAAAAGATATCACACTGACACATGGCATGCATCATGTCTGTCCACGTCACCCCTAGGTGATGTCACCGCCATGTCACTTCAGAACTTTGGGACTCCGGGACTTCAGAGGTCCAGAAGTTCTTCCATCGACTTTTCCCCAAACGTCGAACTCTCGAACTACTTAACCTTCCAGGGCCCATGAAGTATAGTTGTCACCAATCAAAGTGGTGAAATGTGTCCCCATTGTCGAGTGACATGTATCAGGTTCTAATCGATCCTAAGGGACTGTCAAAAGTGTGGAAATGAGTGACATGTGGCGAACCTAGGTAGGTCCACATCACCCTAGGTGATGTCATCTTTCCATGTCATACATGGCACTTCGGGACTTCAGGGATTTCCTACCTTCGCTATTTTCTCCAAGCTGTTGAACTGTCGAACTGGTCCACGTCACCTCCAGTGATGTCATCATGTCACATCACTTCGACAACCCCGGACTTCGACGATTTTGTTATCTCATTGGCACTTTCATGAAATTCTCGAACTATCGAACTGTCAAACTGTCGAACGCTTCCACATCACCCTCGGTAACGTCATCATGACTTATCACTTCGGAAAACTGGGACTTTGGTGATTATTCTTATTGATACTTTGTCGAAACTCCCTAACTGTCAACCGCTGACGGTTGCCTCCCGTAGCTTCAAGACTTTGGAAATTTCTTCATCGTGCAACCTTCAATAGGTTTCCCCGAACACCGAAACACAAGAGAAATCTAACGGCTCTCCTCCTCCCGAGTGATCTATTACTAAGAATCACTCTGGGACTTCAGAGGATTTAGCTATTGAACACCCCACAACCCCCAAACTATCGAACCTCGAACATTTCTTAATATTCGTGCACCTTCTCCAGATCTGACAGTTGTTGGGGGATCTGTCTTCTTCCGAACAGATCCAACGGCCCAAATTTAACTTTGTGACCCAATACCACTTTTGTTGTGGTTTATCAAACCACTATACCTCTTGAGCTTTCCAATACCACCAAGGAGCTCTCTCAGTGCCCTTTTGGCACTCTGTACATCAAATCCATGTGGAATTTTTACTTCAAAATCCACATTTGTGGCCCATCCAGGTTCAGTATTGAAACCATGGCTCTGATACCAAATTGTAACGTCCCCCGGGCACTCTTGTCGGGGACAGGCCACTAACTCAAAAACCAAATTGTTCTGAAAACCAATTGTAACACACCCAACCACGTAGACCGGTCATGCTACTTGAAACTATCATGCTCTAATATATATATATATATATAATGCAATTTTAAGCAGACATAAACATTTTTTTCATATACATATTCATGTGGAAGTGACAATAACACATACGTGAAATATATAGAGGTTATTCTGATAACATTATAACACATGTACAATATACATAGAATACAATTAACATAGAATTGGTACTTATCTTTTTATAAGAAGACCACCGACTGTGTACATACCTTGCACGAACCTCCCAGCCTTAGACCACGCTACTCCAATCTATTAGCAGTGGGTCACCCCTGACCTGGGACTAAACTCCACCCATGCAAAGGAATCATAGGCTAGGTTGAGGCTACGGGAAGTTGCACAATGCAACAGGAAGGATTCTCTCCAAGGATCCTACTTACGCCCACCACTCATAGACTCTCATTCCCCACATGTTTGTCCCACCCCAAGAATATGCACCTTCACTATTCCACAGTCCATCAGTTGCTCCACTTCCCTTCTAGAGCTTCAGCAATAGGCTAGATCAGGAATTCTCAGAGCTCTGTAGTTGTTGTTGGACGCCCTCCAGGAGAAATCACTTCCCCGGAAAACTCTCTCACATGGAGAAAGTTTCTCACAGGCCTGACAACCTGCTTCTTCAACCTCATCCATGACAACCTGCCTCTTCCAACCACAGTATGTAAAAACGGTTAAGGCAAGCGACGGCTCAACAATTACAAAGGTTCACAAGGGTATATGTTCAGGAATGGCGGAAATGGCTCTTGTTGCATGCTTGTTCAGTGCATGAGTGAACGGGAAAGGGGATGGCAAGAATCGTGAGAATGAACTCATGAGGAGAGATGGCAAGACTAGTCAGAATGATCGGAGCAAGAATGGTGAGAATGTTCAGACTGCAGAATCGTGAGAGAGCCAGAATGGTGAGAACGAACCCCCCCAATGATGGAAATTCCCACATAAATATGCATGTGTCATGGGTGACACTTGGCTCTCTAGGAGCTTGTTCCTCTCCACTTGGATTTTGTTCCTCTCCCCAAAGGAACTTAGGCTAACTGGGTTTATTTCCTAACTTTAGTATTTTCAAGAAATACATTATAATATTCCCTTGGGTTAAGCCCTCAATCTTAGCCCCTTTCTCCTATCCTCTCATCCCCTTTCCCTTTCCCTTCCTAGTGGAGCTTAGTACCCCATAAATCTTTCTTCATGGTCAGTCTACACGTAGCGATGTACTTTTATTATTGATCTGTATGATTACATATACAAAATCAAGCTCACTGGCCTTAGCATCTAGGCTCTCTGGCCTAATAAACACATAATCCTCACAGCTTATAAATACTTGGCTCATCAGCCTATAAACATCATTAAACATCATTACAATTCAACAGGGACTCGGCCTTGAGGTATTACACCCAGGCTAGGTCACGCCACACACCAATGATCGACCTTTGTCATAGTTAATCGATTCTTAATATTGGGACTCTACTCATCTCTTGAATTTGTTTAATGATCGTTAAGCACCCATCCACCAACATGTCGGATCACGAAAGTAACAAGACTCCTATCCAGTCTTGAGATCGATATCTAATGATATTAAATAGATCAATAAGCATGCAAGAATAAAATGCAGTACATGCATTATCCAAGAAACATTCTAACTTAAAAAGAAAGATATATCATGCCATGCACAACCATATCTAGCAAGCAAATACATTGGATATGCAAATGTTAGAAATGATAATCAGTGCACAGTGGAAATTACAGATATAAATAGAGAAACCATATAATAGAGAAAGCACTTATCTTAAATGTAACAATCACCAACTGACTACAAACCAAGGATGTTCCACCCAACCATAGACATTGTTGTTCCAAGTCTCAACAGCAAGTCAAACTTGATCCAGGGATATGAATCCATAAGGACAGGTTCCAGAGCGACACTAGACTTCCCAAAACATTCAGCACTCAAGCTGTCATAGGTTTCTTAGCACACACAGCAATCCAAAGTACACCAACCCTCTTCTTTACATCTTGCACAACCCAAAAGCATAGACCCCCTTCTCTACCATGCAGACCCTTGGGTTATCCATCTCCTTCCAGGGCTCCAGTGCTTCTAGACAAGAATCTCCACGATGGGACTCTCAGGACTTGCAGTTGTGATCAAGTTTGGTTCATTCCAATGCCTATAAAGAATAAAGGCATTAATCTATGGTTGGAATACACCTGCAACTTTATATAGCCATCAACAATGGTTTCATTCCTCTACAGATCATTCTCATGTCCCCCCCCCCGAAGAACAAGAATGAAGTGTCAGATAATGAAAAAAAATGAACGAGGAAGAACCAACGAACCCCTAAAATAGCTCAAATGAGAGGTTTGTATATTTTCTTGGAAATCAAGACCCACATGGCCTCTTCCCTAAGAAGCTCATGTAGCCACTTCTTTCTCTCCCCTAAAATTACAGGATAGGTAAATATGAATATAATATAAGGTTGTATCCCTTTTAACCCCCTCTCTCATGGAATCATAGCTCCCTACAACTATGTCCTTGTATGTCTTGCAACGAGTGATGTATTTTATTATTTGCAATGATCAAAGTATTACATTCCCAAGGCACTCTATCCTCTTTTAACTTTGCAAGCACTCTGGCCTAAACATATCAGCCCATCAGCCTAAGTATCATATGTACAAAATACATTCTTTAATCTTGGGATTCAAAACAGGGGTATTACATGTATGCCATGTCCCCAGCCACGAGGCTGGGGCATGCTACTCCAAAAACACTCTGATACCACAATGTCATATCCCCATCCCAATCTAGCACGTAGGCAAGCCAGAGGACCCCAAAAAAAGTTTTACTCTTACTATATGTTACGATAGACTACAGATTCTTGGAACTCTTGATCAAGATGGTTCTATTACAAGATTATAGCGTGCCCAGTCCCAGGCTAAGTCACGGCACACCAATGATCAACCTATGTCATAGTTAATTGATTCCTAATATTGGGACTCTAATCATCTCTTGAATATGTTTAATGATCATTAAGAACCCAGCCACCAATAGGTCGGATCGTGAAAGTAACAAGACTCTTATGTAGTCTTGAGATCGATCTCTGATAATATTTAATAGATCAAGAAGCATGCAAGAATAAAATATCTAGCAAGCAAATACATTGGATATGCAAATCTTAGAAATGATAATCAATACACAGTGGAAATTACAGATATAAACAGAGAAACCATATAAAAGAGAAAGCACTTATCTTAAAGATAACAATCACCAACTGGATATAGACCAAGGACATTCCACCCAACCATAGACAATGTTGTTCCATGTCTCAACAGAAGGTCATCCCCGATAAAGGGCTATGAATCCAAAAGTACAGGTTCTGGGGTGACACTCATCTTCCCAAACTAGTCATCACTCAGGCTCTCACAAGTCTCTCAGCACACACAGCAATCCAAAGTACACCAACCCTCTTCTTTCCATCCTACACAACCCAAGAGCATAGACCCCCTTCTCTTCCACGCAGTCCCTTGGGATTTACATCTCCTTCTGAGGCTCAAGTGCTTCTGGATAAGAATCTCCATGTTGGGACAATCAGGACTCACAGTTGTGATCAAGTCTGATTCATGCCAATGCCCCTCAAGCATACAAGAATTTCTCTATGGTTAGAATACACCAACAACCTTCTACAAACATCAACAATGGCTTCAATCCTCGACATCTCGTTCTCATGTTCCCCCCCAAGAACCAGAATGAGGGGTTAGATAATGAACAACAAAGAACAAGGAAGAACCAACGAACCCCCAAAACAACTCAAAGGAGAGGTTTATATATTTTCTTGGAAATCAAGAGCCACATGGCCTCTTCCCCAAGAATATCATGTAACCACTTCTTTCTCTCCCCTAAAATTACAAGATGGGTAAATATAAATATAATATAAGATATTATCCCTTTAATCCCCCTCTCTCATGGAATCATATCCCCCTATAACTATGTATGTGTCTGTCCTGCAGCCAATGATGTATTTTATTATTTGTAATTATCAAAGTATTACATTCCCAAGGCACTCTAGCCTCTCTTAACTTTGCATGCACTCTGCATAAACATATCGGCCCTCTAGACTAAGTATCATATGTACAAAATACATTATTTAATTTGGGGATTCAAAACTGGGGTATTAAATTCCCCTCCCCCTTATTTTGGCACTGTCCTCGGTGCATATACAAAAACAGAAATCAAAATTTCAACATTCTTCAAAAAGTCACGAGTACTCTGCCCACATGGCATATTCATGCTCCCAAGTAGCATCTTCAGGACCATAGCAGGTCCATTGAAATTTTACTAATTCTATGACTCGATTCTTGAGTATTTTGACTTTTCTATCCAATATGCACATTGACTCGCCCTAAAAGTCACCCTCTGGCTCCACCTGAATCAATTTCCAATCAATAACATGGTTAGAATCATGTACATACTTTCTCAACAAAGAGACATGAAATACATTATGCACATTCATAGAATCAGGTAATGCAAGGATGTATGCAATTGGCCCTATTCTGTCCAATATCTCAAATGGACCACATAATCAGGCTACAACATTTGTACAACTTCCCAACTTCAATGAGATCTTCTTGGGATTCACTTTCAAAATCACATGCTCTCCTACTTTAAATTCTCTAGTTGCCCTACTCTTATCTGCACAAATTTTTTGTCTATCTTATGTTGCCTCCAAATTTTGTTTAATTCTAACCATATGGTATTCCATATCCTTGAGCAATTCTGGCCCAAGTACTACTCTATTTGTTGGGTTTTTCAAACTCACTGGAGTATTACATTTCCTACAATACAAAGCTTCAAATGGACTCATCTTCAATGAAGCTTGATATCCATTATTATAGGCAAACTCAACCAAATGCAAGTAATATTTCCACTTAGATGGCTTATCCATCACATAGATTCTCAACATGTCTTCAATTACTTGGTTGAATCTTTCTGTCTATCCATCTAAATGTGGATGATATTTTGTGCTAAAATTCATATTTGTACCAAATTATTTAAATAATCCTCTCCAAAAGTTCAAAGTAAACTTAGTATCTTTGTCTGAGACAATTGTCTTAGGTATCCAATGCAACCTAGCAATTTCTTTCATATAAATTTCTGCAATATTAGTTGTTGTATGAGTCATCTTTACAAGAAACAAATGAGCAGCCTTTGTCAATTTATCAACCACTACCATGATTGAATCATGTTTCTTTGTTGTCCTAGTAAAATTAGTGATAAAATCATTAGTTACTACTTCTCATTTCCTCTTTGGAATTCGCAATGTTTGTAGAAAACGCATTGGGTGGCTATGCTCGGCCTTCACTCTCTTACATTCCATACATCTGGCAATGTAATCAGAAACATCTTTCTTCATCCCATGCCAGAAGAATTGGCTACTAACTATTGCAATTGTTTCCCGGTAACTGGGATGTCTGGCATATGAAACATTATGCATTTATTTTAATACAAAATTCCTAATTTCTCGAGAACTAGGAATATAAATTATGTTATTATGCATAAGTAATCCATCTTCCTTAATATAATATTCTTTAATTCCATGTTGTTGTAAACTTTATTTCACTTGTAGGTAATGTTGGTCTGTAACAGCAGCATCTAAAATTATCTTCTTCAAATCTAATTCATGCCTACTAATGGTTGTAGCATGCATGAGATGGACCATTTTGCTGAGTGGATCAACAAATCTATTTTCTATTCCTTTGATATGCTTGATATCAAAGTCATATTCACTTAAAAATTTGAGTTATCTTGTCTACCTGACATTCTAATTTGGTTGTTCAAAAATATATTTCATACCACTATGCTATGTTCTTAATTGAAATCTATTTCCCATGATATAATGCCTCCACATATTCGATGCATGAACTATGGTAGGAAGCTACAAATCATATGTGGCATCATTCCACTCATGTTATTTAATATTCCTCTACTCATAATTGATGACATAACCATTTTGAGTGAGGACTCCACCAAGTACTTCCTTGCATCCATCTGTACATACCACAAAGCTTTCGTTTGGGTGAGCAATGTTTAAAATAGGTGCACTGGTAAGTAATTCCTTTAGCATGTTAAAATTTTCTTCACACTCTTTTGTCCATTCAAATTTAATTCCCTTATTTTGTAAAGATGTGATAGGATGAGCAATCTTGGAGAATCCATTTTTTAATCCCCTGTAGTATCCATCTAATCCCATAAACGATATGACTTATGAAACATTTATTGATGTTGGCCATCCTCTAATGGATTCAATCTTCTTTGGATCTACTACCATGCCTTTTTATAAAATAATGTGCCCCAAATAATGGATATGTTCTTGATAAAAATAACACTTTATTAGCTTGTCATAAATCTTACGCTCTCTTAGTACTTGCAGTACCAATGTCAAGTGATGTTCATACTCTTCCTCTATCTTAGAATAGATAAGTATGTCATCCAAGAAAACAATGACAAACTTATCGAGATAATTTCTGAATATACCATTCATTAAGAACATGAAGACAGTTGGTGCATTGGTTGGTCCAAATGGCACCACCACAAATTCATAGTGTCCATACATGGTTCTAAAGGTTGTCTTACTAATTTCTTCTTCATTAATTCTTCCCTGATGATATCCTAATATCAGCTCTATCGTTGAAAATATCTTTGTTCCTCTTAGCTGATCAAAAAGGTCATCAATTATGGGTAGAAGATACTTGTTCTTTATAGTGGATTTTGAGTTGTCTAAAGTCAATACACAACCTCAATGTTCCATCCTTCTTTTTGACAAAGAGTATTGGTTCTCCCCAAGGTGAAACACTTGGGCATATGTACCCTTTCTTCAACAATTCCTCTAACCACATTTGTATTTATTTTAATTCTAGTGTACTCGTTCTGTAAGGAGTTTTTGATACAAGGGCATATCCTGGTACTAAATCAATAGAGAAATATATCTCCCTCTTAGGTGGAAATCTAGGCATGTCTTGGAATACATCTTCAAATTCTTGCAATACTGAAAAATCTTCAAGTATTTGTCATTTAGTATTTTATGGCTCCTCCACATGAGATGCATACAATTGACATCCTTTCCTTAAACATATCTTCAGTTGTAACATTGAAATCTATCTAATAGAAATGGGTCTTGGAATTCCTTTCACAATGCTCTATTTTCCTTTTTCATCAAGACATGTAAATGTCTTGTTATGACAATCTAGGACAGCATGATGTTTTTCCATCCAATCCATTCCAATTAGAATATCATAAGATCCTAATGGAATGATATGCATATCAACATTAGTACGCACTCCTTTCAGATTTATTGGACAACCTATGACCATCTTATTGATCCTTCTTTTGGTTCAAGTGGCTAGTTGAACCAAACTTGATTTTTCAAACTTACTTTTCTCCAATTGTAATTTTTCGTTATTTTAGGATCAATGTAACAATGGATTTCTACTGAATCAATTAAAATAGTAACATGTTGATTAATGATCTTACTTTCCACTTCGATCACATTGGATTGGTAATCTGCTTGTCGATCTTCTAGGGCTCTATATATTCTTGAAATACATCTACCCATGTATTCTAATATTATATACTCTTGGATGTTTTGCATGGTCTTCATTTTATCTCCTCTATGAGGACAATAATTGCACAAGTGGTCTTATTTGCATCCCCAACATTGGATTGGTGGTCTTCCCCTTTTTCCTAGGGAATATTCTCTCTTGGATTCTTTCTTAGAAGGATGATCTTGTTGATTTCTATTAGGATTGTTTCTATTAAAACGAGGTTTGAATCATTTTCTTATCCTTCCAATATTTCTACAAAGTTTATCTTCCCTTTCCTTTCTCATACAGATACTTAGCCTTCTCGATGGTTTCCGTCAAATTTATGGGTTCATCATATTTAATCTTTTCTTTATAAAAGGATGGCATTCCACTTAAGAACCTATGTATCTTCACTTTCTCATTTTTTATAAACCCTGCATACTTCAGCAATCCCAAGAACTTCTTTTCATATTTTTCCATGGTCATGCTTCATAATCTGAGTTCAAAGAACTCTTGCATTTTCTTGTCATAGAAATGCTCTGAAAGGTACTCCTTCTAAAAATATCTCTTGAACTCTTTCCAAGTGATCATGTTCTCATTAATGTGTTCAACTTGCTTCATCTGATCCCACCACATATCATCTTTTCTGTGCAAATGGTATGTGGCAATTATGGCTTCAAGATTAGATGAATAGTTGTGCAACTGAAAAATACTTCATGATTCCTAGTAACCAGGCTTCATCATCATATTCCCTTTCTTTTTCACCATCAAAGGATGGTGGCCAAAGATTCCTCAATTCTCCTTACAAACTTTCCAATTCATACCTTCTTCTTTGGTGCCTAATAAGAGACACTTCTAGACTGCTTATGGAGTCCTCTGATGCAAAAATTTCCTTATTGAATAAGGAGGTGAGTGATGTCTATGAGTTCTGCTAGTACTTCTTGAATGACCAAATCTTATGCAATTATATCTTCTTTCATGATGCATGTCTTCTTTCTCATGTCTTGAATATGATCCATTCTTTGTCTACCTATGCAACTGATTCAGGCTTTACATCACTTGAGCATTTATTTGATTTTGTTCTCTCATCATCTTCTCATTGTATGCTTTGTAACTCTACATTTCTATATTCAAACTTCTCATAGTCTCTAATAATGTTTTGTGTTCCCCTCTATTCTTATGCCCGTTTGATTTTGTCTTTGCATTACCAACACTGATATTTTGACATTTGGCTTCTTTCTCATGACTAAAGGCCCCCTCTCCTTCCATCTCCCAAATTTTCATTCTTATCTTGGACCGATATGTTTATATCCTTAATTTTGCAAAATGTGCAAGCAACCAATTTGTTAGAGCTATGCATGTTATGGAAATCTATCAATTTATTCTACAGACCATTTTTTTTCTTATTTCATGAAGAATTATATCATGGTTCTTTCAGTTCTAATAATTCCAAGTTGTTCTCCTCAATTAAATCTCAGTCATTGATCTATTAGTCATCTTTAGTTATAGACACTATCCGATCAAATCTTGGACTGATCTCGATTGTTGATCTTATCTTGACAGAATCACCACGGGGCTAGAGAATATCTCTTCACCTTCTGCGACCTCCAAATTACACTCTCAACTTCCACCGCACTCATTTTTTACCTATACTTAGAATATTTTCAATCTTTTCTTCGCAGGTCTAAGGTTCTTTTATTTATCCCTTTGTGGCCTCAAGAATGCACCCTCGTGTTCCACCGCACTCACTTTGCACTTGCACTTAGAAAATTTCTAAGTATTCCATCGTGAGTCTATGAGACATCTTGAGCTGTCAAATCTCTCGTCCTTCCGGCCGCCAAATCTGTGACATGTGGAGACCTCCTGGTCTTCCAATCGACTCTCCATACTTAGTCATTTTCCATATATCACTGTGGGCCTAAGCCTTTTTATGATACCTGATANTATATATATATATATATATCACCGTTCTCTGTGACATCTTGACACTTAGTCGCTTTCTGAGCTCTTGACATGGGTCGTGGGCCTACAACATTTTCCCGATACATCTATATATGTGACCTCGTATGTCCAACTGATTCTTATTGTGAAATTGTAGGCCATAGAAAGAAAGAATGTCGAAAATGATTATATGATGAGAAATATAACCAAGGTACAAAGAAGCAAGCCAATGTTACAGAACATAACAAGGGGAAGATCTCTTTGTGATCATGACATGGGATAAAATAGACAATGTGAAAACATTTGCTTGGTATATAGATTCCAGGGCATGTCATCATTTTACCACTAGGAGAGATTGGAATATTAATAAAGTTGTTAATTAATCTTCTAATAATTATGTGGTATTTGGTGATGGGGAGAAATACAGGTTTGAAGAGAAAGGTAATGTGCAAATAACCTTAATAGTTAAAAAGATACTATTTCTTAATCTTCACTATGTTATAGGAATGGATAAGAATCTACTTTGTTCACGAAAGTATGAAGCACAACCCCTACTTACATGTCATTTTCAGCAATCCAAAATACTACTTTGTGGATAAGGTCAGTAAGAAGACACTTTCTCTTGGTATTGAAGAGCATCAGATTTTCAAGTTGGTTGATGCAAAATAGGTGAAAGAGTATGATTTGATGGCCAAGAGTGGTCAAAACATAAATAAGCTTTTTCATTAAAGGTATGGTCATTTGAATTTGAGATCCATTTTTTTTCACTAAAGAAAGTTTGGTTGGTGGCCTTCCAGACATACAAAATCAGAAAGAAATTTATGGAGCGTGTCAATCTAGTAAGCAGCATAGAACTATGTTTGAAGAAGGGAAAGCTTGGAGAACTAAGGAAGTTATTCATTGGGTATTTTGTAAAGTTGAAATCTGGTGTGTTTAATGAACTCAATAATTTCAAAGTTTTGGTAGAAAAATAATCTAGGAAGAGAATTAAAGTTCTCAAATCATATATTGAAGGGAAATTTTGCTCCAAGGATTTTCTTGATTTGTGTGCTTGGTACGAAATTTAGAGGGATTACACCCCTCCCTACACTCCACAATAAAATGGAATGGTAGAGAGGAGAAATTGTACCATTATGGATATGCCCAAGTGTATGTTAAAGAACAAATCTATGACTTAGGAGTATTTGGCATAAGGATTACACACATAAGAGTATTTTCTCAACCAATTTCCAACAAAAGTACACAAGACTCCAAAAGAGGCATGGTCTAGACAAAAACCTCAAGTAAGTCAACTCAAAGTTTTTCTTTTAGTGGTATATGCATGGGTACGGTGGTATATTCCCATAGGGTAAAGTGACAACCATAAATATTATAGGTTGGTTGATGTTCAAAGTAACATAGTGTATCTTAGTCATGATGTGATAGTTGATACAATCGCAAGGTTGTTCCAAAACAAATCAAAGCTAAAATCATATATGAAAGTCACTAAAAATGAAGATGGTATCATTGGAAATACAAGTACAATGGATGGAGAAATAAACAAGAGATAGGAATCCCCTCTCAAGATAATTTCCATGAATTTTTGGATGAAGAGGATGTTAGAAAATTATAGCTCAAATTAGCAGGAAATCAACTGTGTTTTGTAGTTGCATGAGGGAAAGAAAAAACCAAAGTGGTGGTGAAAAACCTATAAGGATGCTCACTTGGATTAGTTACCTGATATGAGCCAAGAAGGTAAATCAAAAGAGAATATGATTTAGTGAATTATAATGATGATGGTCATTGGGATTATCTGGCAGGTGTGAGTTTAGAAGGTAGACCAAAAATAGCTAAGGAATCCAGTACTGTGAATTATGCTTTGATGGCTAACCTTCAATATTATTTTGAGACTTAGGACTATGAAGAAGATAAAAGAATCTTAGAATGGGAAAGGCCATGTAATTTAAACATGAGATTTTGATGAAGAATCAAACATGGGCTCTCGCAAAGCTACCTCCATGAAATAAACCCATTGGTTTCAAATGGATCTGTAAAGATAAGTAGAAGTCAAATGAGACACTTGAAAAGCATAAATAAAAGCTAGCTCCAAAAGGGATTTTCTTAGAAGGAATGGATTGACTACGAGAAAACATTTTCTCCTATGGTAAAAATGGGTACAATCCATTGGTTCTAGCCATGGAAGCATATTTTTGTTGGAAACTACATCAAATGGGTGTGAAGAGTGTCTTCCTCAAGGTGATCTAGAAGAAGTATACATGTACCAACTACGGGGATTTTAGGTTCCAAGGAAGGAACATCCGGTATGCAGATTGAAGAAATCTCTTTATGGGCTAAAGAGGGCTCCTCATGCAAAGTGCATCAAAATTGATAGACATTTTGGACAGTGGGGATTTTGAAGATGCCCTCTGACTCCAATATCTATGCTAAAAACAAGAATGATGTGGTAATTCTAATGATATATGTTGATGACATCATCATCACAAATAGTGAGGAAGGAGCTATTGCAAAGGTAAAATCTGAGTTATGCTTAGCATTTGACACGATATATTTAGGCCTCCTACATTATTGCTAAGGTGTAGAATTTTGGAAAACAAATAATCATATTTTTGTTTCACAAACAAAATATGCCAAAGGTTTGTTAAATAGGTTTAGGATGGCAGGTGGAAAAATATCATCTACACCTATGGCAAAAGCATTGAATCTTTCAACCAAGACTGATTCAAAAGGAAGTCAATGAATCAATGTACATGAAACTAGTCAGTAACTTGATCTATATCACTACCAATCAGTTTATCTCTTGATTATATGCATGCTCTCAATTTATGTACACTCCCTATATATCTCTATTTATGCATGCTCCCAAATAAAAGCACTCGACAACAACAAAGAAGGTGCTATGATATTTAAGAGATCACTCATTTTGGTATTCTATATGGGAAAAGAAAGAACCTTAATTGTGTGTCCATTCAGACTCGGATTGGACAAGATCTGTGGATGACAGAGACTCTACAACAAGTTATGTGTTCAATCATGGCATAGGGAAATTTCTTGAGTCAACAAGAAACAACATATAATTTCACTTTCCTTTACAAAATAGAAATGTAGAGCAGCAATCAAAGGGGCATGTGAAGCAATTTGGCTTCGAAGAATGCTTGCAAATTTACAAGTTCATCAAAATGAGACCACAATACTTTTTATGATAACTAGAGAGTTCTCAAGTTGGAAAAGAATCACGTATTCCATGGGTGAACCAAGAATATTGATGTGCATTGTCATTTCATCCAACAAACTTGTAGAAGTTGGAGAAATCAAAATGAAATTTTTCCCAACTCAAGACAAGACTGCGGATATTTTCAGCAAGACTTTGGTCCGAATAAATTTGTAAAATTCATAGAAAAACTTGGTGTAGTATCTAGAATGACCATTAAGAGGATGTTAGATTTATTTAGTTAATAACAATCATGTAGGCTATAGATTTAGGAATTTTAATAAAATCACTTTTTTACTTACTCTAAATCATGCTTTAGTGTTCTATTGTAATGAACATAAATTTGTATATAAACATAAAATTAATAATAACAATAATAACAATAATGTTAAATGAAGTGACACATATTATATAAAGGACATGACCCATCAACCATCAACCATTGAAACTAGTCAATGATATACGTACATAGTGACATGCCATTGTTTCATCATTCATTCAATTATATCATCTATCTTATTCATTATTAAATGTATTTACTAATTGTCGTATATGGATTTTAACCTATTTTCCTTATATTTAGTAAACGAACTTTGTTCATTTCATTTGGTATCATAGTCACATTATTATTTGACTTTTGTCCACACTCATTTAATTTTAAGAGTTTCTCTAACTCCAAGTTTTTAGCCATAGATTGGCTTTTTCCCATTTATAATTCAAAAAATTTCATGAAGATCACACTGCTACCAATATTTATAAGCGTAGAAAGAAAAAACAGAAAAGGAATAAAGGATGGAATCAACAATCTCTATGAGAGTAATATTTGTAATCTCTGTGAGGGGAATTAGTAACCAAAAGCACCATGTAATCTATGTGAGGGGAATCAGTAATCAGAAGAACCATGTAATCTCTATGAGGGGAATCAGTAAGTTGTGTTGAATCCAATAATTGTATGGTAGCTACAAGTGAGACAAAACACTATCTAAAATAAAAATATATATTCCTAGCATACTTTGTCAACCCTTATTAGAGTCTTCACAGTTATACTATGGTTGAGAGCTTCAAACTATGTTGTCACTCGGATAGCATCAATCTAAATCACACCTTATCAGCTGATAAAAACTACCAGATATTAAGTTACAGACCAAAAATCCCTACATTTTAGATGAATTTGTAATCGCCAATCAAACAAAATACAGTGTAAGAGCTAACAATTCATGGGCAATTAGAGAGGTGTTGTTGTAATGTAGCGAAGGTTCTTAGGAAATATGGAGATTCGTCGCAACCTTAACCACACACAGAGACTATCCTTAAGAAGTAAGAGATAGAAAAGAAGTTAAACAACTTAGAAATTCAAGTGGGGTTTGTGTCACTCTTCCATCCAAATCAAGTTGTTTCACTTGTGGTCATTCAAGCCAATCACCATGTAATATACTAGATATAAAATGTATGCAGAACGGAAATAAAATGCTAGTAAAGGTAGAATAACAGCAATATAACCAAAACATTCACCACAATAACACTGAAATGATATAAGAATAACAACAGAAATAACACTTTGAATCTGAAAGCAATGTTCACGGGCCTCTTTGAGGGGACAACCTCCAGTTGAGCAGAGATCTATTACAATAATCTCCAAGCTAGGGTTCTCATACCCTCGACTCCTATTTATACTAAAAAGAAGCATCTAGAGGAAGATCCTTCTAGAAGCGGAAGCTTCTATTAGGTCTTCTTATATCTGCCTTATTCTATTTTATTGAAAGGCCTTATTAATATTGACCTTTATTACATCTAAATATATTGTTCTACCTATGTGCGGGTTAGGACCCCAACATGTCCGCCCCCTAAAAAACAGCCTTGTCCTCAAGGCTTAAGATGAGGAAATTGTTGCAGAATGGTAGCTGGTTCACAAGTGGCGTCTGCTGGAGTTGTATCTTTCCACTGGACTAGCACTTCCTTGATGGTTCTCTGACGTAGGCGACACTCACGCTAGTCCAAAAATGCTTCTGGTTGTAGCCAAATGGATCCTTCTTCAGCGAACTCTGGAAGGTTGGTTTGAATTTGGCACTTAGCTCCAATCACCTTCTTTAAGCATGAAACATGAAAAACAGGATGTAGCTTTGAATGTTTGGGAAAATCTAACTGATAGGCGACTTGTCCCACATGCTTGAGCATGATATAAGGACCATAAAATTTGGGCGCTAGCTTCTGACAATGCTCAGCCTTGAGGGAAGTTTGCTTGTAAGGTTGCAGTCAAAGAAACACATGATCCCCTTCTGCAAATTGATGTTCAGAGCGACCTCGATCTGCTTGTTGTTTCATGTGATTATGTGCCATGACCAAATTATCTTTGAGGGTATGGAGAATGGCCTCTCGAGCTGTAAGTGTTAGGTCAACCGCCTGGACCTTCGAGGCACTCGATAAGTATGAGAGAATTGAAGGTGGCTTATGTCCATATATCGCTTCAAAAGGAGTCATGCGTGTAGCTGTATGGTATGAAGTGTTGTACCACCATTCAGCTAGGGTAACCATTGAGCCCACTGATTTTTCTTTTCCAAGGATAAACACCTCAAATATGTCTCCAAACACTTGTTGACAACTTCCATTTGGCCATCAGTCTGGGGATGATAAGTTGTGCTGAGATGCAATTATGTGCCTTGTATCTTGAACAGTTCTTGCCAAAAATTACTTGTGAAAGTTGGGTCGCAATCAGAAAAAATAGAGTGCATCATGCCATGAAGCTTGAAGACCTGATCCATGAAGATTTGAGCCACCGTGGATGATGTAAACAGCTGTTGAAGGGCACAGAAATGAGCATACTTGGAAAGGCGATCAACAACCACCATGATGACAGATTTATTTCCTGATTTGGGTAAGCCGGTAATAAAATCCATAGAGATATCCTTCCAAATAGTAGGTGGAATTGGGAGCGGTTGTAGTGTGCCCAGCGATTTGACTATTTCTCCTTTTTTGCGTTGACACATGTCACATTCAGCTACAAAATTACGAATGTCCTATTTCATACCATCCCAGAAAAATGAACGTTTGACCCTGTCATAGGTTTTGGTGAACCTGGAGTGCCCTGTTGTGGGTGTAGCATGAAGCTCAGAAAGTACCATGGATTTAAGATTTGATTGTTTACTTAAATACAAATGGCCTTTGTATTGAAGTTCCTCATGGAGCCAAGAGTACCCTGGGGAAGCTGGAGCATTGGACTGCAATTGTTGGATCAACTGCGAACTTTTGGGATCTTGTAGCCATTCCTGGCGAACGGCTTGGAGCCAATCTGGTACAATGAATGAAAGAGAAAAAAGGGATCCTTCATCTTCATATTTTCGGGACAGTCCATCCGCAACCACATTGTCTTTGCCTTTCTTATAAATGATCTCATAATCATATCCAAAGAGTTTAGTCACCCATTTTTGTTGTTCTGGGGAGAAAATGCGTTGTTCCAGAAAATACTTGAGGCTTTGATGGTCTGTCTTAATTTGGAACCATTGCCCCAATAGATAAGGACGCTACAGATCCACGGCATGCAGAATAGCCAACATTTCCTTTTCATAGATGGATTTTCCTAGATTTCTTTCAGATAGTTGTTTGCTGGTAAAGGTCAAAGGTCGACCCTCTTGCATAAGGATAGCACCAATTCCTTTCCCTGAGGCATCACATTCCAACACAAAGGTCTTTGTGAAATTGGGAAGGGCGAGCACTGGACTGGTGCACATGGCCATCTTCAAGGTTTGAAAATCTTGAGTAGCGGTTGGAGTCCAAGTGAAAGAGTTCTTTTTTAGGAGAGCAGTGAGAGGTGCTGCAATCTTCCCATAATTCTTAACAAACTTGCGATAATACCCTGTTAATCCTAGAAATCCACGCAAGCTCTTAAGATTCTTTGGGTGAGGCCAGTATTGCATAGCTTCAATCTTTTTAGGATCCACCCTGACGCCATCTTTGCCAACCAGATGACCCGAGTATTCTACTTCTGAGGCGCCAAAAGCACATTTAGACTGTTTCAGGAAAAGTTGGCGCTGAGAGAGTAGATGGAGAACTTGATCCACATGAGCAAGATGGTATGTCCAGGTTTTTCTATAGATGAGGATATCATCAAAAAAAACTAAGACAAAATGGTAGAGAAAATGACGGAAGACATGATTCATGAGGCTTTGGAAGGTGGAGGGGGCATTACACAAGCCAAAGGGCATGATCAAAAACTCATAGTGGCCCTCATGGGTTCTAAAGGTATTCTTGGGAATATTTTCCTCTTTCATACGTATCTGGTGGTAGCCCGAACGAAGATCCAATTTAGTGAAGAATTGGGTGCCACTCAATTCATCCAGGAGGTCATCAATGACAGGAATGGGGAATTTGTCATTGATGGTAAGTTTGTTGAGGGCTCGGAAGTCAGGACACATTCGCCAAGAACCTTTTTTCTTCAGGACCATGACCACAGGAGACAAATAGGGGCTCGTACTAGGGCGGATAACACCTGCATTAAGGAGTTCCTAGACCATTTTCTCAATTTCATTTTTTTGGGAAAAGGGGTGACGATACGGATGGATATTGGGAGGAAGGCTTCCTCGTACAAGGGGAATGGAATGATCATGAACACCACGAGAAGGAGGGAGGCCCTGGGGAGTGGAAAAGACCAATTGATGTTTAGAAAGGATGGCTTGGAGGTCTTGTGGTACGGAGGGTGTCTATGGTGCTTGTATGGCATGAAGTTGGGCGATAACACCAGAATGACCCTTTTTGAGCAGCTTTTCCATGCAATGGGAACTAATGATCTCAGGTGAACCGGCAGTGATGCCTTGGAATTTATATTGGTGGCCCTTCTAGTCGAATTGCATGGTTAAGTCTTTAAAATCCATGAGAATGGGACCCAAATTCCTTAGTCAGTCTGCACCCAGCGCAATGTCACAACCTCCCATGTTGATAGCAAACATATGGGATTTCAGAGGGTAGTCACCAATTTGGAGATGCACATTTTCACAACGCCCTCCACATTTCATGGAACCACCATTGGCAATCAAGATTTGGAAATTATTGACGGCATGGATGTAGCAATGAGTTTCTTGGGCAATGCGGCGATGAATAAAATTATGGCCGATGCCACTATCAACCAGAATGATGACCTTTTGATGCTTGATGTAATCGATTAGCTTGAGGGTTTGGGGAGCAGAGAAGCCAGTGAGAGCATTGAGGGAAATGACTGGTTCTACTTTGGGAGGGTCTAAGGGAGGGGTTATGTCAGTGGATTCAGGTGATTCAGACATAGAGGGATTTTCTTCATCTTCTTCCGAAATCTCCTCGGAGATGGCCATAAAAAGATTTTGTTATTTACACTTGTGGCCCGGGAAATATTTGGCATCACATTTATAACAAAGGCCTTTGAGTTGGCGTTCAGCCATTTCAGCCCGGGTCAATTTTTGGATCTTTAGTGGAGCAGAGGGAGTAGTGGGATTTACTGGTTTAGGGCAAGGGATGAAGGAGGGTTTGTGGTTTTGAAAAGATACAACATGTTGTGCTTCTTTAGCTCTTTTGGTAGCCTCCACCCAACTCTCAGGCTGAGCCATGAGGACATGGGCCCGAATTTCATCCTTGAGGTCGCTGATAAAACACTCTCGGAAAAAGGCATCAGACATGCCCTCTGTTCTAAAATCCAGGCGCTCAAAGGCAACTATAAAGTCTTCCACTGTTCCTAATTGTTTCAGCTTTGTCAAATGGCCCAAATGGTTGGTGTCAGTGTCAAAGTGTTCATAAATCTCTGCCACAAATTGTGTCCAAGCAATATACCCTTGACGAGAATTTTTTCTCCATTTCCATTGTTGCCAACGTTCTTGATCTAGATGGAGAACACTATACCAGAGTTTGGCCAAGTCATCTGTAATGATGTATAAAGAGAAGTAATGTTCCATTTGGGTTACCCAACCAGTGGGGTCTGAGCCATCAAATTTGGTCACATCTACCCATGGAAGGCGTAGGTCACGTTGAAACTGATGGTTCTGCAAGGTATGGTAATGAGAGGAATGGTCACCTTCAGTATGTGGGGGTGAGGAAGAGGAAGGGTTATCTGTAGGGATTTGCAGTTTGGTGCAGAGTGTCGAAAAGACTGATTCAAGCTGGGTGGTAAGGTCTTGTTTGATTTCGCCCATAGAGGACTGCATGGTTGTATTGATGGTGGCGACATTGGCACTGAGTTGTTTCACTTCTTGTTGGGTCTCAATGAGACCTGATTGCAAGGTGTTGAAGCAAGCTTCCAAGTCTTGGCTATGAGTATGGGCCATGAGGATGGGGGAACTGAAAAGGGGCGGGCGGGGTAAAAAAAATTGCCAAAAAAATTATATGGATGAATGTGATAACGGTGAAGAGATGAATCCAATGGAATAGATCTCAAATAATGGTGAAAACATTTCCAGACTTTTTTTATTTTTTTTATTTTATGGAGTTATACTTCGGTCTGAAGAATACTACAAAGAGAAAATGCCCAAATGCTTAACCAGAAACAAATGTGTATTTACTTGGCAACCCGAACACAGTTGCATGGCAATAGATCTTGTCTGTTTTAATTTGTTTATGTTTCTATCCCCAAGGGTTAGGTATTCAAGGATTCTACAGACAAGGGTTTGCCCTGTGCTATAGCTCTCTGAGATACGTGCAGGGTCCAACAGTAGTACTCGGCCCAATATCTCAGGGCATTAACTAAGGAGGATAGACCGTACCCTTAGCCGTAATACCCGACTACCCAGGTACTAGAGAGTATCTTCCCGAGTGTTGTTCTTGGTGACACTATAGCAGTCAAGCGGCCGATCGGTTTATCTAAAGAAGGCTTCAGGTAATTTAGGTCGATCCGTACACAGGTGTTGTCTGATGCGCTACCACTTGAAGGGGTACAAACAGGGGTTACAAGGGTGGCCAACAGATGTGCGCTTCAGTACCACTTGTATTTCCTGCGTGTATGAATCCCTCAACCGTGGGTTTATGCGCATAACGACGGATCTTTGTGGCTTAAAGACATCGGAATACATCTCTACCCTGAAAAAAAATTAACCCACACTTTCTGCCGAGGAAAGTGCTCTGATACCACTTGTAATATACCAGATATAAAATGTATGCAGAACAAAAATAAAATGCTAGTAATGGCAGAATAACAACAATATAACCAGAACATTCACCGTAATAACACTAAAATGATATAAGAATAACAACTGAAATAGCACTTTGAATCTGAAAGCAATGTTCACGGGCCTCTTCGAGGGGGAAACCTCCAGTTGAGAAGAGTTATATTACATTAATCTCCAAGCTAGGGTTCTCATACCCTCGACTCCTATTTATACTAAAAAGAAGCATCTAGAGGAAGATCATTCTAGAAGCAGAAGCTTCTATTAAGTCTTCTTACATCCACCTTATTCTATGTTATTGAAAGGCCTTATTAATATTGACCCTTATTACATCCGAATATATTATTCTACCTATGTGCGGGTTAAGACCCTAACACACCACTTCATTCAATCGAATAGAGTCAGTCGCCACCAAAATAGTGGGCATGCTCAATCATCGTGAGTCATAAAAAATTTCCAAATAAATCAAAGAAAAGAAAAGTCATTCCCAAACACAATTAAAAAAAGGGTGTTAAGTCGCAGTACCTTAAGAATTAGGAAAGACATTTTCATAAGCATTATAATTGACCATCCATTGGTTCTTGAATTGTGATTATGAAGGAGTCTAATCTTCGACGAACTGATGGGAGGAAGAACTTATGGATTTTTCTGAAAATCCATATTAGGTTCTTCAAATAGAATAAGGCGGATGTAAGAAGACCTAATAAAAGTTTCCGCTACTAGAAGGATCTTCCTCTAGATGCTTCTTTTTAGTATAAATAGGAGTCGAGGGTATGAGAACCCTAGCTTGGATATTATTGTAATAGTGCTTTGCTCAACTGGGGGTTGCCCCCTCGAAGAGGCCCGTGAACATTGCTTTCAGATTCAAAGTGTTATTTCTGTTATTGTCCTCATATCATTTCAGTGCTATTGTGGTGAACGTTCTGATTATATTGTTGTTATTCTACCATTTCTAGTATTTTATTTATGTTCTGCATACATTTTATATCTGGCATATTACAAGTGGTATCAGAGCACTTTCCTCGGCAGAAAGTGTGGGTTAAATTTTTTTCAGGGTAGAGACGTATTACGGAGTCTTTAAGCCACAGAGATCTGTCGTTACACGCATAAACCTGCGGTTGAGGGATTCATACACGCAGGAAATACAAGTGGTACTTAAGTGCACATCTGTTGGCCACCCTTCTAACCCCTGTTGGTACCCCTTCGAGTGGTAGCGCATCAGAGAGCACATGTGTATGGATCGGCCTAGATTACCTGAAGCCCTCTTTACATAAACCAATCGGTCACTTGACTGCTATAGTGTCACTGAGAACAGCACTCGGGAAGATACTCTCTAGTACCTGGGTAGTCGGTTAGTACGGCTAAGGGTACGATCTATCCTCCTTAGTTAGTGCCCTGAGATATTGGGCCAAGTACTATTGTTGGACCTTGCACGTATATCAGAGAGCTATAGCACAGGGAAAACCCTTATCTGTAGAACCCTTGAAAACCTAACCCTTGGGGACAAAAACATAAACAAATTAAAACAAAAAAGATCTATTGTCGCGCAACTGTGTTCGGGTTTCCAAGTAAATACACATTTCTTTATGGTTAAGCATTTGGGAATTTCATCTCTGCAGTATTCTTCAAGAAGGAGTATAACTCCGGGGGTGAAAAAAGAAAAAAGAGTCTGGAAATTTTTTCACCATTATTTGAGACCTATTCCATTGGATTCATCTCGTCGCCCTCATAGAACAACTTGTTGTAGTCTCTAGAATGACCATTAAGAGGATGTTAGAGTTATTTAGTTAATAACAATCATGTAGACTATAGATTTAGGAATTTTAATAAAATCACTTTTTTACTTACTCTAAATCATGCTTTAGTGTTCTATTGTAATGAACATAAATTTGTATATAAACATAAAATTAATAATAACCATAATAACAATAATGTTAAATGAAATAACACATATTATCTAAAGGACATGACCTAATGAAGGGACATGACCCATCAACCATCAACCATTGAAACTAGTCAATGATATACATACATAGTGACATGCCATTGTTTCATCATTCATTCAATTATATCATCTATCTTATTCATTATTAAATGTATTTACTAATTGTCGTATATGGATTTTAACATATTTTCATTATACTCAGTAAACAAACTTTGTTCATTTCATTTGGTATCATAGTCACAATCTTATTTGACTTTTGTCCACACTCATTTAATTTTGAGAGTTTCTCTAACTCCAATTTTTTCGCCATAGATTGGTTTTTTTCCATTTATAATTCAAAAAATTTCATGAAGATCACATTGCTACCAATATTTATAAGTGTAGAAAGAAAAAACGGAAAAGGAATAAAGGATGGAATCAACAATCTCTATGAGAGTAATATTTGTAATCTTTGTGAGGGGAATTCATAACCAGAAGCACCATGTAATCTATGTGAGGGGAATCAGTAATCGGAAGAACCATGTAATCTCTATGAGGGGAATCAGTAAGCTTCATTGAATCCATTAATTGTATGGTAGCTACAAGTGAGACAAAACACTATTTAAAATAAAAATATATATTCCTAGCATACTTTGTCAACCCTTATTGGAGTCTTCATTGTTATACTGTGGTTGAGAGCTTCAAACTATGTTGTCACTCGGATAGAATCAATCTAAATCACACCTTATCAACTGATAAAAGCTACCAGATATTAAGTTACAGACCAAAAATCCCTACATTTTAGATGAATTTGTAATCGCCAATCGAACGAAATACAATGTAAGAGATAACAATTCATGGGCAATTAGAGAGGTGTTGTTGTAATGTAGTGAAGATTCTTAGGAAATATGGAGATTCGTCGCAACCTTAACCACACACAGAAACTATCCTTAAGAAGTAAGAGATAGCAAAGAAGTTAAACAACTTAAAAATTCAAGTGGGGTTTGTGTCACTCTTCCATCCAAATCAAGTTGTTGCACTTGTGGTCGTTCAAGCCAATCACCACTTCATTCAATCGAATAGATTCAGTCGCCACCAAAATAGTGGGCATGCTCAATCATCGTGAGTCATAAAAATTTGCCAATTAAATCAAAGAAATAAAAAGTCATTCCCAAACACAATTAAAAAAAGGGTGTTAAGTCGCAGTACCTTTAGAATTAGGAAAGACATTTTCATAAGAATTATAATTGACCATCCATTGTGTTGGCGAAGGAAGTCACTCCTGGATTGCTAGCAGGAGCAGAGCCCGACGCCCATCAGTTTTATGTCACGGTTGTTTATAGATGGGATGATCGAATGGAAGCCAACTCAAAACAATATCATTCCAACTCCAAAACTAGGCCAGGCATGCAAAGGTGAGTGAGGTCTTATATAAACTTCGGACAGTGAGTTGTAGTAAAGGGTGAATAGGCGGAAGACTTATATAAGAGAAAAGCGGAGGTCTGTTATAAACATCGAGTTCCTAACAGACTGTAGAAGAAGACATCCAAACGCAATATCATCTTACATTCGAACTCAAAGCCAGAGAATGCAATAATGCAACAATAAATCTTTTATCATAACATAACTGCAATAATTCACGTGAATCAGTCAATCATGAACTCTCTTAGCATGAGACGAAAATTAGATGGAGTAAGAAATACTGTTTGTCATAAAACAAGAGATCTCATATACAGATGCATAAGCAGAAAACTAGAATATATGTTAAAACTTTACAGTAGGGAGCTCTGCTCTACCATCGATGATTACAAAAATGGAAAAAACGCCTACATATACTCTCCCCCCTTTTGCCCAGCAGAAGCGTCTCCGAACCTTCAAGGTGTGGCATCTCCTCAATCAAATCTGGCCTGCACTCTCCTATCATACGCCACCTTAATTATGCATGGCTCTCACCAGGGGGTAGTTGAGCCTTAAAATGTTGATTTAGCGTGTGCAGGCTTCCCTGGCGGGTTGAGGACTCAGTGTGGCTTCCATGGAAAGAACCAGTACAGAAGACCACCTGGGGTGGACCTTCCAGCCGGGACGTCCATTCCTTGTAATTAATGAGTGAAGAGAGGCTTCAACCACCTTATCTCCTCTTCATTCATCCCCAGCAAGCATCGGGACTTAGATCACATCAAGTCAACGTCTGGAGGATGCAATGCCTCTTCTATTGAATCTTAATCCGGTGCCTTTGGCTCCCCTGAGTGACCACGGGTTGTGACCCTTCGCCTATCTATCAGAGTGCCTTCGGCGCTTTCGGGGTTCGCAGATGAGAAAGAGCAGGTATTTCCCCCTTCAAAATCGCGATGGGCGAAATGCCAGGAAGGCATAAAAATCGCCATGCGTCCCCCCACTGATCTGACGGTTCTGAATTAATTCAGCAATATTGCAGGCCAGGGTCCGAGACATTAGTGCCCCTCTTTTAGTCCTGCTCCTATGTGACCGGGCGCCAGAACCATGGGCCTAATTCTGGGCACTTTCAGCGTTTCGGGATTCGAGGTTTCTAGAGGTGAAATGATGAGAGACTTTTACCCCTTGAACTCCCGAATGCCAACGTGACAAGGATGGGCACCACACGTCCTTTAAATCTGACGGTCCTAAACTCACCCGACACTGCTGTGGACCCCAAGCCCTGGGCGCTCTCACTATCTCGTGCATCAGGGATATAAGGGAGCTGTTATTTGCGCTTTGAAACCGCGATAGGCGAAAAGGCGGTGAGCCTAATCGCGCGCCAGGTGTCCGTTTCAGATGGACGGCTAAGACTACCTCCTGACACTACGGGCCCGCCTTTGAGCGCTACCGGCATTTCGGGGTTCGGGGTTACGAACTATGAAATGACGAGAGAATTTTACCCCTTGAACTCCCGAATGTCGATATGCCGATCTGGCTGGATCCTGCGCCATGCCTCACTGGATCGGATGACCCAGATTTGTCCTGAAATATGGGAGTTGTCCCTTGTGCTAAATCTCGGGCAACCCGGTAGCCCCGAAAACCTGATGACCGTCGATTAAATCTGTAGGTGGATCTCGGCCGCTGACAGCAAAACTTCGCCCGCTCGCTTGACTCGTCACTGTAAAAGAGGATTCTCCCACACTGCGCTTGGGCACTTCCTATGCAACCTGCAGACCTGGGTTCTTTTGTGCCCGAGACAAAAATAATCGCTAACACATTGGTTCTTGAATTGTGATTATGAAGGAGTCTAAGCTTCGAGGAACTGGTGGGACGAAGAACTTATGGATTTTTCTGAAAATCCATATGAGGTTCTTCAAATTTGGTCTTTCCCTAGCCTCTGAAAGCCTCATATTGTTTTGGGGGTATTGTACCTGGGCTTATTCCCTTGGGGTCCCCTCCTTTGGAGAATGAAACTTTGGAAACCCTAGAGAAATTGGCTAATTCCATTTGCATGAGTGTCAAAGTATATTCTATCAAACCCCTTTATGGTTCTATTGGACAGAGGAAGAATCTAGAGGATTCACGGGGGCTTACGGATATTTCAAGGACAGTAGTACAGAGAGTTGGTGCTTCCACTTTCCAAGAGGAGGGATCAAAGGTTGATGGCGATCAAGGCCATTTACTCCAATTCAGTGGAGTAGATAGGGTCTCATGATGTCGGGACTTAATAACTTTTATCAACACTTCATCATTTCAAAATCCCCACAGTGTAAAGTGAGAGGGTTACGATCCTTAAGCATCATAAAGGTAGGGTTCCATTGTTTCCTGATATCTTGTGTGGCAATCTATTGAGTAATGAATGGAGGGGAGAAGTTACAATCCGGTGGTGAAAGTTTTTTTAGTGCTTCTTTATAATTAGAGGCTTTAAGTGAGGTGAAATTATATTCTCCAAGGGTTGATTCAAAATTCATCCTTCCATTCATGGGTTCTCATCTGGAATTTTGTGGTTCTCCTCCAAATGTGGGAGGTAGTGGGAATGTAGGATAAATTTGGAAGAGGAAAAGTGTGTGAAGAAATGAAAAGAACCTATGAATATGGTTCTTTGGTTGGATTTCAAACTAAATAACATGATAAATATAATGTGGAAGGATTTAGTGGGGCATATTCACGGGATAAGGTCCTAAGAGATTGGGTTTGTGGTAACACGGCACCTATCATAGGTTATTCTCCTTAGTTCTTTATTTTATTTCAAGGTTGGATGGATTTTGTTTTCAATTTGGACTGGGACATGGAGAAGGTAATGAATATTAGTTGGAATATGGGGCCAAGCCATTTACTTATAAAAGATGGACTTTATCACTCAATACCAAATCAAAGCCCATAAATATGATGCCAATTTGGGTCTGCTTACCCATTTTGTCATTCATTTTCTACTCTGAATATGTCTTCAAAGAGATAGGGAAAACCTTTGGGATGTTCTACAAGGTAGATATGTCTTACAAAGACACAAGCATGCTTACACTAGCTCACATTCTAGTAGGGGTCGATTTGAAGGAAGGGTTGGTAGAGAGTATAGTGTTGAAAAGTGAGGATATATAGTTTTGTCAAGTATTGGCATTGTCATTCTTATGGGCATTTGGTGGTTGAGTGTTCATTACCCCATTGGAGGAAGCATTGGGCAAATAATTTGGGAAAATAAAATACTATTGAGAAGGGCTCAAAGTCTCCAGCATCGAATGTTGAAAGGGGAAAATCGAACACTACTATTATTACAAGTATGGCATGTGTAGAGAAGCAGACAAGAGATGGGGATCTACATCATGCAGTTCATTTAAAAACTTATCCTTCGACAAAATATGGTCATTTCTTACAGTAGAATAAGTTATCCACCAATCTCCTGCAACAGGTCGGGACCCTATCATTTTGGATAAAGGTAAGAATGTTGTTGCTACAGCTCCTCAATAATTGTATTCTTTTGTAAATGCATTATAGTTCAGCAATTTGAAAGGTCCTTTGGACATTGGTGGTTTAGGGGGTCAATGGGATTTTCTAAACAACTTATTGGGAGTAAAAGATCCTTACCCGTCATTTTTAGGACACCTACCTGGGGATCTTATTCAAAATAGAAAGAATCCTTTGTTTTCCATAAATATTATTACTCTAAATGATGACAAGGAAGACTCTAATGAATTTATTAATAGAGGGAAAACAAAGGGTTCCAAATATAATCTGTGGCTGAGGAAAAGAGGGGGTGAAAGGTTTTTAGGTGGAGTTATATGAAGGGGGTTTGGGACAGGTTTTTAGGTGGAGTTATATGGTGGGGCGCAAGGTTTTTAAGTCAAGGGGGTTTGGGACAGTTATATGACAAGGGTTCAGAAGGATCCTCTAGGAAAGAAAATATTGCTTTTCTCTAGCTCAAAAACAAGATAGTAATGAGATCTTGAGTAGAAAATAGAAGTCTTTGAAAGGGGTCATTAGAGGCTCAAAATCTCAATTGGAAGGTTTGCAATGATTTTGATAACCCAAAATTGCAGGGGGTCGGTCAATCCATCCAAAAACTTGGCATTAAAAAGGTTAATAAAAGCACAAAATCTAGATGTAATATTATTACAGGAAACCATGACTAAAGGGGAAAATTAGTGGTTGAGATGGAAAGAAGGTTTGGGGATTCGGATTTTTGTTTATAGACTCTAGGGGTAGGTCTAGGGGATTCATTTTGGGGTGGAGGAAATGGTCCCTTTCCTGCACTAACTCTTGGTCCTTCTCTTCATGTTTGGGAATAGCCCTTTTTCCTTGGGATTTGGGGAAAGACATCATTTTCCTTAATATATATGGGTTGTATTCAAGCAAGATTGTTTTCTGGAATGAAGTATTCAATTCAAATTGGATGTTAGGACCTAACTATTATTGGGGGTGACCTTAATTTCAATTTTGATTCCTTGGAAATATGGGGACCTATTACATATGTAGATTGTTTATTAGGGTATTTCATAAGGAAAATGGAAGAAGTTGGGCTGGTGGATATTGAGCTTTCAAAACTTAACTCTGCATGGAAAAAAAACAAAGTAGGTGAGACACAGGTTGCCAAGAGGCTTTATAGGTTCTTTATATCATAACTACTTCTAGAAGAACAAGCCAGATTCAAAGAATGGGTATCCCGTGGAGGTGATTCAAACCGTTCTCTAGTTTTACTAGAATTGGCTTCAATAAAAAATAAGCTTCCAGGTCCTTTGAAATTAAATCTGAAGTGGGTGAAAGAGGAGGATTATTTAAAAGAAATTAAAGATATATGGGTTTCATATAATTCTTCATCCAGAGACTTAGTTACACTATAGTTCGTGGAAAACTTTAAAATGGCCAAATAGACCACTATTGAGTGGTCTAAACTTAAAAATCAAATGGATGAGAGACTTCTTCAGTAGGTGGAGGACACGTTAGAAATATTATAAAATAGTGATGGCTTGGTTTTCTAAATGAAGACACAAAAGTTGAGTTATATTCCTCGGAATCAAAGAAGAGGGATATTATTGGAAAATGAAAAAACATGGAAACTAAAGAGTAGGGCCTTGTAGTTACAAGCAGGGGATGAGAACTCAAATTTTTTTCATAGATATGCAAACTTTAGAAAAAACATCAACTCGGTTTGGAAGATAGAGAAAAATTGTGGTGAATTAGCAACTCACTATAAGGAAATTGCTCAAGTAGGGGTGGAGTATTTTAGATATATTTATTAGGCATAAAAAGGGCAACAATTGAAGAGATGCTTATAACATCCTCTTTTCTAACCAGCTTTGTTAATCATCAAGATAATCGAATGTTAATGGAAGAAGTAAGCAGAGAAGAATTGTTTCTTGTATTACACAACTTTCAGAAAGACAAGAGTCTAGGCCCTGATGGGATGTCAGTTGAATTTTCTTGGTTGTTTTGATTTCATTGAAGAAGACTTGAAAATGGTGATAAAAGAATCTAGGTCTAATGTAAGGGTCCTAACCCGCACATACGTAGAACAATATATTTGGATGTAATAAAGGTCAATATTAATAAGGCCTTTCAATAAAATAGAATAACGCAGATGTAAGAAGACCTAATAGAAGCTTTCGCTTCTAGAAGGATCTTCCTCTAGATGCTTCTTTTTAGTATAAATAGAAGTCGAGGGTATGAGAACCCTAGCTTGGATATTATTGTAATAGAGCTCTTCTCAACTGGAGGTTGCCCCCTCGAAGAGGCCCATGAACATTGCTTTCAGAGTCAAAGTGTTATTTATGTTATTGTCCTCATATCATTTCAGTGCTATTGTGGTGAATGTTCTGGTTATATTGTTATTATTCTGCCATTTCTATCATTTTATTTATGTTATGCATACATTTTATATCTGGCATATTACAAGTGGTATCAAAGCACTTTCCTCGGCAGAAAGTGTGGGTTAAATTTTTTTCAAGGTAGAGACATATTCCAACGTCTTTAAGCCACAGAGATATGTCGTTACACGCATAAACCTACGGTTGAGGGATTCATACACGCAGGAAATACAAGTGGTACTTAAGTGCACATCTATTGGCCACCCTTGTAACCCTTGTTGGTACCCCTTCGAGTGGTATAGCGCATCAGACAGCACCTGTGTACAAATCAGCCTAGATTACCTGAAGCCCTCTTTATATAAACCGATCGGTCGCCTGATTGTTATAGTGTCACCATTAACAGCACTCGAGAAGATACTCTCTAGTACCTGGGTAGTCGGGTAGTACGGAAAAGGGTACGGTATATCCTCCTTAGTTAGTGCCCTGAGATATTGGGCCGAGTACTACTGTTGGTCCTCTCACGTATATCAAAGATCTATAGCATAGGGAAAACCCTTGTCTGTAGAACCCTTGAATACCTAACCCTTGGGGACAGAAACATAAACAAATTAAAACAGACAAGATCTATTGTCGTGCAACTATGTTTGGGTTGCCAAGTAAATACACATTTCTTTCTAGTTAAGCATTTGAGAATTTCATCTCTTCGCCCTCATAGAACAACTTGGTGTACTCTCTAGAATGACCGTTAAGAGGATGTTAGTGTTATTTAGTTAATAACAATTATGTAGGCTATAGATTTAGGAATTTTAATAAAATCACTTTTTTACTTACTCTAAATCATGCTTTAGTGTTCTATTGTAATGAACATAAATTTGTATATAAACATAAAATTAATAATAACAATAATGTTAAATGAAGTGACACATATTATCTAAAGGACATGACCTAATGAAGGGACATGACCCATCAACCATCAACCATTGAAACTAGTCAATGATATACGTACTGTTGGAAATATTGTCATTGATGGCAAAGGATGAGACAAAGGAAGAACAAGAGTTTTCATGTAAGAAAATTAGTGTATGGTTGAGTTTTGGATGGGCGCATATGATCGCTGAAGAGGGTCGCCGATAGTCGTCAGATCTGCAGAAGGTACACGAAGGTTAAGCCTCGGGAGGAACGCAGAGAGGGAGAACAGATCTGAGCTGTAGCATCTGAGAAGAAAACCCGACAGCCGTCAGATTTGTAAGAGTCGCGCAGGGGTTAAGTCCTACTATGCAGTGGAGAAATCCCGGACAAGTCATCAGGATATTGGAGAGAGAATCCTAGCTGTTGATCTGGGCAGGACATGCGTCAGCATTCTGGTGAGGCATCGGGATATTGGCCATCGGGAAATCGGGGATCCCGGTGATAAGTGAGTCGAGACATCAAAAGTCTCGAAATCCCGGAGGAACAGGGACCGTCCATCTGCAAGGACAGGTGGCAAAGGATCGGGCGCCGTCAGAGTTTTGCTCATCGGAGAATCGAGAATCGTAGTTTCACGAGTCCCGTGTTCAATTACAACAAAAACCCTGAAATCACGATGAAAGAAATCCCGACTGAACCTGAACCGTCAGATCAACATGTGATCTAGAGCGTCGATCCAACTCACGACAGCAGACCACGTCAACTAGGGACACGTGGCACAATCAGGTAATGACAGGTGTCAGGTAGATTCAAAACTTTAGGCACATGTTAGTCATGAATCAGAGTGACACATGGCAGTATTTAACACGTGTCAAATCACGTGTGACGTCAGCAGAGTATCGGGGATAGAGGATTAGGATTTTGAAATGTCAAAATCTCTTGACAATGAGAACCCCAAAATCGCGATATGTGATTTCACGATGTAATCGCAGTCGTTGAAGTTAGAAGTGATCTAGACCATTGATTCTCTGCATGGAGTATCGGGGATCGGGAATCGGGATTTTGAAATGCCAAAATCTCTTGACATCAAGAACTCTGAAATCGCGATATGCAATTTCGCGATTTGATCGCAGCCGTTAGAGAAAGAATGAGATCTGGACCGTTGATTTCCTTCAAAGGAGCGTCGAGATTTGGACGATCGGGAATCCCACGGGTGTATGCATTGAGGCATCACAAACCCCGCAGCCCCGACGGGTTAAGGTTGTGGTCACGGAGTGACGGTCACGTGATGGTAGGTCACATGGACCATTGAGTAGCCGGAAGGGGCTAAAGCTCGGGGAAGGATCACATCGGGAATCGGGATTTGTAAGAGAAAAGAACAATGAACACCAAGAATGCCAAAAAACCTGAAAGGCGCGCGTAGGTTTAATTCAAAATTTTTACAGAGCTATAAATATGGACCCAGAGCAATAGGGATCTGAGGAGCGTTGAATGTTTTTGACCCATGGTCTTAAGAAGGGGTCGATGCCCTTCTCTATGACAGATCTGCAAGCAAAGGAGAGCGGTAAGGATTTTGATTGGTTGCAGGGGTCCTTTTGCAGGATGTGGAGGCCAGTTGCTGTCAGTAGGGACATCTACAGGTTGTTGAGGTCATTTGTGCAGGGTGCAGGGAAGGTTTGAGGAGGGAGGAACCTCATTGTGGTAGTTGGTTGGCATATCTACATTGACAGAGAGTTCTCTGCAGTGGGTTTGGAAACTAGGAGAGCGGAGGCATCATCTCCAGGTTTATTGTCTTGTTTAATGTGTGTTTTAGAGGCTTTTACAGCTGCCTTGCAGTCAATAGATCTGTGTTTCCTTTAGAGATAATTGCAGTTGTTGTCATAGCCACGAGAAAATTGTGTATTGATGTGATTTCGGGATACAAGTCTTAATAAGATGCCAGAACTGTCTCTTCTAAAAGAAGATGATGGTCAGCGCATAGAACACATGTGAATCCAGGGTTGAAACTGCCTGATCTAGTGTGAAAATAGATGAAACGTGGCTAGCAGTGAGTCTGAGGGTTAAAGCCCTCAGTAGAAGCATCCTACCAGTAGAAACTAGTGTTATCTTCAGGAGGTTGAAGCTCCCTTCCAGGAAAGGCTGGTAAACGAGAGAAGGTTGCAGCCTTCTGCAGGTAGAAGCCTGCGTACTAGTATGAGTCTGCACTAGTACAATGTTGTAAAACATTTTCTTAATAATAATTATTGAAGACAGAGACAACGGCAGTGGTGGTTTTCTCCCGATTTGGGTTTCCACCTTAAATCCTGGTGTTCATGTGTTTTACTCATGTGCGTTGGTTTATTTCTTATTTACTGCACTGAATTACTGCTTAATAGACAGCTAATGAATGAAGAAATTCATAATAAGATCTCTGAATGCACTCTTGTTTTCTTAAGACTATACAATAGCTGGTCTCTACAAAGTAACCTAAGGTTTTCAGTGAAAGAAAAGAGAAAATCAATTGATTGCTCAAAATACTGATTCACCCCCCCCTCTCAGTATTTCTCAACAATTGGTATCAGAGCAGGTTCTTCTGAAAAGGCTTAGCCGCTAAAAGGAAGATCAATCAAAATGAGAAATCAAGACGGAATAGCATCTATCAGGCCTCCACTCTTCAATGGAAACAACTTAATCTTCTGGAAAACAAGGATGAGATCTTATCTTCAGTCTCTGGGAGTAGATGTATGGGCTATTGTTGAAGGAGGATATCAATATCCATCTGCAGTACCAACAGATC
>ML794859.1:300480-314851 GCA_009831015.1 Picea engelmannii | reverse complement strand
ATATATATATATATATATATATATATATCTGAAAAAAAAAATCACCATTATTTGAGACCTATTCCATTGGATTCATATCTTCACCCTCATCACATTCATCCATATCATTTTTCGGCAAAATTTTTGACCCCGCCCGCTCCTTTTCAGTTCCCCCATCCTCATGGCCCATACCCGTAGCCAAGACTTGGAAGATCACTTCAACACCTTGCAATCTGGTCTCATCGAGACCCAATAAGAAGTGAAACAACTCAGTGCCAATGTTGCCTCCATCAATACAACCATGCAGTCTTCAATGGAGGAAATCAAACAAGACCTCACCACCCAGCTTGAATCAGTATTTTCGGCACTCTGCACCAAATTGCACATCCCTACAGATAACCCTTCCTCTTCCTCACCTCCATAGACTGAAGGTGACCATTCCCCTCATTCCCATAACTTTCAGAACCATTACTTTCAACGTGATCTACGCCTTCCGCGGGTGGATGTGACCAAATTTGATGGCTCAAACCCCACTGGTTGGGTAACCCAAATGGAACATTATTTCTCTTTATACGGCATTACAGATGACTTGGCCAAACTCCGGTATGGTGTTCTCCATCTAGGTCAAAAATGTTGGCAATGGTAGCAATGGAGAAAAACTTATCGTCAAGGGTATATTGCTTGGACACACTTTGTGGTGGAGCTTTATGAACGCTTTGACACTGACACCAACCATTTGGGCCATTTGACAAAGTTGAAACAATTAGGAACAGTGGAAGACTTTATAGTTGCCTTTGAGCGCCTTGCTTTTAGAACAGAGGGCATGTATGATGCCTTTTTCCGAGAGTGTTTTATCAGCGGCCTCAAGGATGAGATTCGGGCCCATGTCCTCATGGCTCGTCCTCATAGTTGGGTGGAGGCTACTAAAAGAGCTAAAGAATCACAACAAGTTGTATCTTCTCAAAACTAAAAACCCTCATTTATCCCTGGCCCTAAACCAGTAAATCCCACTACTCCCTCTACTCCACTCAAGATCCAAAAATTGACCAGGGCTGAAATGGTTGAACGCCAACTCAAATGCCTTTGTTATAACTGTGATGACAAATATTTCCTGAGCCACAAGTGTAAAGAACAAAATATTTTTATGGCCATCTCCGAGTATATTTCGGAAGAGGATGTAGAAACTCCCCTTGTGTCTGAGTCACCTAAATCCACTGACATAACCCCTCCCTCAGACTCTCCTGAAGTAGAACCGATCATTTCCCTCAATGCTCTCACCGGCTTCTTTGCTCCCCAAACCCTCAAGCTAATCGGTTACATCAAGCATCGGAAGGTCATCATTCTAGTTGACAGTGGCAGCACCCATAATTTTATTCATCATCGCATTGCCCAAGAAATTCATTACTACATCCATGCCGTCAATAATTTCCAAATCATGATTGCCAATGGAGGTTCCATGAAATGTGGAGGGCATTGTGAAAATGTGTGTCTCCAAATTGGTGACTACCACCTGAAATCCCATATGTTTTCTATAGACATGGGAGGTTGTGACATTGTGTTGGGTGCAGACTGGCTAAGGACTTTGGGTCCCATTCTCATGGATTTTAAGGACTTAACCATGCAATTCAACCAGGGGGGCCACCAATATAAGTTCCAAGGCATCATCGTTGGTTCACCTGATATCATTAGTTCCCATCGCATGGAAAAGCTACTCAAAAAATATCATTCTGGTGTTATCGCCCAACTCCATGCCATACAAGCAATAGAGACACCCTCAGTCCCGCAAGACCTCCAAGCCGTCCTTTCTAGACATCAATTGGTCTTTTCCACTCCCCAAGGACTCCCTCCTTCCCATGGTGTTCATGATCATTCCATTCCCCTTGTACCCAGAATCCTTCCTCCCAATATCCGTCCGTATCGTCACCCATTTTCCCAAAAAAATGAAATTGAGAAAATGGTCTAGGAACTCCTTAATGCAGACATTATCCGCCCTAGTACGAGACCCTAATCTTCTCCTGTGGTCATGGTTCTGAAGAAAGAAGGTTCTTAGCTAATGTGTCTTTACTTTGGTGCCCTCAACAAACTTACCATCAAAGACAAATTCCCCATTCATGTCATTGATGACCTCCTGGATGAATTCAGTGGCGCCCAATTCTTCACTAAACTGGATTTTCGTTCGGGCTACCACCATATATGTATGAAAGAGGCAGACATTCCCAAGACTGCCTTTAGAACTCATGAGGGACACTATGAGTTTTTGGTCATTCCCTTTGACTTGTGTAATGCCCCCTCCACCTTCCAAAGCCTCATGAATCATGTCTTCCATCATTTTCTCCACCATTATGTCTTAGTTTTCTTTGATGATATCCTCATCTATAGAAAAACCTGGATAGACCATCTTGTTCATGTGGATCGAGTTCTCTATCTACTCTCTCAGCACCAACTTTTCCTGAAATGATCTAAATGTGCTTTTGGCGCCTCAAAAGTAAAATACTTGGGCCATCTGGTTGGAAAGGATGGTGTCAGGGTGGATCCTCAAAAGATTGAAGCTATGCAAGACTGGCCTTACCCAAAGACTCTTAAGAGCTTGCGTGGATTTATGGGCTTAATAGGGTATTATCGCAAGTTTTTTCAGAATTATGGGAAGTTTGTAGCACCTCTCACTGCTCTCCTCAAAAATAACTCTTTCACGTGGACTCCAGTCGTTGCCCATGCTTTTCAAACCTTGAAGATGGCCATATGCATCGATCCAGTCCTCTCCCTTCCCGATTTCTCAAAGACCTTTATGTTGGAATGTGATGCCTCAGGGAAAGGAATTGGTGTTGTCCTTATGCAAGAGGGTCGACCTTTGGCCTTTACCAGCAAGCAACTATCTGAAAGAAATCTGGGCAAATCCATCTATGAAAAGGAAATGTTGGCTATTCTGCATGTCGTTGATCTGTGGCACCCTTATCTATTGGGGCAACAATTCCAAATTAAGACAGACCATCAAAGCCTCAAGTATTTTCTGGAACAACGCATTTCCTCCCCAGAACAACAAAAATGGGTGACTAAGCTATTTGGATATGATTATGACATCATTTACAAGAAAGGCAAAGACAATGTGGTTGCGGATGCACTTTCCCGAAAATATGAAGATGAAGGATCCCTTTTTTCTCTTTCATTCATTGTACCAGATTGGCTCCAAGCCGTTCGCCAGGAATAGCTACAATATCCCAAAAGTTCGCAGCTGATCCAACAATTGCAGTCCAATGCTCCAGCTTCCCCAGGGTACTCTTGGCTCCATGATGAACTTCGATACAAAGGTCGTTTGTATTTAAGTAAGCAATCAAAGCTTAAATCCACGGTACTTTCTGAGCTTCATTCTACACACACAGCAGGGCACTCCAGGTTCACCAAAACCTATGACAGGGTCAAACATTCATTTTTCTGGGATGGTATGAAACAGGACATTCATAATTTTGTCACTGAATGTGATGTGTGTCAATGCAACAAGGGAGAAACAGTGAAATCTCCAGGCACACTACAACCGCTCCCGATTCCACCTGTTATTTGGAAGGATATCTCTATGGATTTTACTACAGGCTTACCCAAATCGAGAAATAAATCAGTCATCATGGTGGTTGTTGATCGCCTTTCCAAGTATGCTCATTTCTGCACCCTTCAACACTCGTTTACAGCATCCACGGTGGCTCAAATTTTCATGGATCAGGTCTTCAAGCTTCATGGCATGCCGCACTCTATTGTTTCTGATCGCGACCCAACTTTCACAAGCAATTTTTGGCAAGAAATGTTCAAGATACAAGGCACCGAATTGCATCTCAGCACAGCTTATCATCCCCAGACTGATGGCCAAATGGAAGTTTTCAACAAGTGTTTGGAAACATATTTGAGGTGTTTTGCCCCGGAAAAACAAAATCAGTGGGCTCAATGGTTACCCCTAGCTGAATGGTGGTACAACACTTCATACCATACAACTACATGCATGACTCATTTTGAAGTGGTATATGGATAGAAGCCACATTCAGTTCTTTCATACTTATCGGGTGCCTCAAAGGTCCAGGCGGTTGACCTAACACTTACAGCTCAAGAGGCTATTCTCTATACCCTCAAAGAGAATTTGGTCATGGCACGGAATCGCATGAAGCAAAAAGCATATCAAGGTCACTCTGAATGACAATTTGCAGAAGGGGATCAGGTGTTTCTTCGACTACAACCTTACAAGAAAACTTCCCTCAAGTTCGAGCATTGTCAGAAGATAGCGCTCAAATTTTATGGCCCTTATACCGTTCTCAAGTGTGTGGGACAAGTAGCCTATCAGTTAGCTTTTCCCATCCATTCGAAGCTAGATCATGTTTTTCATGTTTCATGCTTAAAGAACGTGATTGGAGTTAAGTGCCAAATTCAAACCAACCTTCCAGAGTTAGTTGAAGAAGGATCCATTTGGCTATAGCCAGAAGCAGTTTTGGACCAGCGTGAGCGTCGCCTACGTCAGAAAACCGTCAAGGAAGTGCTAGTCCAGTGGAAAGATACAACTCCAGCAGATGCCACTTGGGAACCAGCTACCATTCTGCAACAATTTCCTCATCTCAAGCCTTGAGGACAAGGTTGTTTTTAAGGGGGCGGACATGTTAGGGTCCTAACCTGCACATAGGTAGAACAATATATTTGGATGTAATAAAGGTCAATATTAATAAGGCCTTTCAACAAAATAGAATAAGGTAGATGTAAGAAGACGGAATAGAAGCTTCCGCTTCTAGAAGGATCTTCCTCTAGATGTTTATTTTTAGTATAAATAGGAGTCGAGGGTATGAGAACCCTAGCTTGGATATTATTGAATAGAGCTCTGCTCAACTGGAGGTTTCCCCCTCGAAAAGGCCCGTGAACATTTCTTTCAAATTCAAAGTGTTATTTATGTTATTGTCCTCATATCATTTCAGTGCTATTGTGGTGAATGTTCTGGTTATATTGTTGCTATTCTGCTATTTCTAGCATTTTATTTCTGTTCTACATACATTTTATATCTAGCATATTACATCTACTAGGAATCTTTTGTCATCCTTTAATGTAACTTCTATATCTCTTATCCCAAAGTGGGATAACCCAACAACCTTACAAAATTTCAGGCCAATTTCCTTGTGCAATCACATTTATGAAATTAAAACAAAAATCATAGCTAGAATATTGAAGGCTATTATGTCAAGTACCATTTTATGAAGAACAATTGGGTTTTTTGGGGGGAAGATAGATTCGTGAAGCTATAGGAGTGGCCCGGGAGGGTCTTCACACAATAATAGTGAAAAATCTCAAGGCCAAAGGTAGACTTATCTGGTGCATATGACGAGGTCAATTGGCTTTATCTAAGACTTTTGATTATTCATTTGGGTTTCTATGCTCCTTTTTCCTCTTGGGTAATGGACTGTGTTATTTCAGTCTCTTGTCAAATATTATAAATGGTTTAGAAACTCCTTTCTTCAACCCTGAAAGGGGATTGTGCCATGGATGCTCTCTTTCCCCTTTGAATTTTCTATTAGTGGTAGAAGGTCTTAGTGGAGCTTTAAGGGAGGCCCATAGCACTGGCAACTTCAAAGGTATAAAAGTGGTGAACACATGCTCCTTGACACATCTCCTATTTGTCGATGATATCTTGATTTTTTGTGATGGCTCTAGGAGGGATGTTACTAAACTAAAGGAAATCTTTGAGTCGTTTTGTATAGCTACAAATATGAAGATAAATCTTGAAATGACTATTATTTCCTTCTATGGGATTGTTGATGCAGACAAAGTTTACATGACTCACTTACTCCCTTATCATCACTATGATCTGGAGAATGGATTAAAATACTTGGGATTTTTTCTCAAGTCAAATGATGACCAAAAAACATATTGAAAATGTTTAAGCTCAAAAGTAAAGAAAAGACTAGATCTATGGTGCAACAGATGGCTCTCGAGTGGTGATAGGTTGATTTTGGTTAAAGTTATGTTAGATGCAATACTTGTATATTGGGTGTCCTTATCCTGGATTCCAAAAGGGGTGTTAGAACAAATAAGAATATTGTTCTTCAGGTTCATTTCATCGGGGAGAAGGGACAAAAAATGATTACCTTTAGTAAAATGGAAGAAGTTGGCAATTCCAAAAGCTCTAGGGGGTTGGGGACTTGAAAACATTTTCTTGTTTTCAAAAGCATTAGCTACAAAAAGTGTTTGGAGGTTAATTCAGAAGAAAACACTATGGTGCAAAGTGGTTCAAATGAAAAGTATATACACATATCTTGAATATGGATAAGAAATCATGTGAAGAATCTGCATAATGTTTCTATTATATAGAAAGTTGTAGTTGTATATTTTCCTTTAGTTGGTAACTAGATGATTTGGAAAATGGTAGAGGCACTAAGGTGCAAGTGGGGCTAGATCCATGGATTGGGAATGGAGAGGAATTTAGACTCTCAAGTCATATTATATTAAACTTGAGAGCTATTGTCATAGATAGCAAATCCTCATCTTCTATTATATGGAAATTTGTAGTTGTAGCTTTTCCTTTAGCTGGTAACTAGCTTATTTGGAAAATTGGTAAAGGAACTAAGGTACAAGTGGGGATAGATCCATGGATTCGGTGTGGAGAGGACTTTAGAATCCCGAGTCCCAAGCCATATTATATTAAACTTGACAACTACAGAAATCTCAAATTTGTCATATATAGAAAATCCTCATCTAATGATGATTTGGTACCAAGTACATTTTAGTGGGACATTCGTATTTTTGTGCACTTACTTAATATAAAGGTCTTATTAAAAAGAATTACTATAGCAACCATGGTATACCGAGAAAAATAAGTATGAATTCCACAAATGATCCAAGTTTTTGGATTCAATGTCCCTTTTATGAAAGGGAATAATTATCCACCTTTAAAAATAAAAATATAGTTTGTCACAATTGTTAGAGATTATATACAGCAAAGGAATATTCATGCAACTCACAAATGCATACATTTCTTAGATCACAAATTAAGAAACAAGAGCCATAATTAATCATAATCAAAGTTTGGTTTCTCAAATCAATAAGTTGAAGAACGAGATGAAGTCACAACAAGAAAAGTTACAGAAACTTACCAACAAATAAACTATGATAGATAAAGAAACAATCATTGATCTCGTTGAAATAGAGACGTCATCAAATGTAAAAAACTAGACCTTGGAAAAAGGAACTAGCACAATTCCAATTAAAGTCTTATCAACCAATTAATCATCAAAAGTATCTAAAGACAAACGTTCCAAAAACAAGACACAAGATGCAAGGATGTCTCATCGTTATCCTTGTTATAAAATTCATTATCTTATTCAACGAACTAACCACAAATGAAATCGATATGAAAAACCAAGTGAAGATCATATTCTATTGAAGAGAAGCTCAAGTGTGGAATCTTATAATTTCCCAAATCATAAAAATCATCGTCACATAGTTCCGCAAAAAAGTTCACTATTGTAAATCATTCAATCCTATCCCAAGATGTTCTTAAGGAGGGATGTTAGGATATTTAGACACTTAGGAGTTAGTTAATATCTACTTGGTCTAATGTGTCGTTAGGTAAAAGTTTGTTTCTTAGTGTGTTTATTTAGTATGTATTAGTATGCATTTGTAGTTAGGAAATCCGACGGTCACGATATGTTTCCGGCATAGAGTGATGTGACGGTTCATATTCTCCTCGATCTTAACGACCATTCATCGGTGGCTTAACACCCGATTGGTCCATGATCTCTATTTAAAGAAAATGGAGGGTCATTTGTTGATGATCGATTGTGAGAAACTCTCTTGTAAAATCTCTTTGTAATCTATTTCTTTTGCATTAATAAACTACTCCAAGTGGTCGTGTTCGCTGGGGTCATGGATGTTTCCCCGTAGGGGTTTTACCACATCAAAACATTGGTGTGTTGATCTTTGATCTGGTTGTGTGAGTGGTTACCGAAGGTGTTCATCCTCCGTTGGAATAGCTGTGTTGTCGAACATGGTATCAGAGACTGTTTGAAGACCTACTCCTGTTGTAGATCGAAATCGTGAAGTCGAGTTTTCTCATCTCCATTTTCTATCATTTCCGTACATTTATGGGCTGAGAGGATTGTTCCATTGTGTCTGGAGTGCTCGTTTCAGTCAGAAACACTTTTCATTTCACTCGAAAAGGTTTTTTTTTTCCCAAGAGACGACCATTTCAGTCAAATCTGGAGGTATAAAGCCTGAATACGCATTTTTTAAATTTTTTATTTTGGTTTTATTTTAGTTTATATTATTTGTTTCTAGGTTGATACTCTTTTAGATCTACGTATTCTCTTTGCCCCGTGCCCTATGCGATATTGGCAAATCAGAAACAGATAGGAAAAGGAGCATCATTCGGGTAAGCTAACCGAGATCTAACCCTTCTTGTCATCGAGAAGCGAAATTTTTTTGTGTGTGAAAATAGATTTTTTTTACCACGCTCTCCAAGGTTGCCTTCCACAACAACAATAAAAAAAAAAACCCCAATCCTTTTGTTAAAAAATACAATATATTTTTCTACACCATTTGGTTAAAAGTTGTCTTATTAAGTAAGAGGTCTTGAGTTCAAGTCTCTCTTTCATCATTTTTTTTGAAAATTTTCATGCTAAAATTGTAAATTGTATTTCACTTCAAGTATAAAAGTGAATCACTATAAGTAGCTTTAATATTTTATTTTAGAGTTATTTATTTTGCATACAGCTTTTTTTTTATAAAGTAACTTCATTGTAAAAGTGATCCCCACTTCTCTTTATAAAAGTGGGTCACTTCATAAAGAAACTTACACCACCACATGGTCATTTGGTTATCATTTGTCTTTTTTTTAAATGGCATAACTCTCACATCCGAAGTCCGCTTTCAGTGACGTTTTTTTAAACCGCCTAATTTTTCGAGATCTTTTCATCTAGATCATCAATTTCAGTTTTTAAATCCATATTATCTGCATATTTAATATGGATTCTACAAGTAATCTCTTACTTACCAGCACCAACTACTTCCAATGGAAATCTCATATGGAGGATTTATTAAGAAGTAAAGGCTTGTACCAGATTAACTTGGGAAAGGAAACAACACCCATTGATGATGATAAGAAAGTCAAATGGGATAACAGGAATAACGAAGCACGTGGATTAATCGGAATGTCCATCTCTCATGATTTAAGGTTCCACCTTCAATCAATTGATCAACCCAATGAAGCTTGGGACAAGATTGAATCTGTGTTTGGTAAACGCAATATTATTCGAGCACCACAGTTAGAAAAGCAAGTACTGACTTTAATTCCAAATGATTTTTCTTTCATTGAAGACTATCTATCTAAGCTTAAAACACTCGGAACTTTATGTGAAGAATGTAAGATAAAGATAGAAGAAGATCATTGCATCTATCTTATTCTTTCTAAGCTAAGTAGTGCATATTATGTGTTTGTATCTACCTTTTATGCCATGCAAGAGGCTCTAGGGACAGCTTATAAAAAACCCAGTGTTGAGAACTTTTGTGTTGCTTTGATTAAAGAGAAAGATAAGCTTGTACAACTTTGAGTGATCAGCACTGTAGGTACCTCCAACAAAGCCTTAGTCGTCCATCAGACAGATAATCCCAAGAAGCAACATCCTTGCCACAACAAGAAGCAATATAAGGGTCTCAAACCCACTCAGACAGCTTCTGCTCCTAATGGTGACAAATGAGAAAAATATAAAAGTAAGAAGACTGACAGACATTGCAACTTTTTTGATAAATATGGTCATGATGAGTCCAAATGTTTCAAGAAGATGGCAGCTTTAGAAGCAGCGATGAAGAAGCACAACATCAGTATTGATTCTACTTCTTCTTCTTCTTCTCATGGACATGCACTTTATGCTTCTGGTTTCTCCTTCAATACAACTTCTACTTCTTCTTCTTATGAGTGGCTTATTGATTATGGAGCATCTTATCATATGGCTAAAGATAGAGACATATTTTCTGCTCTAAATGAATGTAAAACCAAGAAAATATTTGTTGGTGATGATAGATCTCTTAGTGTTGAAGTATCTGGAACAGTTCAAGTAGAAAATAGTCATTTCAATGATGTATTATGTGTTCGAAATCTTTCTTGTAACCTTCTATTAGTATATCAAATCACTCATTCAGGTGAAGGTAAAACCGTAGAGTTATCACCTCATCAAGTTGTAATCAAGGATCTAAACAATCCTAAGCATGTTCTTACAACTGGAATTGTTGATGATATTACCAGATTGTACAAGTTTAACAACTTTGGGTCACCATCTTTTTCATCAATTTTTATTGCTCATAGCGATGACTTGAGCAAACTTTGGCATGCGCGGTTTGGTCATCTAAACTATTGCTCATTGCAACAACTATGTAATCAACAGATGGTGACTGGTCTTCCTCTTGTTTCATGCAGAGATGGTGTTTGTGTTGTTTATGTTCTTGGCAAACATCATCGGGACAGTTTTGACAAACGTGCCTCTTGGCACGCCTCAGGCCCTTTACAGCTTGTTCACAGTGATTTGTGCGGTCCACTTTCTTCTCCTTCTTTTTCTGGGTGCAAGTATTTCTTAACTTTCATTGATGACTTTTCCAGACGTATTTGGGTTTACTTCTTAAAACTTAAGAGCGAATTTTTTGACAAGTTTTTGTCCTACAAGGCCCTTGTAGAAAAGCAATGTGGACATCAAATTCAAAAGTTAAGAACAAATAATGGAGGAGAATATGTGAACAATAATTTTACAAGTTACTGCACTACACAAGGCATCCAAATGCAACACATTGTTCCATATACACCACAACAAAATGGTGTTGCTGAGAGAAAGAACTGCACATTAAAAGAAATGGCTAATTGTATGATCCAATCTAAGGGATTAAGTCTAAAGTATTGGGCAGAAGCAATCAACTGTGCAAATTACATAGTAAATCGCACTCCCACAAAGGCTCTTAAAAATATAACACCGGAAGAAGCTTGGACTAAAATTAAACGAGATGTAAGTCACTTTCGTGTATTTGGAAGTATAGCATGGGCTCACATTCCTGATGAGAAAATGAAAGCATTGCAGCCTAAAAGTGAGAAGTGTATATTTGTTGGTTATTTTGAAGATGTCAAAGGTTATAGACTTTTTCAACCATATTGTAATGAAATTATTATTAGAAGAGATGTTAAATTTGATGAAAATATCTTGGCCTGCGAGCCTAATTTGGTGATTGTGCCTTCTTCGGCCTGCAAGCCATCTTCAGCGTTTGTGCCTTCTTCGGTTCCTATTTTGGTTTCTTCTTCAGATGATGACAGTGAGGATGAAAATCCACCTCCGCCTTCTCATGTTCCTCCAGATGAGTCCTTTGAACCTAAACCAGCACCAGTGCCACAGCTTCCTAGATGGGTCCATTCAACACGAGAAGCAGCTAGTGATCTTATCAGTGATCCCTTCAGATCAACGTCGGACACATTCACAGTTCCAGCGAACCTCTTCCCTTTTGGCTCAAGTTTCAGAGACTCATGATCCAAAGACATTTGCAAAAGCTTCAGGTCATCCATATTGGGATACAATAATGAATGAAGAGTATCATTCTTTAATGGCCAACGATACTTGGGATCTTGTACCTCTTCCAAAAGGAATAAAACGTGTCAGATGTAAATGGGTCTACAGAACTAAGTTTGCATCAAATGGAAGTGTTGAAAGAAACAAAGCTCGGTTAGTTGCCAAAGGATTTTCCCAAGTTGAAGGAATTGACTATAATGAAACCTTCGCCCCTGTAACCAAAATGAATTCCATCCGCCTTGTTCTTTCCCTTGCTGCCTCACATAAATGAGAGGTCCATCAGATGGATGTTAAATCCTCCTCCTTGCATAGAGATTTGCAAGAAGAAATATACATGGAACAACCTCCTGGCTATGTCCAGAATGACCCTAGCCTTGTTTGTCGCCTTAAGAAATCTCTATATGGTCTTAAGCAAGCTCCCCGAGCTTGGTATGCCAAAATGGACAACTTTATTATTGACACTAGATTCTCTAGATGCCATTCTAATCCTAATATCTATACCAAGAAAGTAGGAACCCATCTCATAATCCTTGTCCTTTATGTTGATGACCTTATCTTTACTAGTAGTGACTCAAAACTTTTAAACCATGTGAAAATCAGCCTTAAGAAGAAATTTGAAATGACAAACTTAGCTTTTTTGCACTATTTCCTTGGCCTCCATGTTTTGCAAACCAATGGAAGAATTTTTCTTTCCCAGTCTAATTATGCTTGTGACCTTCTTCGTCGCTTTCACATGGATGATTGTAAACCAGCCCCTTTTCCCTTCCAGTCTGGAGTCAAGCTTAATGTCACTTGTACTTCTCCCGAAGTTGATGCCACCCTGCACTGTCAGTTAGTTGGTAGCCTCTTATACTTGACTCATACTCGTCCTGATCTTTCCTTTGTTGTTGGTCTTGTTGCCCGGTATATGCAAACACCCCATGAAAGCCATTGGAAAGCAGCTAAAAGAATACTTCGCTATGTTTGTGGTATAGTTCAGTTCGGGATACATTACAGTTCAGGGGGGACTCCTTTATTGGTTGGTTTCACTGATTCAGATTGGGCCGGCGACCCTGGTGATCGAAAGTCTACTACAGTTTATGTTTTCAACCTTGGTTCAGGACCTGTCACTTGGGCTTGTAAGAAACAATAGGCTATTGCACTTTCTTCAACAGAAGCATAATACCAAGCAGCGGTAAATGCAAGTCAGGTAGCCTTGTGGCTTCGATAGATCCTTTCAGAGTTTGGATTTCAGCAGCAGCATCTGACCAGCCTTTGGTGCGACAATCAGAGTGCCATCAAGCTCGCCAAAGACCTAGTTCAACATAATCGTAGCAAGCACATCAAGCTACACATGCACTTCATCAGAAATCTCATTCATGATCAAGTTATTGAAGTGCTCTTTTTCCCTACAGAAGATCAAGTGCAGACATTTTCACAAAGTCTCTTACAGAAGCGAAGTTTTCCAAATTTCGATCTATGTTAGGAGTTCATGAAGTTATCATTAACAGGGGATAGGCTCTAATGCCTCCTTCTCCTATTATGTCACTATTATAAATCCTTCAATCTTAGCCCAAATTGTTCTTGAGGGGGGATGTTAGGATATTTAGACACTTAGGCGTTATTTAAGATCTTCGTGATCTAATGTGTCGTTAGGTAAAAGTGTGTTTCTTTAGTATGCATTAGTATTCATTTGTAGTTAGGAAATCTGAAGGTCATGATATGTTCTCGACATACAGTGATCTGACGGTTCATATTCTCTTCGAACTTAACGGTCATTAATATGTGACTTAACACATGATTGGTCCATGATCTCTATTTAAAGAGCATGGAGGGTCATTTGTCGATGATCGATTGTAAGAAACTCTCTTGTAAAATCTCTCTATAATATTTTTCTTTTGCATTAATAAACTTCTCCAGGTGGTCGCGTTGGTTGGGGCCGTGGATATTTCCCCGTAGGGGTTTTACCACATCAAAACATCGATGTGTTGATCTTTGATCTGGTTGTGTGAGTGGTTACTGAAGGCGTTCGTCCTCTGTTGGAATCCATGTGTTGTCGAACAAGTCTAACCCTTTCACATTCAATGATGCTACTCAACACTTAGACGATCATATTGTCTCATGTGCTCAATCATCACCAACTCAATAATGAAGAATTAGGAGAGTGAATTACAAGCCAAAACGAATGCATAACCTTTTTTATGCTTTGAGGACAAAGCATCTTGAGAGGATAGGCAATAAATAAATAAATAAATATATATATATATCAAAATAATAATAATAATGTTAAATGAAGTGGCATCCTATCTAAAGGACATGACCTATCAAACATTGTGACTAGCCAATGCTATAAGTACACCTTCACATGGCATTGTACCATTATTCATTCAATTGCATCATCTATCATGTTCATTATTAAATATATTTATGAATTGTCCTATACGGATTTTAACTTACTATCCTTTTTACACTAAAAATTTAGTAAATGGACTTTGCTCATATTTCCAAAAATGAACTTTGTTCATTCATGAATTAATGACTTCAATAATATTTAAGTCATTATAGGGTTCATGCATCTAGGGTTTATGCAAAGCTTTTGCTATTCCTTAACTATAAAAGGACATGAGCTCTCCTCATTTTACAATCTTTGTATTTTCTCTCATCCAAGTTCTCTCGAGTTCTTTGTTTATTTGTGTTCAATTTCATATAGATATGCTTAGGGATCAGAGATTCAAATAAAGAGGTTTTCACTATAGTTTGGTATAGAAAAGTACATACAAAACTCTCATACAATTGCCTTATACTAATGAAATTGGGTGCAAATCAATACATCTATGAGCTAAGCTACTTGGGTCCAC
>ML794859.1:272260-289658 GCA_009831015.1 Picea engelmannii | reverse complement strand
AAGGGGGCTCCGGAATGGAACCTCAGTCGTAGATCTGGACGGTTGAACTCTGGCCGTCCATATCCTCTCGTCGCTTATCCTAATGCTTATTCATGTCCTGGCTTAAGTTGACTTCTCCTCCCCACATCTAACGGTCATTACCGACTCGGAGATCCTCTGAAAGAATCTCCTCCGTCCATCGGGGTTTCGAATATCACAACATTGAAATACGTAAACATTTGGTCCTCGGAATCCCCGATATCTCGATATGACGTCAGCTTCCGCTAGTCCCCTGGACTAGACCTTTTGGTCCATAAGACCTTCCTCTATATGACCACAGTCATATCCTTTCATCAGGGTTTTTCCCAAGGGCGTTGATGATTGCCACGCGTCTTTCTCAATTGGGCGGTCCCGATTAACTCTCGGGGTTTCAGGAATTTCGATGTCCGGGTTCCTTCGACCTCAGAAATGTCGATTCCTGATTTTCCGACTCTCATCAGATCTTCGACACCTGTCCCTCTGAACGGACGGCTCGGGTTATGTCGGGGTTTTCACCTGGGACTTTCCCATCCTCTTGTCCCTGGAAGTGTCGATTTCCCGATGCGCCAAACGGCGATGGCGCCTGATCTCTGCCACGCGTCCTCGACGATGGACGGTTCAAAGCTCCCGTCGGGATATCGTGAATCGCAATTCCAACATGCAAGAGGTTCTTGCCTCCGGGAACCCCGATTCTCTGATTCACGACTTCCTCGGATCCTCCGACACGTGTCCCTGCTGGTGGACGGTTATAAGCTTATCGGGATTTCGCGGATCGTGAATCCTGATGCAACGATCTCTTCACTCCTGGAATCCCCGATGGGTTAAATCCCGACTCCTGTCCTGATGTCTGACGCGTGTCCTACCGGGATCAACGGCTAGGATCCTTTCTCGGGATTTCGTGACCTACAAGGTCTCGATTCTCTTGACCTTCAAACCCCGATGACTCTTTCGGGACTCCTCGTCTGCATACTAGGACTTAAACCCTGCGCAACTTTCCCGAGATCTAACGGCTGACGGGATTTCGCAATCTTCCTCTGCGAATCCTGACCGTCGATTTCTCCTCCTATCCACGAGGACTTACCCTCCGCGTAACTTCCACAGATCTGACGGCTGTTGGGATCTCTGCTCAGATCTAACAGTTCTGATGCCACTTTTTGCACTCTTCCACAACTTTATGGACGGGGAAATCAACGGTCCGGATGTTCTCAGGGAACATGGGGATCTACGGCCCCTAAACTCCTCCCTACCCATGAAGACATAGGAAAATCAAGTGGTAAGGCCTTTTAACGCCCTACCTTCTCCTGCTAATCTAATGGTCATGGGGAAACTGTGGATTTCCCGACGAATTCTCATCCGTCGATTCGATATTCCTCCCTTAAGCTGCCATCTCGGGTTTTTAAGAGGATTGTTCCTCCTCGTGTAGGTTTACTAAGGTCTTACGCCTTCATCTTCTCCTCCACAGTTCTTCCTGGACTTTTCAAGGAGGGTCTCTCTACGGGGAGGTTTACCCAGGGCATTGTCTGAGGCAGGTAAGGGTATCATTCTCCCGCGAACCAGACATGAAGTCTAAACTAGATCAGTACGCATATAAATAACGACTTATGAGGACATAAGCCATACGTAGTTTTCTCATACAAGTATACAACTACTATTACTGATCATAGCACCATACAGACATTCTTATAATGAGATCATTCGCAGTTTATGAGCATATATGTCAGCATATAAATTTCAAGATGCAATATGAACAAAACACTTATCAGAAATAACTTCCGAAATGGGTGCAATTGCTAAAAGGGGTGCTCGTTTCCACCCAACCGTAGGCGTAGCGACTCCCAGCGGATTTACCACTAGCCACCCCCGAGCTGAGATCACGATGCTCTGAGACTGCGTCTCTCTGTCTGCCAGTGACCAGGAGCGAAGGTTGCAATCCTTCCTCTCTGCTATCACTCACTCTGCGTGGTGCCAGAGTTCCCCTCGCGTCTGCCCCCCTCTCAATCGCCTCTACCATACGCCTTATCCTCTCGCAAGGTTGCGTGTGGCGCGATTTTCCTCGCACTAATTAGGCCTGATGGCTCTACGGATGGGCGGTTCACCATCCCATCCCTCATCAAGCCATCCGCCTACCAGTCTGTGAGCCATTAATTTTCAGGGCTAGTGAGCCGCTTTTGGTTCTCCGGGCCAGTGGAGTCCAAATACGGTATTAAATTCTCGGTGGAGGTTAACACCACCTTTTCAGGTGCCTTCCACCGCCATCGTCGTCTCTTTTTCTGCACATCCCCTCATCAGCAGTCCTGCAATAAATTCAGAATGTTATTCACATTCATTGACCTCTTCCTCAAGGTCCATTTACATCACATATTCATATTTATGAGTTTGCCATAGTTCTTGGCCAGTCCAGTTATATTTACAAGTTGGGGGAAACAGGGTGTTACAGGGGGCTTGTGTTGGGGCTTCACAGCCACATGTTGAGGCTTCACACCCACATGGAGGAATAAACAAGTCTAATTTAATATTGAGTTTAGTGAAGGGCTCCTTAAAGTAAGTTAAGGGCTTCTAAACTCACTTTGGACTCCTATAAAGGAAGAGGCAATGTGAGGATCATTGTGACATCTCATTGTGACATTATAGAGTTGCCATAAGTGAGTGAGCACTTGTGCCAAGGAGATTGGGAGGTAAAATTTCAACAAAGGAAATTCTTTACTTTGGCAAATCTAGCCTAGGGTTTCTGGACATTTTGTTTTCTGATTTTTTGTTGAGGAATGACAGTCGCACGTGTGGTACGAACAGTATGTACAGTCTGTACGGCTGACGTCAGCAAGTTGTACAATAGGTGACATAAGCATCCAACAAGGTGACATCAACAAAGTAAAACAGCAGGTTTGCAAGTTGGACAAGTTTTTCTAGAATTTGTTGAAAGTTGTAATTTTGTTAGGAGGATTGGTTTTGTCCTCAGAAATTCTCAATCACAAAATTTTACAAAACAAAAATTTGTGTCTCGTGTATGGATGATTTCTCTCTGATATTTGTGTTTCAGCTATTGTAATTTTCTATCATAATTTTAGTGTAGAATTATTCAGTGATAACAGCCCTAGTTTACTATTTGAGGTCACTTGGAAGTAATTCTCATATCTAAAATTGTATGCATTGAATTGCCCTGGTTGAAAATTTGGCATGGTATTAGAGTGTAGGCTCTAGAGAGAGAAAGGGTCATCTCTTAAGACACAATAGCTACATAATTTTGTTGCTGCAGATTTTTTGTTCTAGGAAAGTCACAATGGTGAGCACTCTTAGAGTGGAGGACAGGTTGGAGCGGGCCACTAATTTCCGGGCCTGGAAGGCTAGGATCATTTTTCTCTTGGATGAGAATGATCTCAAAGAGTATGTTGAGATGGTGATCCCAGATCCAAAGGGTCCACAGGAATTGGAAGCCCATAGGAAGAGGGAAGTAAAATCCAAGCGAGTGTTGTTGAATTCTATGAAGGATCACTTGATTCCTCATATTTTCAAGAAGAAAACAACAAAGGATATGTATGATGCTTTCATGGGCCTGTACCAAAGCGGGAATACAAGCCGGAAGTTGATTTTGAGACACCAGCTTCGATCAGTTGATATGTCCTTTGCAAATACAGTTGCTAGCTACCTCAGGAGGATCACTCAGATTTGTGATCAGCTTGCATCCATTGGTGAGGCAATTGATGACACGGAGTTGGTGAATGTGGCATTGAATGGTTTTCCCGAGTGTTGGGAACCATTTGTGCAGGGGATTTGTGCACGAGATAAGTTGCACCATTTAAAAGACCGTGGACCGATTACATCTAGGAGGAGGCTCGGATAGAGTCCAAGAATGGAAAGCAGAGAGGTATTGATGATTAGAACCTGGCCCTAGTTGCTCACACTAGGAAGGGCAGAGGAAATGGTTCCTAGAAGAAGGACATGGAGAGAGAGGCATCTCCACAGCAGAGGAAGAAGAAGGACCTTAGCAAGAACAAGTGTTTTTCTTGTCATGAGCATGGTCATTACACTCCACAGTGTCCACAGTGGAAGAAAGGGAGTAGGAAGCAGAATACATCATCAACAGAGGTGGATGTGGTTGCAGATAGGCTTCAGAGGGAGTTCTTATTGGTCTCTGACCTTTATGGAGAAATTTTCGGTGGTGGAACTCGGTTTGTAGATAGTGGAGCCACGTGTCAGATGACAGGAGCACAGAAGTTGTTCGAGAGCTTCATAGAGTCTGACTCATATTTGTATGTGGAACTTGGTATGGGTACCAAGCATGTAGTGCAAATATTTGGAACGGTTTCATTCCAGATGGAGTCGGGAGATGTGTTGCAAATGACAAATGTGTTATTGGTGCCAAAACTCAGGAAGAGTGTGCTCTTAGTCTCATCGATTGAGGAGAAGGGCTATGCGGTTTTATTCTGAGATGGACAGGTGTTGTTCATGTTAGAATATTTTGATGTGTTAGTTTAACCATAGACAATATCACAATATTGTCACCCAACCATAGGCATGCAGCCACCCCCGATCACTTTAACCTTTGCTAGATATAATGGTTATGGAAAGACACACTAGAACCAACAGATAAACCCTGGTTGCAGCAGTAGCACGAGATGGAACCAGAAAACACCATCCAACCGCAACAACATCACAAGAAAAGGGGAGCACACCTTCTCCAATGGTAGTGCACAAGAGAGAGAGTCTCCACAACCATAAAACAAGAACAATACTCAAATGCAGAAGTTGCAGTTGCACTTCTTCCCAAGATTATCACCAAGAATGCCACCAAGAATATCACCAAGAATACCACCAAGAGATACTAGAAGGTAGGGCGCATATCTTAGGCTAGATAGTGCTAGAGAGAGAGACCAAGAATCACCCAAAAATATGTTCCTTCCATTCTTGTAGTTGCAACTCCAGACTTGCGCCATACTTGAGAGAGTGAGTGAAGTGAGTGTGTACAAATGAGCTAGAGCACCTCCTATTTATAGTGGTTCTTATCACCTCTCTGGGTCGACTTGTCTTTCTGGAAGATAATACATTTATATTATTTATTCTACTGAGTCTACTTGTCTTCTAGGGTTTTTACACATCTGTTTAAGGTTTCTCTTGCTTCAGGAATATTTTGTTCTAGCCAAAGGTTACACATGGAGGTTAATACCTACCGCAACTACCATAATATTAACACTCCCTCCTAGATAGAGATGTATTAATTGTAATGGTCTCAAACACATCCATCCATTTCGCATGGTATGGGAAAGGCTCACATAGTCTTGCAAACCATTCTACAAGTAGCATCATCATAGCCACACAGGCTATCTCATGATCACGTAGATCAAGTCACGACCATCATCATCACTATCCATCTAGCTGGAAATCACCTCCAACATTACTAGTTGGCACACCATCCTAGGAAACACCTTCAACACTACTGGTATTCTCCATGGAAATCAAGTAGTAGTACATAGTTACTACAATGCCATCCAATAGATCACAATAGTGTTGATACATAGTAGTACACAATTGTTATCCAGTGGTACAAAACCACTCCTAGTAGTGCACAGCCACTATCTAGTGACACACAATCACTACAAGTGGAACACATCCACCACATTAGTACATAGCTATTGTCCAGAGACCCACAGTCTCCACTACAATCAACTAATAGCTACACAATCTATCACCATGCAGTACAACAGTCTCCTGGCATCGAATGATATCATCGTTTGCATCATCTCTCAAGGCCATACTCCATCTGAGTAATCGGACACGATGTTTGAATAAGTCATGTGTTGGACTTAGCGCACTCAACAGAGTGTCTCGCATAAGTCACTCACTCAACAGAGTGATATAGGGGCCATTCTTCCTATCCTGGTCACTGCCTGTGACATAGGAAGAATGATTGTCCCAACAGATGTTGAAATCCCGCAATGGGTTACAACGACCATTCTTCTAATCTGAACATACGTCCTAGAAGAATGATTGTCCTCCCAGATGTTGAAAGCCACGACATGGGCTATAAGGACCATTCTTCTAATCCAGACATATGTCCTAGAAGAATGATTGTCCTGGACCATTTTCCCCCCTCTGGCCACTACTGTGAACTCAGGGAAAATGTTTGTCCTGTACCAATCTCCCCACTCTGGTCACTATTGTGAACTCAGGGAGATAGACCATTCTACCTGTTCGAGCAAAGCCCCAAGAGAATAGTTGTCCTGGACCATTCTAATTGTCCAGGAAATGCCCCAGGAGAATAGTTTTCCATGGTACATCAGCGATCTGTCAACCTAGACCATTCTCCACAGGGAGAATGTTTGTCCACTAGCAATCTGTTATGCATGGACCATTCTCCACCTGGAGAATGTTTTTCCACCAGCGCACTGATTATCCATGATGCCATATATCATCACCCCCTCCCAACCAAGGAATTCATCTCCTCCTTTTCAACCAAGGGAGGTATCTCCACAATTCCCAGCTTGTCCCTCAAGTATGCAAACTTTATCTTGGATTGAGGCTTCGTCAAAATATCAGTGGTTTTCTCATAGGTGGAGATGTACTAGAGAATCACTTCTCCCTTCTAGGCTTTATCATGGATGAAATAGTACTTGATCTCAATGTGCTTCGACCTGTCATGGAACATAGGGTTCTCTGAAAGCTTCACACAATTATGATTATCACAATATATCACAGTCGTATCCAACACTTGATCAAATAGTCCAGAAATCAGCTTACGGAGCCATATTGCTTCCGTACAAGCATCACAAGCTGCAATATACTCTACTTCTACAGTGTTGAGTGCAACATATTTTTGTTTCCTTCTAGCCCATGATATCATAGCATAGCCCAAACTGAAACATATACCAAAAGTATTATTTATTTCATTTGCACTCCCTACCCAATCTGAATCAGTAAATCCATGCAGTTGTACGTCACTGTTTGAAGCATATCTCAAACCATAATTTAGCGTCCCATGAAGATATCTCAAAAAGTGATTTGCACATATCCAATGCTCATGTCTAGGTTCCACTTGGAACTGGCTCAACATGTTCACAACAAAGCAAATGTCCAGCCAGGTATTCACCAAATACATCAATGAGCCAATCAATTGTCGGTACAGGGACAAGTCTACTGGATTAGAGTCTCTCAGCTTCTTCATCTCTGTCACCATAGGAGTTGTCATGGATTTGCAATCCATCATCCCAAACTTTTGAAGAATCTTTGCAACATACTTCCCTTGCCCCAAGAAGATTTCCCCACGCTTCTGCCATATTTTTAGTCCCAAATAATAATGCATGCAACCAAGATCCTTCATATCGAATTCATAGATTAACTCCCTCTTACATTAAATAATGAGAGGCTTTGCACCTGTCAGAAACAAATCATCAACATATAGTAGCAGGATCACAAGTGCTTCATTCACAACTTTGTAATAAGGATATGGATTAGCATAGCTCTTGGAAAATCCAAGTCTCGTCAAGTAATTGTCAATTCGTGAATACCAGGGTCTTGGAACTTGCTTGAGTCCATACAAGGCCTTCTTCAGGTTTCTCTCAGGTGTACCTCAAAACCTTGAGGTTTCTCTATGTATACTTCTTCCTCAATTATTCCATTGAGCAAAGCGGTCTTTACATCCATCTGATGTAAACTCCAACCCATGGATGTTGCAAGAGATATGATGGCTCTAATAGAGGTGTATCTGGAAACTGGAGCAAATGTCTCATCATATTCTTCTCCCTCATGCTGGGAGAATCCTCTAGCCACGAATCTTGCCTTGTATTTATTGATACTCCCATATATTGCATGTTTTATCTTGTAAACCCATTTTGAAGTGACTACAAACTTTCCTTCATGTCTAGGCACAATTTCCCATACAGCATTTTTCATGATGGATTGATATTCTTCCATCGTAGCTTCCTTCCATTATTTCTTCTTGGTTGCTTCTTCAAAGGTGGAAGGTTCTGCATTGAGATGTTCTGGAAAACATGTAGTTTATTCCTTGGGACCTTCATGTTCTTCTTCTTCGTTGGGATCCATGGAATCTTCTATAGATTTCTTGAAGCCAATCTTTTCATCAAAGGTCACATCTCTGGTGATTTCAACCTTTTGTTGACTTCGGCATAGATTATGTGAGATTTTGATGACTCACTATATCCAACGACAACTTCTTTCTTTTGTCCTTGGGAACATGAATATAGACAGGACAGCCAAAGATCCTCAATATACGATGAGGACATAGCTTTCTCTTGGCTTCTTTCCAAAGAAAGCTTCTTTTGGAGTCATGTTCTTCAATATACGATGAAGACTTCTATTATGACCATATACGGCTTTCATAGTTGCTTCTCCCCATAGAAACATGGATGGATTATGTTCATTCATCATTGCCTTAACAGATTCTTCAATGGATCGGTTCTTTCTTTATGCCACGCCATTCTGTTGAGGATTATGTGGGACAATTAGCTCCCTCCTAATCCTGGCTTCTTTACAAAAGGCAACGAGCTCCTTGGAGGTGTATTCTCCTTCATTATCAAACCTCAAGATCTTTATCCGCTTAGTGAGGAGGTTGGCATTGGTCCACACACATCTGAGTGTATCAGATCCAAAAATATTTTTGCTTTACACACTTCCTTTATAATTGGTACTTGGTGAGATCACATGCCTCACCACTAGATGGAGTCATCTGCTCCATGTTTGCAACTATTATTGTACCTCCTTCTCAGAGCTATCGTCTGTGACCTGCCTGGAACAAGACTAACAAGAGAAAAAGTATTTCCAATAGAATTTTCATAAGAACATATCTATGGTAACAAGGATGGTAGTCATCATATAATTACCAAGATGACCTACCCAGGAGCAAAACAAGAGAGATCTCCTAGAGGAGATGTTAGTTCATTTTGCAAACAAGTGAAATAAGCATCTATATCAATAGTACTTATATACAACCAAGTATACCTAGCAGTAATAGAACCTTTCAAAGATTGTTGTCACAACTATAGTGTTTACTTGTACTGTAGCAACTATCAAACTTGATATGTGCAATTTGAAACTTAATAATTTGATCAATCAAACCTGGAACCTGGAGCCTCAACTGTTAGGAAGGGTGTGCTTGTTCCTCTGAATGTATTGAATCCAAGATCATTGCTTGGACAAGGTCTCTTGTACATCCCCTGCAAACACACTCATACTTTGTTGGATGATATAACTTTGAAAAGCATATACAAGTGTATACCTTTGAAATTTGTAGCATCGTTTAGCTTGTCTTCTAATCTGAAACTAGACACCATCTCGAGAAGAAGAGGTTAGAAATTGAATCAAAAAGGTTCAATGATTAGAACAAACTAGAAACTATGAAATTTCAACCTTTGACTTTGACTTTGACCAAGAATTCAAACTTGACGTTTTTGTTGTCTAAGGGCACCAGAGAGTGCGCTAGGCTAGGGCACACTAGAATGCCCAAAAATTATGCCAAACGTTTCACTTAAAGTGCCCAAGAATTTAGGTTAAGGTTTGTTGCAGCTACAAAATCAGAAACCCTAGTTGCAGTTGCAATTGATGCTACAACGAGCTTGACAAGGAACTCTTGATCTACCTTCTAGCGGTTAGACCGTTCTGAAGGTAGTGTGGGCCCAGAACATGTTAGAATATTTTGATGTGCTCGTTTAACCATAGACAATATCACAATATTGTCACCAAACCATAGGCATGTAGCCACCCCAAAGCACTTTAACCTTTGTTGGATAGAATGATTATCGAGAACCACACTAGAACCAACAGATAAACCCTAGCTGCAGCAGTAGCACGAGATGGAACAAGAAAACACCATCCAACTGCAGCAACATTACAAGACAAAGGGAGTGCACAAGAGAGAGTCTCCACAACCACAGAACAAGAACAATACTCAACTGCAGCGGTTGCAGTTGCACTTCTTCCCAAGATTACCACCAAGAATGCCACCAAGAATATCACCGAGAATACCACCAAGAGATACTAGAAGGTAGGGCGCATATCTTAGACTAGATAGTGCTAGAGAGAGTGATCCAGGAGGATCCAAGGGATGTTCACAGGTGGTCCAGATTGATCCAGAAACATTCAAGGTCGGTCCAAAGATTTAAAAAACACTTACAGAAGTCCAGGAGGATCCTAGAACGTTTGCAGGTGATCTTGAGAGATCCAAAACGTCAACAGAGGTCCTAAGGGATCCAGATATGCTCAAAATTCAAGTCTTCTAAAATATCTCAAAAATTACATCATTTTGTAGTGCTCATCGTCAGCTTTCCGACGACGCAAACAGTGCATCAAACATAGCTCATATGCAAAAGTTATAAGCGGTCAAAGTTCAAGGAAAACTTGGGCAAAAGTCAAAGGTCAAAGTCAACTAATAATGTCAGCATGGTATAGGATGATGTCAGCATGTGATGTGGTAGCATCGGAGGATGCCACGTGTCACGAATTTTGCATTTTCAGGCATACATGTGGACCAATTAAAAAAATGCCACATGTCATTCGTACGGATGACATGTGGTAGGTGACAGAGGTGACACGTGTCACCATTGAAAGGTGACACGTGGCACAATCCCAGGCGCACAAGTGGCTCCATCAAGTGTTGACAGGTGGCTCCATTTAAGTGTTGGAAAGTGTCATTGGAAAGAGCGAATGAGAAGCCGCCATGTGGCAACCTCCCATTAGCCCAATGGTTCAAGTCATATAAAATATTATGGAGTCAATGGGGTTCGACCCCATGACCTCCAAGCGCACTAAAGGTTCTAACAAAGCCCGCTTGCCAATACACCACACATTGTTCCTTGTTAATCAAATGGCATATAAATTATTTAAAATGTTGTAAAGCTTTATTTAGGTGGCTAAAGGGTCGAGGGCCTAAGCCCTCGACCCTTAGCCCTGGTTCTTACCATATATTGTGACCACGTCATAGCATATAGCGCGGGGCTATCACCAAAGTTCGCACCGGAATATTATATGGTATGTATAACATATAGTTATATGTTATAACTATAACATAACCATATGTCAATAAAAATCGCACGGGGGCTTAACAACATAACAAAAGCCACGAGTATCTAGCAGTCGGCGGGAATAGAACCCCCGACCTGCTATATATATCATCAACAACTTAATCGTTCCGCCAAGGGCACGGGTTGTTATGCTAAACGGGATAAATTATATTTAATCTCCAACTATTTGCTTCTGGAATAAAGGGATTCGGGTGGGATTCGACCCTCCGACCTCCCCTATAAAAAGACCCTTTCCTCCATGTAAGAGGGGGATTCTAAGAAGGAAATTGGAGAGTAGAATTCTATGAGAGAGTTATAAGTGAGAGCTAAGATAGTTGGAATTCAACTATTCTGTTGGGTAGAGTAAGCATATCATGTATGTCTTTCCATGTATAAGCCATGTTGGTGAGCTTGAATATTTCCTTAGCCACTTAAAGGGAGCATGGGCTTATGTATAGTCAATTCTGCTTGTTTTTCTGCGAGGATTCTAATGGTGACATCTATTTTCTCTTTTGAATAATGCACTTGGATTTATTCTCTTATTTGTGCAGAATTTTCCTTTGTTCATATTCTTCATGTATATGACTTCTTCATCATTTTTCTTATATTGTATATCATTCACATATGCAAACCACCTCAATAGATCCTAAACAATCAATATTGAAGCTAGTTGGATTTTAGATGTAAATGATTTATGAAATAAATAGTATCCAAAGAGTTTTCAGATCAAGTGGTACCAGAGCTAGCTTTTGACATGTGTTTGCAAGATTGGTGTGACAAGGTTTTTCAAGGTTGCTTGGTGAACACTTTTGGAAGGTTCTTACCAGAAGACAAGATGAGCAAATCTCTTATGAAGCTGAAGCTACAGAAGGACCTGAATCGCCAGATTTAGCAAGAAAATTATGAGCTAAAAATGCATATTCAAACTCTTGAGATAGAGAAACAAGAACTTCAAGAACAAATGGATAGTCATGGAGAACTTCTTATTGGCATCATTCAGGAACTGGAGAGTGAATTACAAGCCAAAGATCAGATGTTTGCTCAACTCAATAAAGTGGAACATGAGTTGTCTATGTTGCAAGAAAAGTTACCTTTTGGTAAAGGTATCCAGAGTGTGGTACCTCCAGAAGAAGAATGCCTTAAGAGGTAAGCAAAAGTAATTCGTATATGTGGAAGAGACAAGAAACAGATTGTGCATTTTAATTCTCCTCGAAAGAAGATAGGTCAGTCCTCATGTCTGAAGAAACATGGTAAAAAAGGATCACATGATTCAAGAGGAAATAAGATCTCTTGTTTTTACTGTGGTATAAAAAGGACATCAGATCAGGAATTGCTAGAATCTTTACCCACATTTAAAGAAAAATCAAAGGATGAGAAGACACCTGCAGCAGCAGCATTCTATAATGAAGAATACTTTTTGATGGTTGGCATTGGTAAAGTGCTCTATGAAGACAGTGAAGTTTGGTTTGTGGACAGTGGCTCTTCTCGCCACATGACCGGGTTGAGATCAATCTTCATAACATTCATTGCAGTTGACTCAAATGATAACTATGTGGGATCTGGTTTCAACACCAAACGAGCCATTAGAGGATATGGATATATCAGATTCCAACTTGAATCAGGAGGATTCATGGGTATAGAAAACATGTTATATGTTCCAGACCTGCCAATCAACCTTCTCGCAGTGTCAGCCTTTGAAGATGACAGTTATGTTGTCACATTTCAGAATAGTCGGGTATTGGCATACCAGAAAGAAGACACCGTGGATGCAACAGTGATACTTGGTACTCGTTACGAGAAGCTATATAAGTTATTGGGTAGACCTATTATCAGCTTTGGTGGTTTCCTGGACTATTCTACATCAGACTCTACACCAAAGGCATTGTCAGAGTCAGCACCAGTGTCAAAGGCAGTGTTAGAGACGGGGAGTTGTGCATCACCTTCCAGTGTGATGGGAAGGATCAGTCCATGAAAGAGAAGCCACTTATCAATCATTGTAAATATGTATATCTGTAAATCAGTAGATCAGTATACATATATGTGTATATTTCTAAACTCTGTAAACTTATGATAAGTTAAGTGAAGTGTTGTTTGAAATCTTTTTAATACCCTTTATGTAAAAGCTTTGCACATACTCTTATACAAGTTTGAAATCATATTTTATACACTCTCTTAGTGCTTGAACAATCTGCACTAAGTCTTTTATGGAGTGTATGGATGTCTTTGGAATTGGTTTTCCGAAGCGGTGTCAATGGTGACAGTGCTATTTTTGCAAACCGGTATTCTGCAATTTGATGTTTATGGGTTGAGGTTAGAATTTGGTTTTCTGAATCGGTGCCGAATATATCAACCTTCATCATCATAGGCAATGGTTATCAGCTTTAACTACATATGGATCGGATTGTCTGGTCAACATTCTTGATTCCAAAGGAACAAAAGGATGTAGACATGGAGCATGTAGACCAGGTGAAGTAATGCAAACTTTCTGGAGTTGATGCATGCTATAAAACATCATTCAAACACTATGTTGTGTTTGTAAATGTATGTCTTGATCAGAAGCAGATACAACAAAATAGTGAGTCCAAATGGGTGAGGCATGGTTCAGCATTCGACTTGGTATCAGATTTGGACGAGGTAGACTATCTTCACAAAAGAAGGTGGAAGTGGATGTTGATATTGCAGAATCAATAAGCAGATTTTTGTATGAAGGAATCAACAAGCTTAAGCTAGAATTAGAAGCTTAAGTACAATGATCACAAATCCGAGAAGAAGTCCCGAAGCGGAGTTCCAGGATGCAAAAGACAGTGTTCGAAAACCCAAGTTGAAGAATGAGTTCCAGAGTATTACAGTGAGTGGAATTCACTAACTGTTGAATGCAAATACTTTTGTAGGACCAAAAGTTCTTCAGTGGGATGGAATGATCTAGGAGGATCCAAGGGATGTTCACAGGTGGTCCAGATTGATCCAAGAACATTCAAGGAAGGTCCAAAGATCTAGAAACACTTACAAAGGTCCAAGAGGATCCTAGAACATTTGCAAGTGATCCTGAGAGATCCAGAACGTCAACAAAAGTCCTAAGGGATCCAGATATGCTCAAAATTCAAGTCTCCTAAAAGCTCTCAAAAATGACATCATTGCGTAGTGCTCGTCGTCATCTTTCTGACGACACAAACGGTTCATCAAATGGAGCTCGTATGCAAAAGTTATAAGCAGTCAAAGTTCAGGTCAAACTTGGGCAAAAGTCAAAGGTCAAAGTCAACTAATGACGTCAGCATGGTACAGGATGACGTTAGCGTGTGACGTGGTAGCACCGAAGGCTGCCGCCTGTCACATAGATTTGGAATTTTAAGGCATATATGTGGATCAATAAATAAATAAATAAAATGCCACATGTCATCTGTACAGATGATGTGGCAGTATGACGTGGCATGTGACAAAGGTGACATGTGTCACCACTTAAAAGGGTGACACGTGGCACAATCCCATGCGCACAAGTGGCTCCATCAAGTGTTGACAAGTGTCATTGGAAAGAGCCAATGAGAGACCACCACATGGCAACCTCCCATTAGCCCATATGGTTCAAGTCAAATAAAAATATTATGGAGTCAATGGGGCTCGACCCCATGACCTTCAAGCGCACCAAAGGTTCTAACAAAGCCTACTTGCCAATACGCCACACATTGTTCCTTGTTAATCAAATGGCATATAAATTATTTAAAATGTTGTAAAGCTTTATTTGGGTGGCTAAAGGGTCGAGGGCCTAAGCCCTCAACCCTTAGCCCTGGTTCTTACCATATATTGTGACCACATAATAGCATATAGTGCGGGGGCTATCACCAGAGTTCGCGTCAGAATATTATATGGTATATATTACATATAGTTATATGTTATAACTATAGCATAACCATATGCCAATAAAAATTGTGTGGGGGCTTAACAACATAACAAAAGCCACAGGTATCTAGCAATCGGCGGGAATAGAACCCCTGACCTGCTATATATATCATCAACAACTTACCTGTTCCGCCAAGGGCATGATTGTTATGCTAAACAGAGTAAATTATATTTAAGTTCGATCTATTCGCTCTGGGAATAAAGGGAGTCGGGTGGGATTCGACCCTCCAACCTCCCCTATAAAAAGACTCTTTCCTCCATGTAAGAGGGGGATTCTAAGAAGGGAATTCGAGAGTAGAATTCTAGTGAAGAATTCTATGAGAGAGCTAGGATAGTTGGAATTCAACTATTCCTTTGAGAAGAGTAAGCATATCATGTATGTCTTTCCATGCATAAGCCATGTTGGTGAGCTTGAAGATTTTCTTAGCCACTTAAAGGGAGCATGGGCTTATGTATAATTGATTCTTCTCTCTTTTCCGCAAGGATTCTAATGGTGACATTTATTTTCTCTTTTGAATAATGGATTTAGAGTTATTTTCTTATTTGTACATAATTGTCCTTTGTTCATATTCTTCATGAATACGACTTCTTCATCAAATTTCTTATAATGTATATCATTCACATATGCAAACCACCTCAATAGATCCTAAACAATCAATACTGAAGCTAGTTGGATTTTACATGTAAATGATTTATGAAATAAGTAGTATCCAAAGAGTTTTCAAATCAGAGAGAGACCAAGAATCACCCCAAAAGATGCTCATTCCATCCTTGCAGCTGCAGCTCCAGACTTCTGTTATACTTGAGAGAGTGAGTGAAGTGGTTGTGTACAAATGAGCTAGAGCACCTCTTGTTTATAGTGGTTCTTGTCACCTATCTGGGTCGACTTGCCTTTCTAGAAGATAATACATTTATATTATTTATTCTACTGCGCTGACTTGTCTTCTAGGGTTTTTACACATCTGTTTAGGGTTTCTTTTGCTTCCGAAATATTATATTCTAGATAAAGGTTACACATGGATATTAATATCTCTCGCAGCTACCATAATATCAATAGTTCATGCCCAGAGGGCTCTAGTTCAAACACAGCAGTGATTCTTGTTGAAATATTGTAACTGCAAAGAGTATTCTATTTATTATTGATGTATTATTCATTAGATCAATCCCCTTTTGTGGATTGATCATGTTGGGTATTGTAAAGGACCAAATCCCCTTTTGTGGATTGGTCAAACCCTAATTGTAACAGGTTAAATAAGAAGTCGACCCCCAGAATATATTAAAGTCGTTATAACCACCCAAAATGAGAAGTCAGCCCTGCCAGTGAAAAGACACCTCAGTTCAGCGCCTACCAGATTATATAAATAAGAGAGGCTAGCGCCTCATTTGGACATACACTCACTTGTTCATCAAAGCGCAAGTTTGGAGCTGCAGATGGAGAAGAAGAGAGAGAGAGGCGCATTCTTGGGAGAGGACTTTCTGTATTGTTTGGTTTATTCTCTTGGCATTGTATTGGCTATCTATATTAAGGAAGTTTTTGTTGGGTTTTCTCCCCCATGAGGGTTTCCCAAGATAAATGATGTGTCTCTTGTGATTGTGTATTTCTCAGTGATCCTATCTATGCTATGGTTATCTAGTAAATTGAAAAGAAACCTAATAATAGCTTAAACTTTAACAATTCTTGGAGTTAGAGAGAGCAACCTATATAGGCTGAAGGGCTAACCTATGCGAGCAATGTCAAGCAGCAAGGAGGAGGTAGCTCGGAAGGTTGTGCAGACTTAGACGGAGTCAACCTTCAAGATCTGGTGGGAAGGAGGCACCTTCCAAGTCTATCAAGAGGAAATTAGACTTAAAAGGGAGTTAGAAGGCTCAAAGGGAGAGTCAGTCATCCAAAGGAAGTCAACCTTCAGGTTCATGTGGGAGAGAGGAGTCTTTCAAGACTGTCGGGAAGGTGTCGTGGGTTGAGGAAGCTAGGCAGGAAGCTCAGAAACGGGAGGCTTCTAGGAACAGGGTGTCTTCCAAGAAAGGTCCATGGCATTCAGCAGGAATTGCTTCTGTATCAGTGGGAGTAGTTGTGGTAGTGGATCCAATATCGGAGGCAGAGCCACTTCCAATGTGGGAGACAGATCTACTTCCAGGTGATGGTGAATGGAATACCTCCCTCGCTAAGAGGGAGTGTTGATGTTTTGTAGCATCGAGAGGTATTCCCACATTGGCCTTGGTGTCGGGCATATGGGAATCATTGTTGGCACTCACATTGCATTTTCATTTTGGTGAAAACCCTTTTTTGTTTGGATTGGGGGCTTGTGTTGGGGCTTCACACTCACATGGAGGAATAAGCAAGTATAATTTAATGTTGAGTTTAGTGAAGGGCTCCTTAAAGTAAGTTGAGGGATTTTAAACTCACTTTGGACTCCTATAAAAAGAGAGGCAATGTGAGGATCATTGTGACATTATGGAGTTGGCATAAGTGAGTGAGCACT
>ML794859.1:254707-270782 GCA_009831015.1 Picea engelmannii | reverse complement strand
AAGATGCATTAGAGTATCCCAAACCTTGTTCAATACCTTTAGTGCCAACAAAGTTAGTTAAGGAGAGGTGGTTTATTTTTATTCCCAACTCTTGACCTCCATTACTCGGAGCACCTTATATACACCATGCTCAAAACCCACAGGGAAGATTGGAGCCCCTTGTCAAACCTCTGCTAATAAGAGAGAACCATATGCTCAATGCTTGTATTGACAATATTACCAAGAGAAATTGATTTAAGATCAAATCCACCTCCACATTTTTCATTGTAAGCTGGATGAATGGAATTTCTGTCCATAAATCCCATAGATCATGCATTTACCATACTATCGTGTTGAGGTTGATGCAAAGCTTTTCTACTAACGCTAAAGCTACCTTGAGTTTTACATTCATGAGCTTTGTTATACTCATGATGACTATGATTCCAGTGATCTAGAATACATGTATATGTTTTTTAAGTAAATTAGGATACCTACTCTAATCTAAGCTTTGTTATACTCCTGACGATTATGTTTCCAATTATCTAGAATACATGTATATGCTTTTAGGTAATTTAGGACACCCACTCTAATCTTAGGCATCCATGTGTCTAGATCTCCCACTTTGACTTCTCTCAACTTTCTTAAGGCATTAACACCAATATATATAGGAAATTTCAGTGGTTTAGCCCAATCAATTGAACCTATGTCAAGGCAGAGATTGTTGAGAGGTCACAGGTTCAAGTTCAATAGAATCCCTCTAGGTTAGGAGTACATGTACTCTGACAACATCAACTCTGAGCCTGATTAATGAAATGTGAGAAAGCAGCAAGAAGGTTTCCCCAAAACATTTTCCATAGAAAAATATATATATGCAATTAGGATACCTATTATAATGTTAAGCATCCATGTGTCTAAATCTCCCACTTTATGAAATGTGAGAAAGCACCAAGAAGGTTTCCCCAAAACATTTTCCATAGAAAAATATATATATATGCAATTAGGATACCTATTATAATGTTAAGCATCCATGTGTTTAAATCTCCCACTTTGACTTATCTTGACCTTCTCAATGCATTAAAACGCAAGTTTAAGACATGTACTCTAATCTTTGGCATCCATGTATCTAAATCTCCCACACTGACTTTTTCAACCTACTCAAGGCTCTAACACCAACATCTTAAGTCTAAAATATAATTTGCTTTATTTTTTTAAATCTTCTTAATTAATATCTGCAATTTTTTATAAACAAAAATAAATAAATGTGTATGTCAATTGGAAATACGTACAGTTTCCTTATTCCTGGTAGCATAGTTTTATAGAGAAGAGGAAAATTGCAACTTGAAAAATTATTAGTTTCAATTAATTATTAAATTTTAATTTTACTGATTCCATCTTGGTCATAGTATTATGCTCTTTCTATTTATAGTATCCTTCAGAACTCCATGACATGCAATAATGATGTCAGCAATAATAAGGTGACCAGCTTTTAAAGGTTTGCCAAAATCACACTAACCATCTATAAATTTTAAGAAATATGAAAAAAACCAACCTATGGAATGGAATAATTGCACTTCCCATTTATTGGCATAATGATTGCAATCAATGCAGCCCAGTCAAATAAATGGTAGGCGACTTCATCAAGGCTTGAGATCAAAGATCAAAGCTGTGAGCTGACGCCTGATATCTTTTTTACTATGACAAACTGATTTTTAAGTTGGGGAGGATATGAATGCTGTACTACCGCGTCCAAAACTTGCCAATAATAATAGGGGCTCGAAACAGTTTCATGGTAGCCAACTCAGTGTGAAATTGAGTGCAGCCTAGAGACCATCAACCTACTGAAACTTTGTTAAAAAATTCCTATAAAATTTTCTTAGAGAACTAGAGCGCCCTTCTAAAAGCATAATTCTATAAGACAATCTAAAGTGGTTATTTGAATGCCCAAATAGTACCCTGTACCATTGAAAACTTTGCAAGCAATTAGTATTGTCTAATTTTCTTAGTTCTTTCCTACAGGAAAATTACACAATAATGTTTGATTATGGTAAACTCTGGTTCCTAAGTACTTTCAAAGAACCAATAGAAATATGACTAGCACCTCAAAAAAACAGAAGAAACATAAAATAGAATGAGAATAAGATGACTCAAATGAACATCGGTGAATCCATCCAACATTCTTCGTTGACTGATATGCTCCAAGACCAGTTAACTTCAAAAAATCCAGTGTCTCTGCTAGTTGTCATTCTTCCGGATTTTCAGGTTCTTTATCAGGATCCTCCTCCTCCTCTTTCTTCTCCTCATCTTCCTCATCTTCCTCAAAAGGAGGGTCAGCAGGTAACGGGGGAGGAAGAGGTGTCTTCATAGGGCTAAATTGAGGGAATATATCAGGCCGACGACCAGGCCTTGGTCTGTCCCACTCCTGCAAAGTAATAAAAACCTTTTTAGAATTTCCAATCCAAAGAAAATGAAATTTGTAGCTAGTTATTGCCCATATTTGGTTTCCCTTAGAACCCACAAACAACTATTAAGATCTGATCAATATGGACCAAGTACTGCTCGAAAACACCAATGGTATCTTTCCAAGATACATGCAATAATTGATAACTGCATTGCACATATTCAGAATTGGAAAGTATGCAATTGAAAGGACTACAAAGTGGAACTTATAATTTTGGTGTATAGCCCTCTCTTGATCATAGACCACTAAAAAGGCATTGTTCAATTAAAATGATATATCACCATAAGTAATCAAGTATTCAACGAGAAACAATCCATTGTTATTTAAACCAAACATTCAAAACATTGGCTTAAAGATTTTTTCTTCATCACATGAAACAATAGACAGTCAAAATAAAATCAGAAATGGAAACGAAAATATATTAATGTCCACTGATTACCAAAATAGGTCAAAGGTGCTGCAAAGTACAACATATCAAATGGAAATAATGGGAATGCAAAAATCATCTCCCCCAAGTACAATACAAAACCTAAAGCTAAGAGAACAAGAAGAAAAAGAAAGCCCTATATATATCAAATAGAGCCAGCTATAGGTGCAAACAAAATTAAAAGTAAGATGGGTTGTAAGAAAGGATCAGTCATTATTGTTATCAGATCCAATACTGGAAATGTCCACCCCAAGACCTTGTCTGATAATGTCCTCTGGAGAGTGGCTTGGACTGATGGGCTTAAATGAAACACAATGGCAATGTCAATTACTCACATACAAAAGAACACGAGATCAGGTATGCAAGTATGAGAAAAGAGGAGATCGTCGTAATGTACACATGTGCACTCATTTGAATTACTACATATAAAGTATAAAATTGTAGGGAGAGTGATCAAAGTTGACTAAGTCTCCAATAAAATACAATAAAGTGGGTGAGTTAGCAATTTGGACTAAGCCACCCAAATGAGATAAAGATGAAGTACAAATATACTATATGTTCACTGGTGACTAGACTAAGTTTCATCAATTCCTCCATGCTAAGAGGAAATTGTCCCAGATTTCCACTTAACACTGGGAAAGTGTTGCTCAAAAACTGACTGGGACAACCATTTGCCTTGAGTGGGCAAAGTGCCTTTGTGGCCCACCAAGTGGGTGGTGATTTGATGACATCTAGTGAGTATGGTGCAGATATCAAGATGTATATCTTCACGAAGGGGAGGCTGAAAATCTAGAATTGTGGCCTCCAAATGTGTGATTTGTGATTGAACAGATACCTCCAAGTGAGGTTGCTCATACAACTTAAATTCATTGATATCCACCAAATAATGGGTGCGAAACTAAGGTGGGAGGTCAACTTGAAGGCAATAGGACCCATTTGTTGTATGATGGTGTAGGGACACCACACTAAATGGGCTTGAACTTGTAACATTGCTGATTTTCAGAGCAATGCTTATCCAAATGCGGCAAAACTCAATCACCAACCTAAAAATGTGGAGCAACACAATGTCGATCATGAAGTGCCTGATACTTGCCATGTATTTGCTGTAGAATGTCTTGAACCTTGTTGTGGATCTTGGCCAAGTTCTGGACAAAAGAAGAAGCTTTGTCTTGCGCCTACTGGTGTGATGTGGATGACGCTAGGAAAACAACTAGAATCTCATAAGTAGCAAGATACTGAAAGACAAAACAAAGCTTAAAAACAAAGTACCCTGTAGAGACAAGAGCAGCTTGTTGCAGCTACGTTGAAAAATATGCAAGTACTAATCCCAATGTTTGTTCTGCTGGTGATAGATGCAAAGAGCGTGAACCAAGGTTTTGTTCACTACCTCAGATTGACCATCAGTTTTTGGATGAACTACATTAGAGAATCGAAGCTAACAACCTAAAGCTTCCAGGAGGATTTTCAAAAGCAACTGAGAAATATAGAGTCACGACCCAAAATGCTGGACAATGGGAAATCTAAAATGGCTCCAAACATGTTGGAAGAAAAGTGTTGTTGCATGATATGAAAACTGCCATCTTGGAAAATCTGCAAACTACCACAAAAATGCAATTATCTTTTCATTGAATGGTTGGTAAACCACGGATGAAATCCATGGAGATGGATTCACAAGAACTGCAGGGCACTGGCAAAGGCTAGTACAACCCAAGCTTCCTATTGGAAAGTTTGCTTTCACTGTAATGTGAACAACCCCTAATGTAATCTTCCACTTGCTTCCACATGAAAGGCCAAAAGAGGTGCTTGTGCAGGTCCAACAAAGTCTTTTGCACACCAAAATTCCCTCCATGGGATGAGAAGTGGGCATTGATAAGAAGGTGGCTAGTTGATCCAACTGGAACACACATCTAATTAGTTAGTAAAGAAAGCCATCACAAATTGTGTAGTCTAGGAAGGGTGTTTGATTGTCGAATGGACTCCATGACCAGACCAAAGGGTCTGTAGAATATTGGGATTTCCAATCCTCATAGATTGCACATCTGATGTCTAAAATGGAAAGGGCCTTGGCAGGGGGTCTACTGAATATATCAACCACTTTATTTGAGCTACCCTTATAAAATTTAATGACCAAATGAAACCATTGAATGTAGCAAGCCCATTTAAATGTCTCTGCTCTTGAATTTTAGATTGTGTATTCATAAACTAAAGAGATTGGTGATCAACGTGTAAAATAGTTTCCTTACCAAGGAAGTAGTGTTGCTATTGATTGTGTGCTTGGACCAATGCATAAAATTCCTTTTTGTAAGTGTAGAAGTTGAGCTGGGCTTGGGATAAGGTGTCTGAATAATATACCATTGGATGTCCTCCCAGCTTAAGAATAGTACCCACGACATATTGTGAAGCATATATCTCGATCTGAAAACGTTGCTACAAATTTATGGAAGCAAGCAATGAGGTTGAACAAAGAGAATCCTTCAACTTTTGAAATACGCATTCTGCTTAAGGGGTCCAATGGAGAGTTCTAATTGCTAACCTAATTCAGAGGGTGAGCAATGTGGGAGTGGTGGCAAATGAATTTCCTCTAGAAATGCATGTCTATCAAGAAACTCTTCATATCTGTAGTTTCGATTGGTATGGGCTAGTACTTCAAAACTTGAACTTTGGTTCAATCCATGGGAACCACTGTCTCATTAATTACAAAACCCAAGCATTGGACAAAAGTTTGTCCAAATAATGACTTCTTCATTTTCGTTTGCAATTTGTGTTAGCAGAGGAGGTCCAAAGTTGTTCGTATATGCTACAAACGATTGGACCAAGTTATGTTGAAAACCAAACTGTCATCTAAGTAATACAACAAACTCACTGAGCTGTAGGCAGACGATGTCATTGATGATCCGCATGAAGGTAGCAGAGGCATTGGTGAGGCTGCAAGGCATAAACAGCAACTCATAGGCAAAACTTGGTCTTAAAGCTGTCTTGCATCCCTCTATAGGTTCCATTCGAACTTGGTGATAGCCTAAAGCAAGATCTAGCATTGTGAAGTATATGGCCTCCTTGAGTTGATCAAGAAGGTCATCAATCTGGAATAAAGGGTAGAAGTTTTTGATGCTAACGTTGTTGAGGGCCCTATAATATGTAAAAAGTCGCCACACCTACTCTTTCTCGGGTACCACCAAAGAAAGATATCTAGTACTAAACCTGATTTTTCCAACCTTCAAAAGTCATGTGATCTGCCTCTCAATATCTACACTTTCCTTGGGTAAGGTGTAGTATGCAGTAAAGTTGCATAGGGAAGAACCAGGAGCGAGCTCAATGGAATGTTGCATGTTCCAAAGCAAAGGTAAACCCTTGGGTTCATCAATTACATATATGTATGAGTCAATGATCCGTTGTACACTAAGTTGTAGAAAACCCCTAGTTTGGCCACATACCAGTACTCGAAACGCTTGGAAACGTCGAAATGGGTACAAAACGCCTTGGAAACATCACGGGTCATACCATATGGCATTTCCAAATATGGAAACGCCATAAGGTATGGCCAACTGCATTTCCAAGGCATTCCAACCATTTTCAATGACATTTCGAGCACTTTTTTGGAAGTTTTCAAGATGAACAAAGTGCCCGAGAGGGGTGTGCAACCCATAGGAAAATATTGCCCTGTTCATGCCAACAAACCTTTAAGACAAAACAAAGATCAGGGATTAAGCTTTGAGAAGTTTGTGACCTTGGTCATTAATGGTGATATTAAATTCTTAAAGTTGACATTCTCCTCTCTCTTACCTTTTCTATCCTTTTACTTAAATATTTAACATTACCATTAACTGTTTTAGGATGTTTGAGAGTGGTTCCAACCTCATCGGACTTCATATGGAGAAAGTAGAATTTCATATCCCATTCAAAATTCAGCAGACTTAACACTTTTCAAGACTTTAGGATTGGTAGGATTGTATCATTTCCACTGGTATCTATCATGTATGAGGGTATGGGATTGGCATTAGTCAAGACCACGAAGCTATGGGATTTTGCATCATGTAATCATCTATGAGAGTTAATATAGACATGGGTCTCCTTCCAAAATGTTATTTATGTGTATCATTCTTATTTTCTTGTAAGATAATGTGTTATTTAAAAAAAACCTATGTATCTATATTTTTGGTATTTTTTATAAACCGCATTTTCCCCACACCAATTTTGGGGGGGTCACATTTCCAAGCATTCCCATTTCGGAAACTTGTATATGCTTTTGTGTTTCATGCAACTTAGGTTGTATATCAAAGGGAGGTAATTTCCATTTGTTGTCTTCCTTGACTTGTCAGAAAGTGCACAATGACAAGACTTTGTTGATAGTGACTTGTTTAATAGTTGTTATGCCTTTTGCTTGTTGTCTTCCTTGACTTGTCGAACAATCTAAACAACAAGACATTGTTGAGAGTGACTTGTTTACTAGTTTCTTTGCCAAAAAATAAAAGCAAAACAATAGAAGGAGATGTGGAAGTGAGTTTGTATATCTTACCGTCCTTGTGCAACTTGTAGTTGTTGAAATAGCCATCTTATTGTGCAACTGCAACCCTAGCAAAATGATATGACTTGCACATGATCAAGTCAGAACAACTAAGAGGAGTGACATCACAATCTAGTGTGTCGTAGAGGGGTCCAATAGCAAAGGTGACGGAACACTTCCAAGTGATGAGGGTAGGTTGTTTGAATTCCTTGAGCCATCCAAGATGATATAGATTGTGATGAGTTGTTGTCGATAGCTTTAGGTATACAACCAACTATCGGGATACCAAATTCTTCTACCTTTCATTATCCATAATGATGTAAGCTAACCAAACCTTGATATAGCAATTTTGAGTGAACAAAGCTTCTTCATCATCATCTGTGTCATTTGTGGCCATCAACACTAAATAGGTGAGACTGGTGACCTCTACATCTATCTCCAACAAGTTGTTGCTCAGCGAGAAGGACATGTGCCTTCTTAGCAATTTTGGCCTAGAGAAGCTTGTAACCATCATTGGAATGCCCATATTTTTTGTGGTATGAGCACCACTTCCTCTTTTTTTGTGTCCAAGTAAAAGGTGTTGTGTTAGGAGACCACAAGTTTTGTCCACTGGTATTGGGTTAGCCCCTAGAAGTGGAAAGGGGTTGAGAAAAAGACACCGACTTCTTCCGACTAACAACATTGGTTTCTAGCAACTTAGCTTCCATTTTGGAAGCAGGCTAGAAGGCATGCTCTAGGGAAGTAACATATAATAGTTATAGTTCCTTCCTTTAGTGCAACAATAACCCAGAGATGAACTTAACATGAAGAGTGTATTCAGAGTCCTATACCTCAATTTTGATGGACATTTTGTTGAAGATGTCAATAAACCCTTAGATGAATTATCACGGGATTTGTCAAAGCTATAGCCACTTTGCAAGGAAAGCATCCTTGTAACCTAACGGGTAGAACCTCTTACAAACAACGTCCTTGAAGTATGCCCAAGTGTCAATCAAGGATTAGTTGTTGGCTACCAAATGTTGGATGTGGATCTACCACCATGTAAGGCCTTGGTCCTCCATGTGAACTTCATAGACCAAAATCTTGTTGACCTTTGTCAAGTTCAAATGGGTCTTGAAATAAGCTTTCATGCTACATATTCAAGAATCAAGCTTGTCTCTGTCGAGAGCCCCATCAAATTTCTACATCGACAGTTTTGTATCTAGATTGAAGGTCTATTGAACAATAGGAACTGCCTAGTGAATAATGGGTTGAGGTTGAGACTATGGTTGGGTCTATTGATGATGGGTGATGAGTTGTTGAAATATACTCATCATATAACACATCATTTTGGCCTAGAACTCCTAGTGTTGTTGGGCTTGCTATTGTTGTTGAGTAACGAGGGTTTCCAGCAATAGGCGTTGTTGCTCTCGCATTTACTTGGCCAAGACTTGGGAAAAACTAGAGTCTTGGGAGTTTCCCAATTCACTGACCTTTTACAAGGGAGCCATGGGACTCACGAGATGTGGGACAATATAGGGTTTTACACAGAATAGTGATCTTAAGGCTATAATACCGATTGATATGAACACAATGACAATGTTAATACTTGCACACAAGAGAACACAAGAGATCAAGTATGCAAGCATCAGAATGTTGAGTTTTGGTGTACCTTGGGAAGTGGTCCCCTTGTGGTTGTGGGTCTCTAACCACAAGGGGGAAATATTTGTACCTATGTACCTTGAACTTTATGTATAATTCCACATTGACTTTATCCTAAGTCAAAAAGGTGGAATTTGTCACTTAAGGCAAAAGTGACAATTAATTCACTTTGTGGGTGGATTGAGGAACATAAAGTGAACTTAGGAAACTTAACCCAAAGTGGGTTTCTAAGTGAGATATTTGTGAGAGGATCTCACCCATTGATTAGAGATGGCTAGGAGTGATCTAGGCCATTGATCTCTAAGTTTCCTTATAGATGGTTCAAGAGGGGCGCATAGGGCAAAGGGAGGCTCATTTTCACTCATTTGTTCACTTGGAATGGAGAGTTTGGAGAGGAGCATTGAGAGAAGAATGGAAGCATTGGATGAGGGAAGCTTGGGTGCCATCATTCATGGAGGGCGCAAGGAAGCTTAGGGTCTCATTCTTTTGTGGTGTGAGTTCTTGCTTGGTGGAGGGCACACTCTTGGAGGAGGGCGCAAGCTTAGAAGGCACTAGTGTTACTTGAGCTATTGCAGATCTGAGTGGTTCATTGTTGAGGCAACATACAAGAGCTTGTTTGCATGCAAGGGTTTCTCCATTGACCAAGGGAGGATCAAGGGCGGATCAGTTCAGTGGAATAGGCAACAAAGGAGAGAGGGCGCACTTGCTTGGGCGCATTCTTCATGGAACCTTCTAGCCAAGCTTGAGAGGAGCTTGCTACTTGTATAGGTTCCATTGTATTTGTTTACTTGTTGTATTCCATGCTTGAGAGATCACATATATACACTTTCATTCTAAACTAGTTTTCCCCAAGGGGTTTTATCCAGGGTCATGTTGACCAAAAATACTTGTGTTCAAATTTCATGTATGCTTAGTGTTTAAATCAGCAGGAGCTTGTTAAGATCCTAGAGGAGTGCTATATGTTTTGAGGTTTGCATGTGCTAACATTCAGTTACTAAAACCAGTTGCAAGGGCACCTTAAAAGAGCATATAACCATTAGTTGAAGGCAGATTTCTTGGCAGAATTAAGCAGACCTGTTTGCTGTCCTAAAACAGCAGCAAGGACAGATTTGAATAACCAAACTTAGAGCCCAACAAGAGGTCATAAGACAGGCCTGTTGGGCAGCCTTCATAGTTCCTCAAAAATCTACACAGAAAAGGGTAGATTGTTGTAATGTACACTTGTAGTACTATATAAACTACAAAATTGTGGGTAGAGTGAACAAAATCCACTAAGCCTCCAATAAAATATAATAAACTGGATGAGTGATCAATTTAGACTAAGGCACCAAAAAGAGATAAGGATAAATTACAAATATAATACATGTTCACTAGATTAAGTCTCATCATGGGCCCTTTGGGAGTGATCCATGGTTGCTTCTAGTTGTTACCAAACGGGGCGAGAATCGAAACTAGAGTTCGGATGGAACCCAAAGCAGAAGCCTTTCCTAGCATCCAAGGGTAAAGGACTCCTAATATTAGGTAAGAAGTCGATGATCAAGCCATGAGTCGGAGTACTATAATAATGTTGATATCAAGAAACTCTAAACCTCCTCTTCGTCCCCAACCTACATTGACTGAGGAGCCCACTAGAGTGCATCAAGGAACAATGCCTTATGGACCCATGATCGTCAACCTAAGTAGTATTTGTTGGGAATTTCACCCTTTCAATAGTTGTGACCAAGTGGAATGAGGTAATCAGAGTCACTATTGTGCTAAGTTAGCAGATCCATCTAGCCCGGGGGCTACATACATGGATCCCCGGATCAGATACGGATTCGGATCCGTCGAAATCTGCCTAGTATCTAGTCTGTGGCACATGTAGTTTGGTACATGTGAAACGTCGACACCATTTAATCTAAAACATCAAGAGCGGAAAAAATCAGCCAATGCAATATAGTCTAGAATAGGAAGAGCAATCGACGGCAGCTCTAAAAGCTTTCATGTATTTTTGAAATATATTAATGGAAGAGCAGTCGACAATAGCCCAAAAAACTCTAATGTGTAACTTGACATATATTAAAAGTAAAGTTTACAAACCACAATTACAATATTAATAAAGTTTTCCCCCAGTAGTTTATGTTATAATATACAGTTCGCCTAGTTCAAAACTTTAAAGTTACATGTTTAAGTTTGTAACTTAACTTGTATAAAATATTTAATGTAAAATACTTATAAATAATACATTAATTATAAGTTTATTAATTCAATATATTAATTATTTTATATAATTATTATATATTACAAATATATATAAGTTGTATATTTAAAAGTGTATGTATTTTTTAAATTTTATAAAAAAATTGTTTTTAAAAATTATAAAAAAAATTGTTTATATTGCGTGTACTTGTCGTTTCCTCATCGTATTTAGATCCTTCCTTTTCAAAAACCTGGCAGATCCGTATTCAAATCCTGGTAACTTAGCTGTTGTGAGGGGGGATAGAAGCACAAAACGTCTAAAGGTAACCACCTCCCTAATAAATAGAGTCAAACACCTCTAATCGAGGTATTTGAAGAAGAGGGTGGGCCTTTGCAAACCAACATGATTTTCTACCGGACCAACTCGAGGATGCTAACTTCTCAAAAGAGCAGTATGCTAAGAAAGGGTATCCATTCCATCCTAGTAGAGTGTCCACCATCTGCCACAACTTGTGGAGGTAGGTAACAACCCTCAAGGTTGTCCCAAGTCAAAAGCAAGAAGCACCAAACTCTATCTAGAAAATGCTATGGGGGAGGGCAATGTGTTCGCAATGAATGAATCAATCAATGAAGCATAAATGTCTAGAATCTCTCCACACAGACCCATTGTGTGACCCAACAAAATCAAATAGCTACATCTTCAATGGGGTATCCTAGAAATGGAGTTGGAAACAATCTATCTCGAGCACCACTAAGGAAGCATAGCCTTCACAAATACAATGCTAGGAAGCAAGCTTCATGTTGAAAGTGGGACCAATAAATCGTATAATAAATAAGTATAAATTGTAGTGATCTCCAATTTTTTCCCTCTAAATGTAAAATGAAGGTTAGAGAGGGCTTCCTTGGTAGTGTTGAAGGGCATAACCTTGGCTTTTCCAACATTCACCACCAACTGCAGAAGGTTGCAGAATCGATCAAGAGCATCTAGTTGCCTTTATAAACCCTCTGGAGAAGCAACCAACAAGACTATGTCATCTACAAATATGAGTGAAATCAAGACCTTGTGAAAAAGAAAACCACCATCTGTGTGTGTGTTCTCCCTGATGAAGTGCTCATGCTCATTGATGTAGACCCCAAAAAGAGGGGGGAGAAGGGGCAATCCTTTTTTACCCCAATGGTACTACATATGTCCTCAAAATGCCCATGTGATGTACGGATGTGACCAACAACTGTCTCATAAAGCCACATCTTATTGGAAACCATGCCAAAAAATACACTAACCAACAAGCTTGAAGATGCACCCTAAGATTCCAAACATGTATGCAACTCAGCCTTGCTACAAATATGGGCGTGTAGTGAGATCAGCCATGCTGGTCTCGTCACAGTGCATGCAAAAAACAGCCACAAAGGTCAGCTTGTGTGCAGTGAGAGACAGACACAAAGGGACACAAGAGGAGGTTGCACCACAAGAATAACAAACTTGTGACACAAAAGGAAAGTCAGCTCACCAAAAAGTATTTTTTGTTGGACGCAGAGGTCGGCTCTATTTGCAATAGGTCAATGTTGTTCACAGTGTTTAAAGTCAGATTGCAAAAAACAAACATAAATCCGTGGAAGGACTGGTCGACCCAGTTCAAGCACAGGAGGTCAACGTGTGCAGAAAGTGTCACAGGTACACTAGACAAGCTGTGAGTAGTAGGAGGGTGTTGATATTTAAAATGATCAACAAGACTTAAATTGTAGATTGTTACAATTTGATTATCAGTTTTGACTGTCAAAATTTCAAACTCTGTTCCTGAACTGTTTCAATATTTGGAAGGTGCTTACCCTGCTTTGTTAACACATGGATACGTCCTATTGATGATATCCTACCAAGTCATTAGACCATTTCTTTGCAATATCTCCTAATCTACTTTGTTGACCTTGGGTCCACCAACTAGTGTGTCTTCGAAATACTAAAAGATTATTCTTCGGGAAACATAAAATGAACTAGTACATTACAGTGATTATTCTTAAGGTTGCTTGGGTGACTTGGTTCTCATTTTAGTTCATTCGTTTACACAAGGATATCTTGATGGCAGCTTGATCATGGAATTCATATGTGGGCACTGATTTGTTTAATGCACCTTTTGATTGGCACAACTAAATCTGATTTGAAATAACTCTTGCTTATTGGCACATTTGATGTAATCCAAGGATGATGATACACAATCCTTATGCTTTGTTAACTTGGTTCTTATGGGATGGCAACTTGAATATTGCATTGATGATGACTCCTTTTTGTTGGTTGGATTCCAGTTATCACGATGCAGCTAGTATGTCCAACTCCACTTGGGAGAGTGCAACCAATAGCATTCCAACTAGAACTCTTTGGCTATGAGGACCCACAGTTGTACTTGTGCAACTGGAGGGTTTAAAATCGAAGGAGAATCCATGACACTGGTCTCATTACAGATACATCCAGACATTGACATTGATCAGAGCTCCTTCTAGAGTCAGTTTCATCAGATTCTAGAAAACTTTTAGCAGTTTTCTTTTTTCAGTATCTGAAGATCTGAGGCCCGCATGTCTAAGAAGATTACATATTCTTGGTCCTTGTAAAAAAGCAAGTCCAATGGACTGCTTTCACTTGCATGCAAGATGATCAATCTTTTTCCGCTTTTTGCTTTTTGTTTTTTTAAAAGAAAGACTGAGGCTCCAGCCTCCATCCCTTCATGATCTGTCTTTCTCGTTTTTTGCTTGTCTGCTTTTTCAGAGGAAGACTGTTTTTTTGGCATGTCTATCAATTTCTATGTATGGCAGGTATAGGGATGTTATAGTTCCAAGCATGTAGTGGTGGGTTGGTTCCCTGGTTCCGGTGTATGAAAGAGAGATGAGTCAAGATCAGTGTTGTGCAGGTGGATTGTCTCCTAGGATGACACGTGACAGCTAATTGGAGGGTTTCCATCTAAGTCACCTGACACGTCCAAACCCCCCCTCATGCCGCGTATCCTACGTGTCGGACACGAAACGGTAGGACACGTATCAGATACGCGTTTAGAACGTGTCATGTTCACAAGACACGCGTGTCCTGAAAATAGGACACGTGTCCTGCTCAGAAAAGGACCTTGGCTCATGTTTTCTCATGCAAGTTGCAGCTGTGAGGTGTTTCAGTGTGTCAACTAAGGGTTATTTTGCCTTTCTAATTCTATTTAAAGAGGTCCCCACCCCCTCCATTTCACCCGCCCTAGTAACTAATGGTAATATTAAATTCTTAAAGTAAAAGTGACATTCTCCTTTAACTTTCGAGACATTCTCCTTTTAACTTTCATCTTCATCCTTGATTGCATTTCTGTGATTGTCGTTGCCTCATAGGCCTTGACCTCTGCTGGAACTCCCCCCCCCCACCCTTCCCACTCTCCTGTGGAATCCACGGCCCCCATTCTCGTTTGTCCTCTCAAGCAGGCACCCCCGGTCCATCTACAGTGTGAAAGAAGAAACTAAAAAGAAGCGCCGATATAGTTCTTGGGCTGGGATGGGAGTCATGTCATCCCAAGATAGTTGCCCAGGATGAAAATGAAAGTTAAAGGGAGAATGTCACGAAAGTTAAAGGAGAATGTCACTTTTACTTAAATTTTTAACATTACCATTAATTGTGTCAGGAAGTTTGAGAGTGGTTCCAACCTTATTGGACTTCATATGGAGAAAGTAGAATTTTAGGTCTCATTCAAAATTCAGCCGACTTTACAGTTTTTAGGATTTCAAGAATGGCAGGATTGCAATGTTTTCACTGGATTCTATCATGTAACAGGGTATGGAACTAGCATTTAATCAAGGGCACCATGACCTTTATGTACCTCGATGTTGGTGGCATTGATTGTTGAACTCTTCTGTCACGACCCCAGTAAAAATGTAGCCTTCACTCAAGTATAAACTCTTCTGTTGAACTCTTCTCTTTGTCATTGTGTCAAGTGACTTAGTGGTGTATGTGCACACCAATCTGTGTCTTCATTTGCAGGCATTGGGCAGAGAGGAGTGGTTGAAGGGAAAGACAAAGATGTGGGATGTGTTTCCTGATGATATGGGTTTGGACAACAGTGTTGAGTTGGCAATGCTATCATTTATGTTAGTAACTTAGTAATTACTAAGTTAGTACTAGTTGTATGATTGAATTTGTATCATCATCATGTAAATGTTTACAGTTTAATTATTTCATTTTTGCATGTGTAATTCATAATTTAAATTTTCATATATATATAACGTGTCCTCCGTGTCCTGTTTCTGGGGGTCGCCGTGCCCATGTCGGATACTCGTATTTCCGTGTCCTCCATGTCCCGTGTCAGGTGACTTAGGTTTCCATTGATATGAGGTTCTAGAATGGTCTTTTGCCAAAACCCTGGCTCGCCTTGCTAAGATGACTTGCCATTCTTTCCAAGTTTGACTTTTCAAAGACCAAGTTCGACCTCGTTTCTGTAATTAGTATTCTTTCCAATAGTACCAAGCCCAAAAAATAATTCAATTTCTTAGGGACCCTAAAACCTTACCCTCATAATTAATGCATGGTCATAATCTTGAAGGTTTTCTGCTGGTATTATTCTATTTTTATCCTGAATATGAATGCAAGTCTTGATCTAGCTTACCCCCAAGACCATTGATTAGCTGTAATGATGTCAGATTAAGTAGGTTTTCAGCAGCCAGTGGGGACTTGACAACATACCAGCATTGGGTCAGCAAGTTGACAGCGTGTTTTCTCATAACAAATGGCCTCCAAATTTATTTCCACACGGACAGATTTTAAGGTATCATCAGTATGCAGTGAGATATGTGAGAAAGGAACACTGTCTCAGTCATTATCAGCGAATTTCCTGTAGGACAGAATGAATGACAGTCATAGGTTATAGCTCTGAGGTGA
>ML794859.1:180969-237418 GCA_009831015.1 Picea engelmannii | reverse complement strand
GGGGGGTAGTCCCTAACAAATATACTAAGGCTTTTAAGCTAAGTACAAAATTGAAATCTAGGAGTTTATTATTCTTTCAAACCATCAACCATAAACTGAATAAAACATGAAATAAACATTCACCACGATATATAATCAAATGAACATATACTTGCATCAAAAGGATATTGAGAAAAGATTGTTAGGTGCAAGTTTCATTTAAATTAGATATATAACCAAACTTGAAATGAAGCCTGTGGCTTTGCTGAGTGTGAAAAATTGAGACCAGTGCCTTAAAGAGAATCGTGGTGAATGTTTATTTTATGTTTTATTTAGTTTATGGTTGATGGTTTGAAAGAATAATAAACTCCTAGATTTCAATTCTGTACTTAGCTTAAAAGCCTTAGTATATTTGTTAGGGACTACCCCCCTTGGCTTCGCTAGGAGTTGGCCTAGACGGAGGAGTTGAGGATTAGGTGACAACACCTTAACTCTCACTTGCCCCCAAGGACACACCGAGTGGATTGAAGATTTCTTCCATGTCTCCCAGGTGTGTATAAGGCGGCAACATGTGGCTTAGTCTAAATTGCTAACTCACCCACTTTATTGTATTTTATTGGAGATTTAGTCAACTTTGATCACTCTCCCTACAATTTTATACTTTATATGTAGTAATTCAAATGAGTGCACATGTGTACATTACGATGATCTCCTCTCTTCTCATACTTGCATACCTGATCTTGTGTCTTTCGTATGTGAGTAATTGACATTGCCATTGTGTTTCATTTAAGCCCATCAGTCCAAGCCACTCTCCAGAGGACATTATCAGACAAGGTCTTGGGGTGGACATTGCCAGTATTGGATCTGATAACAATAATGACTGATCCCTTCTTACAACCCATCTTACTTTTAATTTTGTTTGCACCTATAGCTGGCTCTATTTGATATATATAGGGCTTTCTTTTTCTTCTTGTTCTCTTAGCTTTAGGTTTTGTATTGTACTTGTGGGAGATGATTTTTGCATTCCCATTATTGCCATTTGATATGTTGTACTTTGCAGCACCTTTGACCTATTTTGGTAATCAGTGGACATTAATATATTTTCGTTTCTATTTCTGATTTTATTTTGACTGTCTATTGTTTCATGTGATGAAGAAAAAATCTTTAAGCCAATGTTTTGAATGTTTTGTTTAAATAACAATGGAATGTTTCTCGTTGAATACTTGATTACGTATGGTGATATATCATTTTAATTGAACAATGCCTTTTTAGTGGTCTATGATCAAGAGAGGGCTATACACCAAAATTTTAAGTTCCACTTTGTAGTCCTTTCAATTGCATACTTTCCAATTCTGAATATGTGCAATGCAGTTATCAATTATTGCATGTATCTTGGAAAGATACCATTGGTGTTTTCAAGCAGTACTTGGTCCATATTGATCAGATCTTAATAGTTGTTTGTGGGTTCTAAGGGAAACCAAATATGGGCAATAATTAGCTACAAATTTCATTTTCTTTGGATTGGAAATTCTAAAAAGGTTTTTATTGCTTTGCAGGAGTGGGACAGACCAAGGCCTGGTCGTCGGCCTGATATATTCCCTCAATTTAGCCCTATGAAGACACCTCTTCCTCCCCCGTTACCTGCTGACCCTCCTTTTGAGGAAGATGAGGAAGATGAGGAGAAGAAAGAGGAGGAGGAGGATCCTGATAAAGAACCTGAAAATCCGGAAGAATGACAACTAGCAGAGACACTGGATTTTTTGAAGTTAACTGGTCTTGGAGCATATCAGTCAACGAAGAATGTTGGATGGATTCACCGATGTTCATTTGAGTCATCTTATTCTCATTCTATTTTATGTTTCTTCTGTTTTTTTGAGGTGCTAGTCATATTTCTATTGGTTCTTTGAAAGTACTTAGGAACCAGAGTTTACCATAATCAAACATTATTGTGTAATTTTCCTGTAGGAAAGAACTAAGAAAATTAGACAATACTAATTGCTTGCAAAGTTTTCAATGGTACAGGGTACTATTTGGGCATTCAAATAACCACTTTAGATTGTCTTATAGAATTATGCTTTTAGAAGGGCGCTCTAGTTCTCTAAGAAAATTTTATAGGAATTTTTTAACAAAGTTTCAGTAGGTTGATGGTCTCTAGGCTGCACTCAATTTCACACTGAGTTGGCTACCATGAAACTGTTTCGAGCCCCTATTATTATTGGCAAGTTTTGGACGCGGTAGTACAGCATTCATATCCTCCCCAACTTAAAAATCAGTTTGTCATAGTAAAAAAGATATCAGGCGTCAGCTCACAGCTTTGATCTTTGATCTCAAGCCTTGATGAAGTCGCCTACCATTTATTTGACTGGGCTGCATTGATTGCAATCATTATGCCAATAAATGGGAAGTGCAATTATTCCATTCCATAGGTTGGTTTTTTTCATATTTCTTAAAATTTATAGATGGTTAGTGTGATTTTGGCAAACCTTTAAAAGCTGGTCACCTTATTATTGCTGACATCATTATTGCATGTCATGGAGTTCTGAAGGATACTATAAATAGAAAGAGCATAATACTATGACCAAGATGGAATCAGTAAAATTAAAATTTAATAATTAATTGAAACTAATAATTTTTCAAGTTGCAATTTTCCTCTTCTCTATAAAACTATGCTACCAGGAATAAGGAAACTGTACGTATTTCCAATTGACATACACATTTATTTATTTTTGTTTATAAAAAATTGCAGATATTAATTAAGAAGATTTAAAAAAATAAAGCAAATTATATTTTAGACTTAAGATGTTGGTGTTAGAGCCTTGAGTAGGTTGAAAAAGTCAGTGTGGGAGATTTAGATACATGGATGCCAAAGATTAGAGTACATGTCTTAAACTTGCGTTTTAATGCATTGAGAAGGTCAAGATAAGTCAAAGTGGGAGATTTAAACACATGGATGCTTAACATTATAATAGGTATCCTAATTGCATATATATATATTTTTCTATGGAAAATGTTTTGGGGAAACCTTCTTGGTGCTTTCTCACATTTCATAAAGTGGGAGATTTAGACACATGGATGCTTAACATTATAATAGGTATCCTAATTGCATATATATATTTTTCTATGGAAAATGTTTTGGGGAAACCTTCTTGCTGCTTTCTCACATTTCATTAATCAGGCTCAGAGTTGATGTTGTCAGAGTACATGTACTCCTAACCTAGAGGGATTCTATTGAACTTGAACCTGTGACCTCTCAACAATCTCTGCCTTGACATAGGTTCAATTGATTGGGCTAAACCACTGAAATTTCCTATATATATTGGTGTTAATGCCTTAAGAAAGTTGAGAGAAGTCAAAGTGGGAGATCTAGACACATGGATGCCTAAGATTAGAGTGGGTGTCCTAAATTACCTAAAAGCATATACATGTATTCTAGATAATTGGAAACATAATCGTCAGGAGTATAACAAAGCTTAGATTAGAGTAGGTATCCTAATTTACTTAAAAAACATATACATGTATTCTAGATCACTGGAATCATAGTCATCATGAGTATAACAAAGCTCATGAATGTAAAACTCAAGGTAGCTTTAGCGTTAGTAGAAAAGCTTTGCATCAACCTCAACACGATAGTATGGTAAATGCATGATCTATGGGATTTATGGACAGAAATTCCATTCATCCAGCTTACAATGAAAAATGTGGAGGTGGATTTGATCTTAAATCAATTTCTCTTGGTAATATTGTCAATACAAGCATTGAGCATATGGTTCTCTCTTATTAGCAGAGGTTTGACAAGGGGCTCCAATCTTCCCTGTGGGTTTTGAGCATGGTGTATATAAGGTGCTCCGAGTAATGGAGGTCAAGAGTTGGGAATAAAAATAAACCACCTCTCCTTAACTAACTTTGTTGGCACTAAAGGTATTGAACAAGGTTTGGGATACTCTAATGCATCTTMTGTTTGCTTCTGTRTGATTTCTGATTATTAGGATTGGCTTTTGAGTTTTCCATTTCAAACTCAATTACAAAGAGGTTGCCATGAGATTWTTGTCAAATTTTCAACTAGGGCAATTCAATGCATACAATTCCAGTTTTGAGAATTACTTCCAAGTGCCCTCAAACAGTAAACTMGGGCTGTTATCACTGAATAATTCTACACTGAAATTWTGACAAAAAATTACAGCAACAGAAACACTAAGATTAGAGAGAAATCATCCATACACRAGACACAAATTTATGTTTTTCTGATTGAGAATTTCYGAGGACAAAACAGTGCTAGCAAAATTACAACTTTCAACAAATTTCAGAAAAACCCTTCCAACTTGCAAACTTGCTGCTGTACCCTGTTGACGTCACCTTGCTGGCTGCTAACGTCACCTGCTGTACGACCTGTTGACGTTAGCCGTACGGGCTGTACAAACTATAGGAGCTGTACGGGATGTACAAACTATTGGAGCCGTACGGGTTGTCCGTACCACACGTGAGACTGTCATTCCTTGGTAGAAAATCATAAAACATAATGTCTAGAAACCCTAGGCCAGATTTGCCAAAGTGAAGAATTTCCTGTGCTGAAATTTTGCCTCCCAATCTCCTTGACACAAGTGCTCACTCACTTATGCCAACTCCATAATGTCACAATGATCCTCACATTGCCTCTCTTTTTATAGGAGTCCAAAGTGAGTTTAAAATCCCTCAACTTACTTTAAGGAGCCCTTCACTAAACTCAACATTAAATTATACTTGTTTATTCCTCCATGTGAGTGTGAAGCCCCAACACAAGCCCCCAATCCAAACAAAAAAGGGTTTTCACCAAAATGAAAATACAATGTGAGTGCCAACAACGATTCCCACATGCCCGACACCAAGGCCAATGTGAGAATACCTCTCGATGCTACAAAACATCAACACTCCCTCTTAGCGATGGAGGTATTCCATTCACCATTACCTGGAAGTAGATCCGTCTCCCACACTGGAAGTGGCTCTGCCTCTGATATTGGATCCGTTACCACAACTACTCCCACTGATACAGAAGCAATTCCTGTTGAATGCCATGGACCCTTCTTGGAAGACACCCTGTTCCTAGAAGCCTCCCGCTTCTGAGCTTCCTGCCTAGCTTCCTCAACCCACGACACCTTCTTGACAGTCTTGAAAGACTCCCCTCTTCCACATGAACCTGAAGGTTGACTTCTTTTGGATGACTGACTCTCCCTCTGAGCCTTCTAACTCCCTTTCAAGTCTAATTTCCTCTTGACAGACTTGGAAGGTGCCTCCTTCCCACCAGATCCTGAAGGCTGACTCCGTCTAAGTCTACACAACCTTCCGAGCTACCTCCTCGCTGCTTGCCATTGCTCGCATAGGTCGGCCCTTTAGCCTATATAGGTTGCTCTCTCTAACTCCAAGAATTGTTAAGGTTTAAGCTATTATTAGGTTTCTTTTCAATTTACTAGATAACCATAGCATATATAGGATCACTGAGAAATACACAATCACAAGAGACACATCATTTATCCTGGGAAACCCTCATGGGGGAGAAAACCCAACAAAAACCTCCTTAATATAGATAGCCAATACAATGACAATAGAATAAACCAAACAATACAGAAAGTCCTCTCCCAAGAATGCGCCTCTCTTTCTCTTCCTTCTTCTCCAACTGCAACTCCAAACTTGCGTTCTGATGAACAAGTGAGTGTATGTCCAAATGAGGCGCTAGCCTCTCTTATTTATACAATCTGGCAAGCGCTGAACTGAGGTGTCTTTTCATTGGCAGGGCCGACTTCTCATTCTAGGTGGTTATAACGACTTTAATATATTCTGGGGGTCGACTTCTCATTTAACCTGTTACAATTAGGGTTTGACCAATCCACAAAAGGGGATTTGGTCCTTTACAATACCCGACATGATCAATCCACAAAAGGGATTGATCTAACGAATAATACATCAATAATAAATATAATACTCTTTGCAGTTACAATATTTCAACAAGAATCACTGCTGTGTCTGAGCTAGAGCCCTCTGGGCATGAACTGTTGATATTATGGTAGCTGCGAGAGGTATTAATATCCATGTGTAACCTTTATCTAGAATATAATTTTTCGGAAGCAAAAGAAACCCTAAACAGATGTGTAAAAACCCTAGAAGACAAGTCGGCTCAGTAGAACAAATAATATAAATGTATTATCTTCTAGAAAGGCAAGTCGACCCAGACAGGGGACAAGAACCACTATAAACAAGAGGTGCTCTAGCTCATTTGTACACAACCACTTCACTTACTCTCTCAAGTATAACATAAGTCTGGAGCTGCAGCTGCAAGGATGGAATGAGCATCTTTTGGGGTGATTCTTGGTCTCTCTCTGATTTGAAAACTCTTTGGATACTACTTATTTCATAAATAATTTACATGTAAAATCTAACTAGCTTCAATATTGATTGTTTAGGATCTATTGAGGTGGTTTGCATATGTGAATGATATACATTATAAGAAATTTGATGAAGAAGTCATATTCATGAAGAATATGAACAAAGGACAATTATGCACAAATAAGAAAATAACTCCAAATCCATTATTCAAAAGAGAAAATAAATGTCACCATTAGAATCCTCACGGAAAAGAGAGCAGAATTAATTATACATAAGCCCATGCTCCCTTTAAGTGGCTAAGAAAATCTTCAAGCTCACCAACATGGCTTATGCATGGAAAGACATACATGATATGCTTACTCTTCCCAAAGGAATAGTTGAATTCCAACTATCCTAGCTCTCTCATAGAATTCTTCACTAGAATTCTACTCTCGGATTCCCTTCTTAGAATCCCCCTCTTACATGGAGGAAAGAGTCTTTTTATAGGGGAGGTTGGAGGGTCGAATCCCACCCGACTCCCTTTATTCCTGGAGCGAATAGTTCGAACTTAAATATAATTTACCCTGTTTAGCAAAACAATCGTGCCCTTGGCGGAACAGATAAGTTGTTGATGATATATATAGCAGGTCGGGGGTGCCTCGACTGCTAGATACCTGTGGCTTTTGTTATGTTGTTAAGCCCCCACAATTTTTATTGGCATATGGTTATGCTATAGTTATAACATATAACTATATGTAATATATACCATATAATATTCTGACGCGAACTCTGGTGATAGCCCCCGCGCTATATGCTATTACGTGGTCACAATATATGGTAAGAACCAGGGCTAAGGGTCGAGGGCTTAGGCCCTTGACCCTTTAGCCACCCAAATAAAGCTTTACAACATTTTAAATAATTTATATGCCATTTGATTAACAAGGAACAATGTGTGGCATATTGGCAAGTAGGCTTTGTTAGAACCTTTGGTGTGCTTGAAGGTCATAGGGTCGAGCCCCATTGATTCCATAATATTTTTATATGACTTGAACCATATGGGCTAATGGGAGGTCGCCATGTGGTGGCCTCTCATTGGCTCTTTCCAATGACACTTATCAACACTTGATGGAGCCACTTGTGCGCATGGGATCGTGCCACGTGTCACCCTTTAAGTGATGACACGTGTCACCTTTGTCCCCTGCCACGTCATACTGCCACATCATTTGTACATATGACACGTGTCATTTTTTTATTGATCCACATGTATGCCTTAAAATTCCAAATCTATGTGACAAGTGGCAGCGTCCGGTGCTACCATGTCACACGCTAACGTCATCCTGTACCATGCTGACGTCATTAGTTGACTTCGACCTTTGACTTTTCCCCAAGTTTGACCTAAAATTTCACTGCTTATAATTTTTGCATACGAGCTCCGTTTGATGAACCGTTTGTGCCGTCAAAAAGATGACGACGAGCACTACGCAATGATGTCATTTTTGAGAGCTTTTAGGAGACATGAATTTTGAGCATATCTGGATCCCTTAGGACTTTTGTTGACATTCTGGATCTCTCAGGATCACTTGCAAATGTTCTAGGATCCTCTTGGACCTCTGTAAGTGTTTCTAGATCTCTAGACCTTCCTTGAATGTTCCTGGATCAATCTGGACCACCTGTGAACATCCCTTGGATCCTCCTGGATCATTCCATCCCACTGAAGAACTTTTGGTCCTCCAAAAGTATTTGCATTCAACAGTTAGTGAATTCCACTCACTGTAATACTCTTGAACTCATTCTTCAACTTGGGTCTTCGAACACTGTCTTTTGCATCCTGGAACTCCTCTTCGGGACTTCTTCTCGGATTTGTGATCATTGTACTTAAGCTTCTAATTCAAGCTTAAGCTTGTTGATTCCTTCATACAAAAATCTGCTTATTGATTTTGCAATATCAACATCTACTTCCAACTCCTTCTGTGAAGATAGTCTACCTCGTCCAAATCCGATACCAAGTCGAACGCTGAACCATGCCTCACCCATTTGGACTCACTATTTTGTTGTATCTGCTTCTGATCAAGACATACATTTACGAACACAACATAGTGTTTGAATGATGTTTTATAGCATGCATCAACTCCAGAAAGTTTGCATTACTTCTCCTGGTCTACATGCTCCATGTCTACATCCTTTTGTTCCTTTGGAATCAAGAATGTTGACCAGACAATCCGATCCATATGTAGTTAAAGCTGATAACCATTGCCTATGATGATGAAGGTTGATATATTCGGCACCGATTTAGAAAACCAAATTCTAACCTCAACCCATAAACATCAAATTGCAGAATACCGGTTTGCAAAAATAGAACTGTCACCATTGACACCGCTTCAGAAAACCAATTCCAAAGACATCCATACACTCCATAAAAGACTTAGTGCAGATTGTTCAAGCACCAAGAGAGTGTATAAAATATGATTTCAAACTTGTATAAGAGTATGTGCAAAGCTTTTACATAAAGGGTATTAAAAAGATTTCAAACAACACTTCACTTAACTTATCATAAGTTTACAGACTTCAGAAATATACACATATATGTATACTGATCTACTGATTTACAAATATACATATTTACAATGATTGATAAGTGGCTTCTCTTTCATGGGCTGATCCTTCCCATCACACTGGAAGGTGATTCACAACTCCCCGTCTCTAACACTGCCTCTGACACTGGTGTTGAATCTGACAATGCCTTTGGTGTAGAGTCTGATGTAGAATAGTCCAGGAAACCACCAGAGCTGATAATAGGTCTACCCAGTAACTTATATAGCTTCTCGTAACGAGTACCAACTATCACTGTTGCATCCACGGTGTCTTCTTTCTGGTATGCCAATACCCGACTATTCTGAAATGTGACAGCATAACTGTCATCTTCAAAGGCTGATACTGCGAGAAGGTTGATTGGCAGGTCTGGAACATATAACATGTTTTCTATACCCATGAATCCTCCTGATTCAAGTTGGAATCCGATATATCCATATCCTCTAATAGCTCGTTTGGTGTTGAAACCAGATCCCACATAGTTATCATTTGAGTCAACTGCAATGAATGTTATGAAGATTGATCTCAACCCGGTCATGTGGCAAGAAGAGCCACTGTCCACGAACCAAACTTCACTGTCTTCATAGAGCACTTTACCAATGCCAACCATCAAAAAGTATTCTTCATTATAGAATGCTGCTGCTGCAGGTGTCTTCTCATCCTTTTGATTTTTCTTTAAATGTGGGTAAAGATTCTAGCAATTCTTGATCTGATGTCCATTTTTACCACAGTAAAAACAAGAGATCTTATTTCCTCTTGAATCATGTGATCCTTTTTTACCATGTTTCTTCAAACATGAGGACCGGCCTATCTTCTTCTGAGGAGAATTAAAATGCACAATCTGTTTCTTGTCTCTTCCACATATAAGAATTACTTTTGCTTACCGCTTAAGGCATTCTTCTTCTGGAGGTACCACACCCTGGATACCTTTACCAAAAGGTAACTTTTCTTGCAACATAGACAACTCATGTTCCACTTTATTGAGTTGAGCAAACATCTGATCTTTGGCTTGTAACTCACTCTCCAGTTCCTGAATGATGCCAATAAGAAGTTCTCCATGACTATCCATTTGTTCTTGAAGTTCTTGTTTCTCTATCTCAAGAGTTTGAATATGCATCTTTAGCTCATAATTTTCTTGCTAAATCTGGCGATTCAGGTCCTTCTGTAGCTTCAACTTCATAAGAGATTTGCTCATCTTGTCTTCTGGTAAGAACCTTCCAAAAGTGTTCACCAAGCAACCTTGAAAAACCTTGTCACACCAATCTTGCAAACACATGTCAAATGCTAGCTCTGGTACCACTTGATCTGAAAACTCTTTGGATACTATTTATTTCATAAATCATTTACATGTAAAATCCAACTAGCTTCAATATTGATTGTTTAGGATCTATTGAGGTGGTTTGCATATGTGAATGATATACAATATAAGAAAAATGATGAAGAGGTCATATACATGAAGAATATGAACAAAGGAAAATTCTGCACAAATAAGAGAATAAATCCAAGTGCATTATTCAAAAGAGAAAATAGATGTCACCATTAGAATCCTCGCAGAAAAACGAGCAGAATTGACTATACATAAGCTCATGCTCCCTTTAAGTGGCTAAGGAAATATTCAAGCTCACCAACATGGCTTATACATGGAAAGACATACATGATATGCTTACTCTACCCAACGGAATAGTTGAATTCCAACTATCCTAGCTCTCTCACTTATAACTCTCTCATAGAATTCTACTCTCGAATTTCCTTCTTAGAATCCCCCTCTTACATGGAGGAAAGGGTCTTTTTATAGGGGAGGTCAGAGGGTCGAATCCCACCCGAATCCCTTTATTCCCAGAGCAAATAGTTGGAGATTAAATATAATTTACCCCGTTTAGCATAACAACCCGTGCCCTTGGCGGAACGATTAAGTTGTTGATGATATATATAACAGATCGGGGGTTCTATTCTCGCCGACTGCTAGATACTCGTGGCTTTTGTTATGTTGTTAAGCTCCCGCGCGATTTTTATTGACATATGGTTATGTTATAGTTATAACATATAACTATATGTTATACAAACCATATAATATTCCGGTGCAAACTTTGTTGATAGCCCCGCGCTATATGCTATGACGTGGTCACAATATATGGCCCTCGACCCTTTAGCCACCTAAATAAAGCTTTACAACATTTTAAATAATTTATATGCCATTTGATTAACAAGGAACAATGTGTGGTGTATTGGCAAGCGGGCTTTGTTAGAACCTTTAGTGCGCTTGGAGGTCATGGGGTCGAACCCCATTGACTCCATAATATTTTATATGACTTGAACCATTGGGCTAATGGGAGGTCGCCACATGGCAGCTTCTCATTCGCTCTTTCCAATGACACTTGCCAACCCTTAAATGGAGCCACCTGTCAACACTTGATGGAGCCACTTGTGCACCTGGGATTGTGCCACGTGTCACCCTTTCAATGGTGACACGTGTCACCTCTGTCACACATGTCATCCGTATGAATGATGTGGCATTTTTTTTAATTGGTCCACATGTATGCCTGAAAATGCGAAATCCATGACACGTGGCATCCTCTGATGCTACCACATCACATGCTGACGTCATCCTGTACCACGTTGACGTTATCAGTTGACTTTGACCTTTGACTTTTGCCCAAGTTTTCCCTGAACTTTGACCGCTTATAACTTTTGCATCTGAGCTACGTTTGATGAACTGTTTGCGTCGTCGGAAAGCTGACGATGAGCACTACAAAATGATGTCATTTTTGAGATATTTTAGAAGACTTGAATTTTGAGCATATCTGGATCCCTTAGGACCTCTGTTGATGTTCTGGATCTCTCAAGATCACCTGCAAACGTTCTAGGATCCTCCTGGACCTCTGTAAGTGTTTTTTAAATCTTTGGACCTTCCTTGAATGTTTTTGGATCAATCTGGACCACCTGTGAACATCCCTTGGATCCTCCTGGATCACTCTCTCTAGCGCTATCTAGTCTAAGATATGCGCCCTACCTTCTAGTATCTCTTGGTGGTATTCTCGATGATATTCTTGGTGGTAATCTTGGGAAGAAGTGCAACTGCAACTACTGTAGTTGAGTATTGTTCTTGTTCTGTGGTTGTGGAGACTCTCTCTTGTGCACTCCCCTTGTCTTGTGATGTTGCTGCAGTTGGATGGTGTTTTCTTGTTCCATCTCGTGCTACTGTTGCAACTAGGGTTTATCTGTTGGTTCTAGTGTGGTTCTCCATAATCATTCTATCTAGCAAAGGTTAAAGTGCTTTGGGGTGGCTGCATGCCTATGGTTTGGTGACAATATTGTGATATTGTCTATGGTTAAATGAGCACATCAAAATATTCTAACATGTTTTGGGCCCACACTACCTTCAGAACGGTCTAACCGCTAGAAGGTAGATCAAGAGTTCCTTGTCAAGATCGTTGTAGCATCAATTGCAACTGCAACTAGGGTTTCTGATTTTGCAGCTGCAACAAACCTTAACCTAAATTCTTGGGCACTTTAAGTGAAACATTTGGCATACTTTTTGGGCATTCTAGTGTGCCCTAGCCTAGTGCACTCTCTGGTGCCCTTAGACAACAAAAACATCAAGTTTGAATTCTTGGTCAAAGTCAAAGTCAAAGTCAAAGGTTGAAATTTTAGAGTTTCTAGTTTGTTCTAATCATTGAACCTTTTTGATTCAGTTTCTAACCTCTTCTTCTCAAGATGGTGTCTAGTTTCAGATTAGAAGACAAGCTGAACGATGCTACAAATTTCAAAGGTATACACTTGTATATGCTTTTCAAAGTTATATCATCCAACAAAGTATGAGTGTGTTTGCAGGGGATGTACAAGAGACCTTGTCCAAGCAGTGATCTTAGATTCAATACATTCAGAGGAACAAGCACACCCTTCCTAACAGTTGAGGCTCCAGGTTCCAGGTTTGATTGATCAAATTATTAAGTTTCAAATTGCACATATCAAGTTTGATAGTTGCTACAGTAACACTATAGTTGTGACAACAATGTTTGAAAGGTTCTATTACTGCTAGGTATACTTGGTTGTATATAAGTACTATTGATATAGATGCTTATTTCACTTGTTTGCAAAATGAACTAACATCTCCTCTAGGAGATATCTCTTGTTTTTCTCCTGGGCAGGTCATCTTGGTAATTCTATGATGACTACCATCCTTGTTACCATAGATATGTTCTTATGAAAATTCTATTGGAAATACTTTTGCTCTTGTTGGTCTTGTTCCAGGCAGGTCACAAACGATAGCTCTGAGAAGGAGGTACAATAATAGTTGCAAACATGGAGCAGATGACTCCATCTAGTGGTGAGGCAGGTGATCTCACCAAGTACCAATTCTAAAGGAAGTGTGTAAAGCAAAAATATTTTTGGATCTGATACACTCAGATGTGTGTGGACCAATGTCAACCTCCTCACTAAGCGGATAAAGATCTCGAGGTTCGATAATGAAGGATAATACACCTCCAAGGAGCTCGTTGCCTTTTGTAAAGAAGCCAGGATTAGGAGGGAGCTAATTGTCTGACATAATCCTCAACAGAATGGCGTGGCAGAAAGAAAGAACCGATCCATTGAAGAATCTGTTAAGACAATGATGAATGACCAGAATCCATCCATGTTTCTATGGGGAGAAGCAACTATGAAAGCTGTATATGGTCATAATAGAAGTCCTCATCGTATATTGAAGAACATGACTAAAAAATAAGCTTTCTCTAGAAAGAAGCCAAGAGAAAGCTATGTCCTCATCGTATATTGAGGATCTTTGGCTGTCCTGTCTATATTCATGTTCCCAAGGACAAAAGAAAGAAGTTGTCGTTGGATATAACGAGTCATCAAAATCTTACAGAATCTATGTCCGAAGTCAACAAAAGGTTGAAATCATTAGAGATGTGACCTTTGATGAAAATATTGGCTTCAAGAAATCTATAGAAGATTCCATGGATCCCAACGAAGAAGAAGAACATGAAGGTCCCAAGGAAGAAACTACATGTTCTCCAGAACATCTCAATGCAAAACCTTCCACCTTTGAAGAAGCAACCAAGAAGAAAGAATGGAAGGAAGCTACGATGGAAGAATATCAATCCATCATGAAAAATGATGTATGGGAAATTGTGCCTAGACATGAAGGAAAGTTTGTAGTCACTTCAAAATGGATTTACAAGATAAAACATGCAATATATGGGAGTATCAATAAATACAAGGTAAGATTCGTGGCTAGAGGATTCTCCCAGCATGAGGGAGAAGAATATGATGAGACGCTTGCTCCAGTTGCCAGATACACCTCTATTAGAGCCATCGTATCTCTTGCAACATCCATGGGTTGGAGTTTACATCAGATGGATGTAAAGACCGCTTTGCTCAGTGGAATAATTGAGGAAAAAGTATACATAGAGCAACCACAAGGTTTTGAGGTACACCTGAGAGAAACCTGAAGAAGGCCTTATATGGACTCAAGCAAGTTCCAAGAGCCTGGTATTCACAAATTGACAATTCCTTGACGAGACTTGGATTTTCCAAGATCTATGCTAATCCATATCCTTATTACAAGGTTGTGAGTGATGCACTTGTGATCCTGCTACTATATGTTGATTTGCTTTTGACAGGTGCAAAGCCTCTCATTATTCAATGTAAGAGGGATTTAACCTATGAATTCAATATGAAAGATCTTGGTCTCATGCATTATTATTTGGGACTAAAAGTATGGCAGAAGCGTGGTGAAATATTTTCAGGGCAAGGGAAGTATGTTGCAAAGATTCTTCAAAAGTTTGGGATGATGGATTGCAAATCCATGACAACTCCTATGGTGACAGATATGAAGAAGCTGCGAGACTCTGATCCAGTAGACTTGTCCCTGTACCGACAATTGATTGGCTCATTGATGTATTTGGTGAATACCTGGCCGGACATTTACTTTGTTGTGAACATGTTGAGCCAGTTCCAAGTGGAACCTAGACATGAGCATTGGATATGTGCAAAGCACTTTTTGAGATATCTTCATGGGACGCTAAATTATGGTTTGAGATATGCCTCAAACAGTGACGTACAACTGCATGGATTTACTGATTCAGATTGGGTAGGGAGTGCAAATGACATAAACAATACTTTTGGTATATGTTTCAGTTTGGGCTCTGCTATGATATCATGGGCTAGCAGGAAACAAAAATATGTTGCACTCAACACTGTAGAAATAGAGTATATTGCATCTTGTGATGCTTGTACGGAAGCAATATGGCTCCGTAAGCTGATTTCTGGACTATTTGATCAAGTGTTGGATACGACTGTGATATATTGTGATAATCAGAGTTGTGTGAAGCTTTCAGAGAACCTTATGTTCCATGACAGGTCGAAGCACATTGATATCAAGTACTATTTCATCCATGATAAAGTCTAGAAGGGAGAAGTGATTCTCCAATACATCTCCACCGATGAGAAAACCACTGATATTTTGACGAAGCCTCAATCCATGATAACGTTTGCATACTTGAGGGACAAGCTGGGAATTGTGGAGATACCTCCCTTGGTTGAAAAGGAGGAGATGAATTCCTTGGTTGGGAGGGGGTGATGATATATGGCATCATGGATAATCGGTGTGCTGGTGGACAAACATTCTCCAGGTGGAGAATGGTCTAGGCATAACAGATTGCCGGTGGACAAACATTCTCCCTGTGGAGAATGGTCCAGGTTGACAGATTGCTGATGTACCATGAAAAACTATTCTCCTGGGGCATTGCCCGGACAATTAGAATGGTCTAGGACAACTATTCTCCTAGGGCTTTGCCTGAACAGGTAGAATGGTATGTCTCCATGAGTTCACAATAGTGACTAGAGTGGGGAGATTGGTACAGGACAAACATTTTCCCTGAGTTCACAGTAGTGGCCAGAGGGGGGGAAATGGTCCAGGACAATCATTCTTCTAGGACATATGTCTGGATTAGAAGAATGGTCCTTATAGCCCATGTCGTGGCTTTCAACATCTGGGAGGACAATCATTCTTCTAGGACGTATGTTCAGATTATGCAAGATACCAGATATAATAAATATGCAGAACAGAAATAAAAATGCTAGAAATGGAAGAATAACAATAATATATCTAGCATAATCTCCACAATAACACATAAATGATATAAGAACAACAACATAAATAACACTTTGATTCAGAAAGCAATGTTCACAGGCCTCTTCGAGGGGGAAACCTCCAATCGAGCAACTCTCTGTTACAATAATCTCCAAGCTAGGGTTTTCATACCCTCGACCCTTATTTATACTAAATATGTCTATCAAGAGAAGCATCTAGAGGAAGATCCTTCTAGAAGCGAAAGCTTCTATTAGGTCTTCTTACATCCGCCTTATTCTATTTTATTGAAAGACCTTATTAATATTGACCTTTATTACATCCGAATATATTGATCTACCTATGTGCGGGTTAGGACCCTAATATGTCCGCCCCCTTAAAAATAGCCTTGTCCTCAAGGCTTGAGATGAGGAAACTGCTGCAAAATGGTAGCTGGTTCCCAAGTGACATCTGCTGGATTCGTATCTTTCCACTGGACTAGCACTTCCTTGATGGTTCTCTGACGCAGGCGACGCTCACGCTGGTCCAAAACTGCTTCTGGCTGTAGCCAAATGGATTCTTCTTCAGCTAACTCAGGAAGGTTGGTTTGAATTTTTCACCTAGTTCCGATCATCTTCTTTAAGCATGAAACATGAAAAACTGGATGTAGCTTTGACTGACTGGGCAGAGCTAACTGATATGCGACTTGTCCCACACGCTTGAGAACTGTAAAAGGACCATAAAATTTGGGTGCTAGCTTCTGACAATGCTCGGCGTTGAGGGAAGTTTGCTTGTATGGTTGCAGTCGCAGAAACACCTGATCCCCTTCTGCAAATTGACGTTCAGAGCGACCTTGATTTGCTTGTTGCTTTATGCGATTTTGTGCCATGACCAAGTTCTCTTTAAGGGTACGAAGAATATCCTCTCAAACTGTAAGTGTTTGGTCAACCGCCTGGACCTTCGAGGTACCCGGTAAGTATGAGAGAACTGAAGGTGGCTTCTGTCCATATACCGTTTCAAAAGGAGTCATGCGAGTAGCTGTATGGTAGGAAGTGTTGTACCACCATTCGGCTAGGGGTAACCATTGAGCCCACTGATGTTTTTTTTCAGAGGCAAAACACCTCAGATATGTTTTCAAACACTTGTTGACAACTTCCGTTTGACCATCAGTCTGGGGATGATAAGCTGTGCTGAGATGCAATTGGGTGCCCTGGAGCTTAAACAGTTCTTGCCAAAAATTTCTCGTGAAAGTTGGGTCACGATCAGAAACAATAGAGTGTGGCATGCCATGAAGCTTGAAGACCTGGTCCATGAAAAGTTGAGCCACCGTGGATGCAGTAAATGGGTGTTGAAGAGCGCAGAAATGAGAATACTTGGAAAGGCGATCCACAACCACCATTATGACTGATTTATTCCCTGATTTGGGTAAGTCGGTAATAAAGTCCATAGAGATATCCTTCCAAATAGCCGGTGGAATCGGAAGCGGTTGTAGTGTGCCCGAAGATTTGACTGTTTCTCCCTTGTTGCATTGACACACCTCACATTCAACGACAACATTACGGATGTCCTGTTTCATACCATCCCAGAAAAAAGAACTTTTGACTCTGTCATATGTTTTGGTGAACCCTGAGTGCCCCGCTGTGGGTGTAGCATGAAGCTCAGAAAGTACCGTGGATTTAAGCTTTGATTGTTTACTTAAATACAAACGACATTTGTATTGAAGCTCATCCTGGAGCCAAGAGTACCCTGGGGGAGCCAGAGCCTTGGTCTGCAATTGCTGGATCAGATGCGAAATTTTGGGATCTTGAAGCCATTCCTGGCGCATAGCTTGGAGCCAACTGGGTACAATGAAGGAAAGAGAAAAAATGGATCCTTGTTCTTCATATTTGCGGGACAGTGCATCCGCCACTACATTGTCTTTGCCCTTCTTGTAAATGATCTCATAATCATAACCAAAGAGCTTAGTCACCCATTTTTGTTGCTCCTGGGAGGAAATGCGTTGTTCCAGAAAGTACTTGAGGCTTTGATGGCCGGTCTTGATTTGGAAGCGTTGCCCCAATAGATAAGGGCGCCACAGATCAACGACATGCATAATAGCCAACATTTCCTTTTCATAAATGGGTTTGCCCAGATTCCTTTCAGACAGTTGCTTGCTGGTGAAGGCTAAAGGTCGACCCTCTTGCATAAGGACAACGCCGATTCCTTTCCCCGAGGCATCAAATTCCAACACAAAGGTCTTGGTGAAATCAGGAAGGGCCAGAACCAGAGTGGTGCACATGGCCGTCTTCAAGGTTTGAAAATCTTGAGCAGCGGCTAGGGTCCAAGTGAAAGAGTTCTTTTCGAGGAGAGCAGTGAGAGGTGCTGCAATCTTTCTGTAGTTCTTAACAAACTTGCGATAATACCTTGTTAAGCCCAGAAATCCACGCAAGCTTTTGAGAGTCTTTGGGTGCGGCCAATCTTGCATAGCTTCAATCTTTTTCGGATCCACCCTGACGCCATCCTTGCCAACCAGATGACCCAAGTATTCTACTTTTGAGGCACCAAAAGTACATTTAGACTATTTTAGGAAAAGTTGGTGCTGGGAGAGGAGATGGAGAACTTGATCCACATGAGTAAGATGGTCTGTCCAGGTTTTTCTATAGATGAGGATATCATCAAAGAAAACTAAGTCAAAATGACAGAGAAAGGGATGGAAGACATGATTCATGAGGCTTTGGAAGGTGGAGGGGGCATTACACAAGCCAAAGGGCATGACCAAAAACTCATAGTGGCCCTCATGAGTGTGAAAGACCGTCTTGGGAATGTTTGCCTCTTTCATACGTATCTGGTGTTAGCCCGAGCGAAGATCAAGTTTAGTAAAGAATTGGGCACCACTCAATTCATCCAGGAGGTCATCAATGACAATAATGGGAAATTTGTCTTTAATAGTCAGTTTGTTGAGGGCACGGAAGTCAGGACACATTCTCCAAGAACCTTCTTTCTTCAGGACCATGACTACAGGAGAAGAGTAAGGGCTCGTACTAGGGCGGATAACGCCTGCATTTAGGAGTTCTTGGACCATTTTCTCAATTTCATTTTTTTGTGAGAAGGGGTGGCGGTATGGACGGATATTGGGAGGAAGGCTTCCGGGTAGAAGGGGAATGGAATGATCATAAACACCGCGGGAAGGAGGGAGGCCTTGGGGAGTGGAAAATACCATTTGATGTTTAGAAAGGAGAGCTTGGAGGTCATGCAACACCGGGGGTGTCTTTGTTGCTTGAATGACATGGAGTTGGGCAATGACACCATAATGACATTTTTTGAGCAGCTTTTCCATGTGATGAGAACTAATGACCTCAGGTGAACCAACAATGATGCCTTGGAATTTATATTGGTGGCCTTCCTGGTCAAATTGCATGGTTAATGCCTTAAAATCCATGAGAATGGGACCCAAAGTTCTTAGCCAGTCTGCACCCAACACAATGTCACAACCACCCATGTCGATAGAAAAAATATGGGATTTTAGGTGGTAGTCATCGATTTGGAGACGCACATTTTCACAGCGCCCTCCACATTTCATGGAACCACCATTGGCAATCATGATTTGGAAATTGTTGACAACATGGATGTAGCAATGAGTTTCTTGGGCAATGCGGCGATGAATAAAATTATGGGTGCTTCCACTATCAACCAGAATGATGACCTTCCGATGCTTGATGTAACCGATTAACTTGAGGGTTTGGGGAGCAGAAAAGCTAGTGAGAGCATTGAGGGAAATGACGGGTTCTACTTCAGGAGGGTCTGAGGGAGGGGTTATGTCAGTGATTTCAGGTGACTTAGACACAAGGGGAGTTTTAACATCCTCTTCTGAAATATCCTTAGAGATGGCCATAAAAAGATTTTGTTCCTTACACTTGTGGCCCGGGAAATATTTGTCATCACAATTATAACAAAGGCCTTTGAGTTGGCGTTCAACCATTTCAGCCCTGGTCAATTTTTGGATTTTTAATGGGGCGGAGGGAAAAGTGGGAGTGACGGGTTTAGGGCGAGGGATAAAGGAGGGTTTTCGGTTTTGAGATGATACAACCTGTTGTGCTTCTTTAGCTCTTTTAGTAGCCTCCACCCAAGTCGAGGGTCGAGCCATGAGGACATGGGCCCGAATCTCCTCTTTGAGGCCACTAATAAAACACTCTCGAAAGAAAGTATCAATCATGCCCTCTGTTCGAAAAGCCAGGCGCTCAAAGGCAACTATGAAGTCTTCTACTGTTTCAGATTGTTTCAGCTTTGTCAAACGGACCAAATGGTTGGTGTCCGTGTCAAAGCATTCATAAAGCTCATTCAAAAATTGGGTCCAAGCAATATACCCTTGACGGGAAGTTTTTCTCCATTGCCACCATTGCCAACGTTCATGATCTAGATGGAGAACACCATACCGGAGTTTGGTCAAGTCATCTGTAATGCCATATAAAGAGAAATAATGTTCCATTTGGGTTATCCAACCAGTGGGGTCCGAGCCATCAAATTTGGTCACGTCCACCCGCGGAAGGCGTATGTCATGTTGAAAGTGATGGGACTGAAAGGTATGGGAATGGGAGGAAGTTTCACCTTCATTCTTTGGAGGTGCTTCAGAGAAATGGTCATCTGTAGGGATCTTCAGTTTGGTGTAGAGTGATGCAAAGATAGATTCAAGCTGGGTGGTCAGTTCTTGTTTGACTTCCTCCATTAAGGACTGCATGGTTGTATTTATGGTAGCATTGATGGGCGAATCGATGGAGGCAATAGTAGCACTGAGTTGTTTCACTTCTTTTTGAGTTTCTAGGAAACCAGATTGCATGGTGTTGAAGTGAGCTTCCAGGTCTTGGCTACGGGTATGGGCCATGAGGATGGGTGAACTGAAAAGGGGTGGGCGGGGTAAAAATTTTTGCCGAAAAATGATATGGATGAATGTGATAAGGGTGGAGAGATGAATCCAATGGACTAGGTCTCAAATAATGGTGAAAAAATTTCCATGTTTTTTTTTTGGTTTTTTACACCTGCGGAGTTATACTCCGGTCTAAAGAATATTGCAGTGATGAAATCCCCAAATGCTTAACCAGAAAGAGATGTTTATTTACTTGGCAATCCGAACACAGTTGCGCGGCAATAGATCTGGTCTGTTTTAATTTGTTTATGTTTTTTTCCCCCAAGGGTTAGGTATTCAAGGGTTCTACAGACAAGGGTTTGCCTTGTGCTATAGCTTTCTGATATACGTGCGGGGTCCAACAGTAGTACTCGGCCCAATATCTCAGGGCACTAACTAAGGAGGATAGATCGTACCCTTAGTCGTACTACCCGACTACCCAGGTACTAGAGGGTATCTTCCTGAGTGCTGTTCTCGGTGACACTATAGCAGTCCGGCGGTCGATAGGTTTATTTAAAGAGGGCTTCAGGAAATCTAGGCCGATCCGTACACAGGTGCTGTCTGATGCGCTACCACTCGAAGGGGTACCAACAGGGTTTACAAGGGTGGCCAACAGATGTGCGCTTAAGAACCACTTGTATTTTCTGCGTGTATGAATCCCTCAACCGTGGGTTTATGCGCGTAACGACAGATCTCTGTGGTTTAAAGACGCCAGAATACGTCTCTACCCTGAAAAAAAATTTCCCACAATTTCTGCCAAGGAAAGTGCTTTGATACCACTTGCAAGATACCAGATATAATAAATATGTAGAATAGGAATAAAAATGCTAGAAATGGCAGAATAACAGTAATATATCCAGCATAATCTTCACAATAACACAAAAATGATATAAGAACAACAACAAAAATAACACTTTGATTCAGAAAGCAATGTTCACAGGCCTCTTCGAGGGGGAAACCTCCAATCGAGCAGTGCTCTGTTACAATAATCTCCAAGCTAGGGTTTTCATACCCTCGACCCTTATTTATACTAAATATGTCTATCAANAGAAGCATCTAGAGGAAGATCCTTCTAGAAGCAGAAGCTTCTATTAGGTCTTCTTACATCCGCCTTATTCTATTTTATTGAAAGGCCTTATTAATATTGACCTTTATTACATCCGAATATATTGATCTACCTATGTGCGGGTTAGGACCCTAACAGATTAGAAGAATGGTCGTTGTAACCCATTGCGGGATTTCGACATCTGTTGGGACAATCATTCTTCCTATGTCACAGGCAGTGACTAGGATAGGAAGAATGGTCCCTATATCACTCTGTTGAGTGAGTGACTTATGCGAGACACTTTGTTGAGTGCGCTAAGTCCAACACATGACTTATTCAAACACCGTGCCCGATTACTCAGATGGAGTATGGCCTTGAGAGATGATGCAGACGGTGATATCATTCGATGCCAGGAGATTGTTGTACTGCATGGTGATAGATTGTGTAGCTATTCGTTGATTGTAGTGGAGACAGTGGGTCTCTGGACAATAGCTATGTACTAATGTGGTGGATGTGTTCCACTTGTAGTGACTGTGTGTCACTAGATAGTAGCTGTGCACTACTAGGAGTGGTTTTGTACCACTGGATAACAATTGTGTACTACTATGGATCAACACTATTGTGATCTATTGGATGGCATTGTAGTAACTATGTACTACTACTTGATTGCCATGGAGAATACCAGTAGTGTTGAAGGTGTTTCCTAGGCTGGTGTGCCAACTAGTAGTGTTGGAGGTGATTTCCAACTAGATGGATAGTGATGATGATGGTCGTGACTTGATCTGCGTGATCATGAGATAGCCTGTGTGGCTATGATGATGCTACTTGTAGAATGGTCTGCAAGACTATGTGAGCCTTTCCCATACCATGCGAAATGGATGGACGTGTTTGAGACCATTACAATTAATACCTCTCTATTTAGGAGGGAGTGTTGATATTATGGTAGTTGCGGTAGGTATTAACCTCCATGTGTAACCTTTGGCTAGAACAAAATATTCCTGAAGCAAGAGAAACCCTAAATAGGTGTGTAAAAACCCTAGAAGACAAGTCGACTCAGTAGAATAAATAATATAAATGTATTATCTTCCAGAAAGACAAGTCGACCCAGAGAGGTGATAAGAACCACCATAAATAGGAGGAGCTCTAGCTCATTTGTACACACTCACTTCACTCACTCTCTCAAGTATAGCGCAAGTCTGGAGCTGCAACTGCAAGAATGGAAGGAACACATTTTTGGGTGATTCTTGGTCTCTCTCTCTAGCACTATCTAGCCTAAGATATGCGCCCTACCTTCTAGTATCTCTTGGTGGTATTCTTGGTGATATTCTTCTTGGTGATAATCTTGGGAAGAAGTGCAACTGCAACTTCTGCGTTTGAGTATTGTTCTTGTTCTATGGTTGTGGAGACTCTCTCTCTTGTGCGCTACCGTTGGAGAAGGTGTGCTCCCCTTTTCTTGTGATGTTGCTGCAGTTGGATGGTGTTTTCTGGTTCCATCTCGTGCTACTGCTGCAACTAGGGTTTATCTGTTGGTTCTAGTGTGTCTTTCCAGAATCATTCTATCTAGCAAAGGTTAAAGTAATCGGGGGTGGCTGCATGCCTATGGTTGGGTGACAATATTGTGATATTATCTATGGTTAAACTAGCACATCAAAATATTCTAACATGAACAACAGCTGTCCATCTCAGAATAAAACCGCATAGCCCTTCTCCTCAATCGATGAGACTGAGAGCACACTCTTCTTGAGTTTTGGCACCAATAACACATTTGTCACTTGCAACACATCTCTCGACTCCATCTGGAATGAAACCGTTCCAAATCTTTGCACTACATGCTTGGTACCCATACCAAGTTCCACATACAAATATGAGTCAGACTCTATGAAGCTCTCGAACAACTTCCGTGCTCCTGTCATATGACACGTGGCTCCACTATCTACAAACCGAGTTCCACCACCGAAAATTTCTCCATAAAGGTCAGAGACCAATAAGAACTCCCTCTGAAACCTATCTGCAACCACATCCACCTCTGCTGATGATATATTCTGCTTCCTACTCCCTTTCTTCCACTGTGGACACTGTGGAGTGTAATGACCATGCTCATGACAAACAAAAACACTTGTTCTTGCTAAGGTCCTTCTTCTTCCTCTGCTATGGAGATGCCTCTCTCCCCATGTCCTTCTTCTAGGAACCATTTCCTCTGCCCTTCCTAGTGTGAGCAACTAGGGCCAGGTTCTCATCATCAATACCTCTCTTCTTTCCATTCTTAGACTCTATCCGAGCCTCCTCCTGGATGTAATCGGTCCACGGTCTTTTAAATGGTGGCAACTTATCTCGTGCACAAATCCCCTACACAAATGGTTCCCAACACTCGGGAAAACCATTCAATGCCACATTCACCAACTCCATGTCATCAATTGCCTCACCAATGGATGCAAGTTGATCACAAATCTAAGTGATCCTCCTGAGGTAGCTAAAAACTATATCTGCAAAGGACATCTCAACTGATCGAAGCTGGTGTCTCAAAATCAACTTTCGGCTTGTATTCCCGCTTTGGTACAGGCCCACGAAAGCATCATACATATCCTTTGTTGTTTTCTTCTTGAAAATATGAGGAATCAAGTGATCCTTCACAGAATTCAACAACACTCGCTTGGATTTTACTTCCCTCTTCCTATGGGCTTCCAATTCCCGTGGACCCTTTGGATCTAGGATCACCATTTCAACATACTCTTTGAAATCATTCTCATCCAAGAGCAAAAGGATCCTAGCCTTCCAGGCCCAGAAATTAGTGCCCCCCTCCAACCTGTCCTCCACTCTAAGAGTGCTCACCATTGTGACTTTCCTAGAACAAAAAATCTGCAACAACAAAATTCTGTAGCTATTGTGTCTTAAGAGATGACGCTTTCTCTCTCTAGAGCCTACACTCTGATACCATGCCAAATTTTCAACCAGGGAAATTCAATGCATACAATTTTAGATATGAGAATTACTTCCAAGTGACCTCAAATAGTAAACTAGGGCTGTTATCACTGAATAATTCTACACTAAAATTATGACAAAAAATTACAATAGCTGAAACACAAATATCAGAGAGAAATCATCCATACACGAGACACAAATTTTTGTTTTGTAAAATTTTGTGATTGAGAATTTCTGAGGACAAAATCAATCCTCCTAACAAAATTACAACTTTCAACAAATTCTAGAAAAACCTATCCAACTTGCAAACCTGTTGTTTTACTTTGTTGATGTCACCTTGTTGGCTGCTTATGTCTCCTATTGTACAACTTGCTGACATCATCCGTACAGACCATACATACTGTCCGTACCACACGTGCAACTGTCATTCCTCAACAAAAAATCAGAAACAAAATGTCCAGAAACCCTAGGCTAGATTTGCCAAAGTGAAGAATTTCCTTTGCTGAAATTTTGCCTCCCAATCTCCTTGGCACAAGTGCTCACTCACTTATGGAAACTCTATAATGTCACAATGAGATGTCACAATGATCCTCACATTGCCTCTTCCTTTATAGGAGTCCAATGTGAGTTTAGAAGCCCTTAACTTACTTTAAGGAGCCCTTCACTAAACTCAACATTAAATTAGACTTGTTTATTCCTCCATTTGGGTGTGAAGCCTCAACATGTGGCTGTGAAGCCCCAACAAAAGCCCCCACTCCAAACAAAAAAGGCTTTTTACCAAAATGAAAATGAAATGTGAGTGCCAACGACGATTCCCACATGCCCGACACCAAGGTCAATGTGGGAATACCTCCCGATGCTACAAAACATCAACAATTATTTGAGGGGCTAAGTTTTGATTTAGATCCCTTAATGTTTAATAATCAGGTGGACACCAGTCTTAGTAGGGTAAGTGGTTGAGGGAGGAGGGAGGGTGATTCTAACCTCCAACATATTCTAGAATATGCCAAATCGAAGAAAATTTTAGGAAGTTGTAAACATATATGGCCGACAAACTCCTTAGCAACAAAAGTTACTGGTATGGGAACAAATTGACTTCAAGATGAGGAAGGAGTTCATGGATATATACAGGATTTAAAGGAAGTATTTTTATCAACCAAAAATATTGATGTTTATTTCTAATACATGATATTCTTTTGGGATATTGGGATAAGCTTTATGATAATGTGCAAGACATTGAATGATGTTCAAGCATGTTTCACTAATTGAAGTTGGAGACAATGAAGGAAGCATTGAGGATCCCTATATTGAGTTTGGGGTCGATATCAAAAAATAATTATTTTTGGGATTTCATGCAATCCAACCATATTCTTTATGAATTTCTTGGCTATTGTTGGCACTTTATCTATGGATTTCACTAGAATGAAATGAGTTGTTTTAGTCAATCATCAACCATTGCTACTATTGGGTCATTCTGGTATACCAATTTTTGTGGTGTTGTAACAAAATCCATCTCCATAATAGACAACACTGCAACTCTTTTTTCAAAGCCTTTTTCAGCTCGTGTAATGTGGGAAGCATATTTGTTCAACTCTCATAGAAGATGCATCTTCTTTTGATATTCATATCTTCTCATACAATTCCCTTCTATAATGATTCATATTATTTGGGCTCTTATCTCCCTCTATTTCCCAACGAACATTTGTTGCAACAATTACAAGTCATTGGCTTTTTTTGCCCAAATTGAAATTATTATAACTTCTTCATTAGAATTCCAAATTAAGCATATACGATACCATTTTGAATTGAAGATATTTTTTTGAATGTGAAAATCAAACATGAAAAGTTGTTTTGATACACTACTAAAAAACCCAAATATATAGTCACAACATAGAATAAATACTCAATTAGTACCAAATTTTGGATACATCACTAAGTACAAACATGAATCAATGAAAACAAAGATTCAAACATAGAGCTCCATACAACACATCTTCAAACATAAATCTCCATACAACACATATCTTAATATTAGATCACCATGCACAAATTTCGATGTAGTTTAGTGCATCTTTCATAGTGCCATGCACTTCAACCATACAATGCTAAAATTTAGAAGGAACCAATTGTCTAGAGTTGGATAGTGTGTTGAGACTCGATTGAGTGATTGCGTAGAACCCTATGCCCCTATATTTCTCATTGATTGTTTGACTAATTGGTGCTAAATGTGCAAATAGATTTCTTGTATCATGCTTGTACCTGAGAACATATAATTTAAATTAATGTAATTTTGGAGTAGTCCCTAGCTTAATGGCCAACATGTGGACCCAAGTAGCTTAGCTCATAGATGTATTGATTTGCACCCAATTTCATTAGTATAAGGCAATTGTATGAGAGTTTTGTATGTACTTTTCTATACCAAACTATAGTGAAAACCTCTTTATTTGAATCTCTGATCCCTAAGAATATCTATATGAAATTGAACACAAATAAACAAAGAACTCGAGAGAACTTGGATGAGAGAAAATACAAAGATTGTAAAATGAGGAGAGCTCATGTCCTTTTATAGTTAAGGAATAGCAAAAGATTTGCATAAACCCTATAATGACTTAAATATTATTGAAGTCATTAATTCATGAATGAAAAAAGTTCATTTTTGGAAGTATGAGCAAAGTCCATTTACTAATTTTTTAGTGTAAAAAGGATAGTAAGTTAAAATCCATATAGGACAATTCATAAATATATTTAATAATGAACATGATAGATGATGCAATTGAATGAATAATGGTACAATTGTTAAAATATAGAATAATGTGTGCTCGTTTTACCATTGATGATACCCTCGTCACCCAACCATAGGCCGAAGACACCCTCCGAGCACCTTAACCTTGACTGAGAATTACTCCGGAAGCAAACCCTAGGCTAGATATCCAAACAAGGTGTAGTGCATCTTCCTTCAAGGATAGCACACCAACAATAGCTGATCAGATAGTCCAAACCCTAGCCAAGAGATAGTCCAAGCCAACACTGAAACTGCTAGCTGCAGCAGCTGCATCTGCAACTCTCCTCCACACGTGCGCACCAAACTGGGAACTGCAGTGCGCACCACTTGCTGTCTGCAATTTTGAGATGTGTGAAAATGAGAACTGACGCCCTGTATTTATACTGGTTCTGCCAGATTTGTTGGGCCCGACTTCTCCTTCTGGATATGTGTCTATTCAGTATATTATTATTATTTCTGGCCGACTTCTTCTCTTGGAGGCTGATAACCTAATATAAATTATCTTCTTGAGCCGACAAGACTTCTAGGGTTATTAACCAACTCATTAGGGTTTTCTCTTGCTTTCCAGAGTTTTCTATTCTCATTAGGTTCACATGTGGAACTACCATAATATTAACACTCCCTCCTAGCTAGGGAGGTATTACAGGTAATGGTCTTGAGCACACAAACATACCGTTTACCCGGTAGCATCAATATAGTTGTCTAGACTATCTCATGACTAGATCATGAGCATCACCATCACCATCAACTGCATCATCTCTCGAAACCATACTTCATCTGAGTAATTAGACATGATGCTGGATAAGTCACTCACACCATAGAGTGATACAAGAGCCACTCTTATAATCTAGAGGAGTAAATGTTCTGAACCAATTTCTGTCTGGAAAATCTCTGTTCATCATTCGTCTGAATGGTGATTATTTTCAATAAACTGTTGATAGTCTTCAAGGCAGTTAGAACATAAATAGAACACAACTGTGTCTATCCATAGTAGTACATAACTACAATCTAGTGGTTCACTACCACACCAAATAACACACAAGTACTTGATCAACAACGTATAGTCACGAACAATGGAACATATCCACCACAATAGTCTTCATCTACTGTCTTATAGTCTTCATAACAAACATCTGATAGCAACCTGCATAGAAACAATGTTATGATATATACTGAATTATTTGGGCCAATCTTTCACTCACATCTGCGAGCTCTGAAAGAATATCTGCCTCACGAATAGTGGAACATATCCACCACAGTAGTCTATATCTACTGTCTTCATAACAAACATATGATAACAACCTGCACAGAAACGATGTTATGATATAAATTGAATTATCTGGGCCAATCTTTCACTCACGTCTGTGAGATATGAAAGAATATCTTCCCTCAGAGTAGAACAATGAGATATCTGGACTATTCTTCTCAAACAAGGAAGAATATTTGTCCTGTCTTCTAAACATGGACCATTCGCCACCCTGGGCCATTCTTCCTACACTAATCAAAGTGCACCCTGGAGAGAATGTACAACCGTAAGGAATGCTGAGTCTGGACCATTCCCCACCCTGGGCCATTCCTCCTATACTAATCAAAATGCACCCTAGAGAGAATGTATAAACCCTAAGGAATGTCTGTCCCTGATTGCTGAGCCTGGACCATTCCCCACCCTAGGCCATTCCTCCTACACTAATCAAAGTGCACCCTGGAGAGAATGTATAAACCCTAAGGAATGACTGTCCGAACCATTTCCTCTGTTAACCACAAGAGGAAAAGACTGTCTCGCATTAACCTCCAAAACAGACCATTCCTCATGTTAACCACAATGAGAAATCACTGTTCGGCGAGGCATGCCAGTCTTCTTGAGTAACCCTCAAGAAGAGAGACTACCCTAGACCACTCCCCATGTTAACCACAATGGAAAGTCACTGTCTATGATACATCAACAATCAAACTACTTCCCATGTTAACCACAATGGAAAGTGACTGTCCGTCAGAAGTCTCAATCCACTTTCCGAACAGAAAAGCATTTGTCCAAAATGGACTATTTTTCAATTTTAAAGAATGAATGTTTTTCAATAATGTTTTCAGTGCTCCCTCCTAACTTGGAGAGTCATTTCTTCCTTTTTCAATAAGAAGGAATTTGTTTCCACAAGGTCCAACTTGAGTACATAAACTCTTTCATCTTGGATAGAAGCTTTACCAAAATGTCTGCTTATCTTCTCATCTGTGGAGATATGTATTGGAGAGATCATTTTCTCCTTTCTGGACTTCATCATGGATAATGTAATGCTTGATTGTACTTTAGTCTGGAACACTGTGAAGGATTCATGTAGATCTGAACAATAGAGTATATCATAGTTGGAAAACTGGAACATATCCATGTGGTACTTCTTCTGTCATCATGAGATCTGATCTACTGAGTAGTCATCTTTATAGGAAATCTTCACCACGCTTCTGCTGTGCACTGGAGGTTATCCACCAAGTTATCTTCTTCTATCTGCATACAAGAGTCTCTTTCTGATATGTCTCAAAGTCTTGAGATTGCTTTTCATACGCTCTTTATTCAATTTCTCTTGAGAACATTCTTTGCATTCATCTGATGTAGAACTCCAACTCATGGATGTTGCGGATGATATAATGACTTATGTAGAGATAAGTCTGGTTTACTAGAACAAGTAATCATCATAGTCTTCTCCCTCCATTTGGGAGAACCTCTGGTTCTAGATCTCGCAATGTTGTCATTCATAAATCTTCCATACACTGTTCTTCATCATGACTTTCAGTTCTTCTGCTTGATTGCTTTTAGTGAGTTCATATCAGGCTGGTAATCTTGTGATTCTTGATACAATGACTGGTTGTTCTAGTTCCTCTTCTTTCTTGGAATCCTCATGTTCTTCTTCATGTTTTTCTTTAGCTCTTGGGTCCATGGAGTTTCTTATAGATTCCATGCCCTAGAGATTCCACTTCTTCTTTTCATCATAGGATCACGGATTTGGATGGACAACCAGGAATACTTTAAGGCTTCTCTTCGAAGAAGTCTTCTTCTGTGGTTGAACTGAACACGTACTGTCTTTCATGACTGCTACCATGGATATATATATATATATTTCATCATCTTCAATGGATCATAGGATTAGCCCCCTCCTAACCCTTGCTTCATGTAAGAGTGCATATAATCGGCTCCCTCCATCTAACAGAGTCCACACTTTCATCTGCATCCTTATTTTCTTCTGCAATATATAATTGGCTCTCTTGTCTAATAGAGTCCACACTTTCATCTGCATCCTTATTTTCTTCTGCAATATATAATTGGCTCTCTTGTCTAATAGAGTCCACGCTTCCGTCTTGTTGTTTTCTACAAAATGTCATGAGTCTTTTTCCAATTTCTTTTCGATTGCTGACTTCTTTCTGTCTTTGCTTCTTCTAAGTTTCTTCATGATTGATTTGGCTTATCTTGCAATAGCTTCTTCATGATTTGTATTTCATCCTTTCATGTGTATTATCTAATGATATCCATTTTCATCTTGTTTGTTCTTCCATAGGTATAGTTCTTCTTGGAACACATTATCTTTCAAGAGATAGATATACAAGATATGTACAAGAAATAAGAAGAGTGTTGTTACCTTTTTAGAAGAAGAAGTCTCTTCCATCCTACTTAGTCTTCTTTGTAGGTTCCTTTTCTTCGACAATCAATGCTTCGCGTTTCTCCTTCCTTTTCTTTAGCTCGGGACAATGATTCTTGTAGCGACCATACTTTCGACAGTTGAAGCATTGCACTTTTGAAATGTCTTTTTCATGATTTGGCTTCCTCCTTGAACCAAACTTCCTTTTGTTCCTAAAGTTCTTGAATCTTGCTGTGAAATCTTGATCGTTGTACTTCTTTTGGGGTTTCTCTTTAGCATTGATCCTTGATTCTTCTTGAGCACAACAAGTCCAAAGTTCTTCAAATGTCGGATACTCCTTCCTTGTGTTCATGATTGCGGCAAATGCATCCCACGTCTTGGGAAGACCATTGAGTACTATGTTCACCAATTCCTTATCTGAAGTGATCTCTTCAATAGCTTGTAGTTGATATCTTAACTGGGAGATCCTTACAAAGTATGATGTTATGCTGCCATCATCATTCATCTTCATGTCACAGAGCTCATTCTTCAGACTCATAACTTGTCCAATGTTTCTGACTGAAAGAGATTTGTTAGGGAATTGTACATATTCTTCGATGAGTCAAGATGGGAGATGTAGGGTATCAAGTGGTCTTTTATAGAATCCACTATGATACTCATGACATTGATGTCAACATATTTGAACTTCTCCATAGTTGCAGCGTTCTGCGGTTACTTCTCTTTTCCTTCTTCAAGCTCTAGCTTCACGATCTTTCCTTTCACGATATCCAACACTTTATTCTTGGCAAGGATGAGGTCAATCCTTGTCTTCCATGCTCTGAAGTTAGAGGCTCCATCTAACTTGTTCTTCATAGAGTTATTCATGGCTTGCTTGACTTGGTCAAACCCTAGATTTGACCAGAAATTCAAACTTCACGTCTTGGCTTGCTGAGAGTGTCAGGAGATGCACTAGGCTAGAGCGCACTGATCTATCCGGAGATTAGGTCAATCCATTCACTTAAGGTGCCTCAACAAGAGGCTTAGGGTTTCTGCAACTACTCCTGCTAGTAACCCTAGCGACAGTGTCTTGGAAACTGCTTCTGCTAGTAACCCCAACGGTAGTTCCTCAACGAGCTCAATATACTAGCGGCTATGTTTCCTTCCAGCGTTTAGACTGAACGAAGGAGGTGTGGGCCCATAACTTGTTAGAATATAGAAGAATGCGTGCTCGTTTTACCATTGACGATACCCTTGTCACCCAACCATAGGCCGAAGCCACCCTCCGAGCACCTTAACCTTGACTGAGAATTATTCTGAAAGAAAACCCTAGGCTAGATAGCCAAACAAGGTGTAGCGCATCTTCCTTCAAGGATAGCACACCAACAATAGTTGATCAGATAGTCCAAACCCCAGCCAAGAGATAGTCCAAGCCAACACTGAAACTACTAGCTGCAACAACTGCATTTGCAGCTCTCCTCCACACGTGCGCACCAAACTGGGAATTGCAGTGCGCACCACTTGCTGTTTGCAATTCTGAGATGTGTCAAAATGAGAAATGATGCCCTGTATTTATACTGGTTCTTCCAGATTTGCTGGGGTCGACTTCTCCTTTTGGATATGTGTCTGTTCAGTATATTATTATTATTTCTGGCCGACTTCTTCTCTTGGAGGCTAATAACCTAATATAAATTATCTTCTTGAGCCGACAAGACTTCTAGGGTTATTAGCCAACTCATTAGGGTTTTCTCTTGCTTTCTGGAGTCTTCTATTCTCGTAAGGTTCACACGTGGAGGTAAATACCTCCCACAACTACCATAATATTAACAACAATGCCATGTGAAGGTGTACTTATAACATTGGCTAGTCACAATGTTTGATAGCTCATGTCCTTTAGATAGGATGCCACTTCATTTAACATTATTATTATTATTTTGATATATATATATATATATATATATATATATATATATATATATATATATATATATATATATATATATATATATATTGCCTATCCTCTCAAGATGCTTTGTCCTCAAAGCATAAAAAAGGTTATGCATTCATTTTGGCTTGTAATTCACTCTCCTAATTCTTCATTATTGAGTTGGTGATGACTGAGCATATGAGACAATATGATCGTCTAAGTGTTGAGTAGCATCGTTGAATGTGAAAGGGTTAGACTTGTTCGACAACACAGGTGTTCCAACAGAGGACAAACACCTTCAATAACCACTCACACAACCATATCAAAGATCAACACATTGATGTTTTGATGTGGTAAAACCCCTACGGGGAAATATCCACAGCTCCAACTAACGCGACCACTTGGAGAAGTTTATTAATGCAAAAGAAAAATATTACAGAGATATTTTACAAGAGAGTTTCTCACAATCGATCATCGACAAATGACCCTCCATGCTCTTTAAATAGAGATCATGGACCAATCACGTGTTAAGTCACATATCAATGACCTTTAAGATCGGAGAGAATATGAACCGTCCGATCACTGTATGTCGAGAACATATCATGACCTTCAGATTTCCTAACTACAAATGAATACTAATGCATACTAAAGAAACACACTTTTACCTAACGACACATTAAACTAAGTAGATCTTAAATAAATCCTAAGTGTCTAAATATCCTAACATCCCCCTCAAGAACAATTTGGGATAAGATTGAAGGATTTACAATAGTGACACAATAGGAGAAGGAGGCATTAGAGCCTATCCCCCGTTATTGACAACTTCATGAACTCCTAACATAGATCGAAGTTTGGAAAATTTCGCTTCTGTAAGAGACTTTGTGAAAATGTCTGCACTTGATCTTCTGTAGGGAAAAATAGCACCTCAATAATTTGATCATGAATGAGATTTCTGATGAAGTGCATGTGTAGCTCGATGTGCTTGCTGCGATTATGTTGAACTGGGTCTTTAGCGAGCTTGATGGAACTTTGATTGTCGCACCAAAGTCTGGTCAGATGCTGCTGCTGAAATTCAAACTCTGAAAGGATCTGTCAAAGTCACAAGGATGCTTGACTTGCATTTACCGCTACTTGGTATTCTGCTTCTGCCAAAGAAAGTGCAATAGACTGTTGTTTCTTACAAGCCCAAGTGACAGGTCTTGAACCAAGGTTGAAAACATAATCTGCAGTAGACTTCCGATCACCAGGGTCGCTGACCCAATCTGAATCAGTGAAACCAACCAATAAAGGAGTTCCCCTTGAATTGTAATGTATCCCGAACTGAACTGTACCACAAACATAACGAAGTATTCTTTTAGTTGATTTCCAATGGATTTCATGGGGTGTTTTCATATACCGGGCAACAAGACCAACAACAAAGGAAAGATCAGGACGAGCATGAGTCAAGTATAAGAGGCTACCAACTAACTGACAGTACAGGGTGGCATCAACTTCAGGAGAAGTACAGGCGACAATAAGCTTGACTCCAGACTGGAAGGGAGAAGGGACTGGTTTGCAATCATCCATGTGAAAGCGATGAAGAAGGTCACAAGCATAATTAGACTGGGAAAGAAAAAATCTTTCATTGGTTTGCAAAACTTGGAGGCCAAGGAAATAGTGCAAAAGAGCTAAGTCTGTCATTTCAAATTTCTTCTTAAGGCTGGTTTTCACATGGTTTAAAAGTTTTGATTCACTACCAGTAAAGATAAGGTCATCAACATAAATGACAAGGATTATGAGATGGTTTCCTACTTTATTGGTATAGACATTAGGATTATAATGGCATTTAGAGAATCCAATGTCAATAATAAAGTTGTCCATTTTGGCATACCAAGCTCGGGGAGCTTGCTTAAGACCATAAAGATATTTCTTAAGGCGACAAACAAGGCTAGAGTCATTATGGACATAGCCAGGAGGTTGTTCCATGTATATTTCTTCTTGCAAATCTCTATGCAAGAAGGAGGATATAACATCCATCTAATGGACCTCCCATTTATGTGAGGCAACAAGGGAAAGAACAAGGCAGATGGAATTCATTTTGGTTACAGGGGCAAAGGTTTCATTATAGTCAATTCCTTCAACTTGGGAAAATCCTTTGGCAACTAACTTAGCTTTGTGTCTTTCAACACTTCCATTTGATGCATACTTAGTTCTGTAGACCCATTTACATCTCACACGTTTTATTCCTTTTGGAAGAGGTACAAGATCCCAAGTAGCGTTGGCCATTAAAGAACGATACTCTTCATTCATTACTGTATCCCAATATGGATGACCTGAAGCTTTTGCAAATGTCACTAGATCATGAGTCTCTGAAACTTGAGCCAAAAGGGAAGAGGTTTGCTGGAACTGTGAATGTGTCCGACGTTGATCTGAAGGGATCACTGATAAGATCACCAACTGCTTCTCGTGTTGAATGGACCCATCTAGGAAGCTGTGGCACTGGTGCTGGTTTAGGTTCAAAGGACTCATCTGGAGGAACATGAGAAGGCGGAGGTGGATTTTCATCCTCACTGTCATCATCTGAAGAAGAAACCAGAATAGGAACAGAAGAAGGCACAAACGCCGAAGATGGCTCGCAGGCCTAAGAAGGCACAATCGCTGAATTAGGCTCCTAGGCCAAAAGATTTTCATCAAATTTAACATCTCTTATAATAATAATTTCATTACAATGTGGTTGAAAAAGTCTATAACCTTTGACATCTTCAAAATAACCAACAAATATACACTTCTTACTTTTAGGCTGCAATGCTTTCCTTTTCTCATCAGGAATGTGAGCCCATGCTATACTGCCAAATACACGAAAGTGACTTACATATGGTTTAATTTTAGTCCAATATTTTTCCGGTGTTATATTTTTAAGAGCCTTTGTGGGAGTGCGATTTACTATGTAATTTGCACAGTTGATTGCTTCCGTCCAATACTTTAGACTTAATCCCTTAGATTGGATCATACAATTAGCCATTTCTTTTAATGTGCGGTTCTTTCTCTCAACAACACCATTTTGTTGTGGTGTATGTGGAACACTGTGTTGCATTTGGATGCCCTGTGTAGTGCAGTAAATTATAAAATTATTGTTCACATATTCTCCTCCATTATATGTTCTTAACTTTTGAATTTGATGTCCAGATTGCTTTTCTACAAGGGCCTTATAGGCCGAAAACTTGTCAAGAAATACTTGCACCCAGAAAAAGAAGGAGAAGAAAGTGGACCACACAAATCACTGTGAACAAGCTATACATGGCCCGAGGCGTGCCAAGAGGCACGTTTGTCAAAACTGTCCCGATGATGTTTGCCAAGAACACAAACAACACAAATACCATCTCTGCATGAAACAAGAGGAAGACCAGTCACCATGATTACATAGTTGTTTCAATGAGCAATATTTTAGATGACCAAACTGATCATGCCAAAGTTTGCTCAAGTCATCGCTATGAGTAATAAAAATTGATGAAAAAGATGGTGACCCAAAGTTGTCAAACTTGTACAATCTGGTAATATCATCAACAATTCAAGTTGTAAGAACATGCTTAGGATTGTTTAGATCTTTGATTACAACTTGACGAGGTGAGAACTCTACGGTTTTACCTTCACCCGAATGAGTGATTTAATATACTGATAGAAGGTTACAAGAAAGACTTGGAACACATAATACATCATTGAAATGACCATTTTCTACTTGAATTGTTCCAGATACTTCAGCACTAAGAGATCTATCATCACCAACAAATATTTTCTTGGTGTTACATTCATTTAGAGCAGAAAATATGTCTCTATCCTTAGCCATATGATAAGATGCTCGAGAATCAATAAGCCACTCATAAGAAGAAGAAGTAGAAGTTGTATTGAAGGAGAAACCAGAAGCAGAAAGTGCATGTCCATGAGAAGAAGAAGAAGAAGTAGAATCAATACTGATGTTGTGCTTCTTCATCGCTGCTTCTAAAGCTGCCATCTTCTTGAGACATTTGGACTCATCATGACCATATTTATCAAAAAAGTTGCAATGTCTGTCAGTCTTCTTACTTTTATATTTTTCTCATTTGTCACCATTAGGAGCATAAGCTGTCTGAGTGGGTTTGAGACCCTTATATTGCTTCTTGTTGTGGCGAGGATGTTGCTTCTTGGGATTCTTGGGTTTATCTGTCTGATGGACGACTAAGGCTTTGTTGGAGGTACCTGCAGTGCTGATCACTCCAAGTTGTACAAGCTTATCTTTCTCTTTAATCAAAGCATCACAAAAGTTCTCAACATTGGGTTTTTTATAAGCTGTCCCTAGAGCCTCTTGCATGACATAAAAGGTAGATACAAACACATAATATGCACTACATATCTTAGAAATAATAAGATAGATGCAATGATCTTCTTCTATCTTTATCTTACATTCTTCACATAAAGTTCCGAGTGTTTTAAACTTAGATAGATAGTCTTCAATGCAAGAAAAATCATTTGGAATTAAAGTCAGTACTTGATTTTCTAACTGTTGTGCTCGAATAATATTGCGTTTACCAAACATAGATTCAATCTTGTCCCAAGCTTCATTGGGTTGATCAATTGATTGAAGGTGGAACCTTAAATCATGAGAGATGGACATTCCGATTAATCCACATGCTTCGTTATTCCTATTATCCCATTTGACTTTCTTATCATCATCAATGGGTGTTGTTTCCTTTCTCAAGTTAATCTAGTACAAGCCTTTACTTCTTAATAAATCCTCCATATGAGATTTCCATTGGAAGTAGTTGGTGCTCGTAAGCAAGAGATTACTTATAGAAACCATATTAAATATGCAGATAATATGGATTTAAAAATTGAAACTGATGATTTGGATGAAAAGATCTCGAAAAATTAGGTGGTTTAAAAAAAGACAAACGATAACCAAATGACCATGTGGTGGTGTAAGTTTTTTTATGAAGTGACCCACTTTTATAAAGAGAAGTGGGGATCACTTTTACAATGAAGTTACTTTATAAAAGAAAAGCTGCATGCAAAATAAATAACTTTAAAATAAAATATTAAAGCTACTTATAGTGATTAACTTTTATACTTGAAGTGAAATACAATTTTAACAAGAAATTTTTCAAAAAAAGTGATGAAAGAGAGACTTGAACTCAAGACCTCTTACTTAATAAGACAACTTTTAACCAAATGGTGTAGAAAAACATATTGTATTGTTTAATAAAAGGATTGGGGATGTTGTTGTTATTGTTGTTGTGGAAGGCAACCTTGGAGAGCGTGGTAAAAAAAATATATTTTCACACAAAAAAAAATTCGCTTCTTGATGACAACAAGGGTTAGATTTCCATTAGCTTACCTGAATGATGCACTTTTTCCTGTCTGTTTCTGATTTTCCGAGATCGCACAGGGTGCGGGGAAAAGAGAATATGTAGATCTAAAAGAGTAGCAACCCATAAATAAATAATATAAACTGAAATAAAACCAAAATAAAAAATTTTAAAAATGCGTATTCAGGCTTTATACCTTCAGATCTGACTGAAATGGTCGTCTCTTGGGAAAACAAAAACCTTTTCGAGTGAAATGAAAAGTGTTCCTGAATGAAACGAGCACTCTAGACACAATGGAACAATTCTCTCAGCCCAGAAATGTATGTAAATGATAGAAAATGGAGATGAGGAAACTCGTCTTCACGATCTCGATCTACAACAGGAGCAGGTCTTCAAACAGTCTTTGATACCATGTTCGACAACACAACTATTCCAACGGAGGATGAACACCTTCGCTAATAGGATCTTCACTTGGTTTTTCATATCAATTTCATTTTTGGTTAGTTCGTTGAATAAGATAATGAATTTTATAACAAGGATAACGATGAGACATCCTTGCATCTTGTGTCTTGTTTTTGGAACATTTGTCTTTAGATACTTTTGATGATTAATTGGTTGATAAGACTTGAATTGGAATTGTATTAGTTCCTTTTTCCAAGGTCTAGTTTTTTACATTTGATGATGTCTCTATTTCAACAAGATCAATGATTGTTTCTTTATCTATCATAGTTTATTTGTTGGTAAGTTTCTATAACTTTTCTTGTTGTGACTTCATCTCGTTCTTCAACTTATTGATTTGAGCAACCAACCTTTGATTATGATTAATTATGGCTCTTGTTTATTAATTTTTGATCTAAGAAATGTATGCATTTGTGAGTTGCATGAATATTCCTTTGCCGTATATAATCTCTAACAATTGTGACAAAGTATATTTTTATTTTTAAAGGTGGATAATTATTCCCTTTCATAAAAGGGACATTGAATTCAAAAACTTGGATCATTTGTGGAATTCATACTTATTTTTCTTGGTATACCATGGTTGCTATAATAATTCTTTTTAATAATACCTTTATATTAAGTAAGTGCACAAAAATACGAATGTCCCACTAAAATGTACTTGGTACCAAATCATCATTAGATGAGGATTTTCTATATATGACAAATTTGAGATTTCTGTAGTTGTCAAGTTTAATATAATATGGTTTGGGACTCGAGATTCTAAAGTCCTCTCCACACCGAATCCATGGATCTATCCTGACTTGTACCTTAGTTCCTTTACCAATTTTCCAAATAAGCTAGTTACCAGCTAAAGGAACAACTACAACTACAAATTTCCATATAATAGAAGATGAGGATTTGCTATCTATGACAATAGCTCTCAAGTTTAATATAATATGACCCGAGAGTCTAAATTCCTCTCCATTCCCAATCCATGGATCTATCCCCACTTGCACCTTAGTGCCTCTACCATTTGCCAAATCATCTAGTTACCAACTAAAGGAAAATATACAACTACAACTTTCTATATAATAGAAACATTATGCAGACTCTTCACATGATTTCTTATCCATATTCAAGAGACGTGTATATACTTTTCATTTGAACCACTTTGCACCATAGTATTTTCTTCTGAATTAACCTCCAAACACTTTTTGTAGCTAATGCTTTTGAAAACAAGAAAATGTTTTCAAGTCCCCAACCCCCTAGGGCTTTTGGAATTGCCAACTTCTTCCATTTTACTAAAGGTAATTGTTTTTTGTCCCTTCTCCCCGATGAAATGAACTTGAAGCACATTATTCTTATTTGTTCTAACACCCCTTTTGGAATCCAGGATAAGGACACCCAATATACAACTATTGCATCTAACATAACTTTAACCAAAATCAACCTATCACCACTCGAGAGCCATCTGTTGCACCATAGATCTAGTCTTTTCTTTACTTTTGAGCTTAAACATTTTCAATATGTTTTTTGGTCATCATTTGACTTGAGAAAAAAACCCAAGTATTTTAATCCATTCTCCAGATCATAGTGATGATAAGGGAGTAAGTGAGTCATGTAAACTTTGTCTGCATCAACAATCCCATAGAAGGAAATAATAGTCCTTTCAAGATTTATCTTCATATTTGTAGCTACACAAAACAACTCAAAGATTTTCTTTAGTTTAGTAACATCCCTCGAGCCATCACAAAAAATCAAGATATCATCGACAAATAGGAGATGTGTCAAGGAGCATGTGTTCACCACTTTTATACCTTTGAAGTTGCCAGTGCTATGGGCCTCCCTTAAAGCTCCTCTAAGACCTTATACCACTAATAGAAAAATCAAAGGGGAAAGAGAGCATCCATGGAACAATCCCCTTTCAGGGTTGAAGAAAGGAGTTGCTAAACCATTTATAATAATTGACAAGAGATTGAAATAACACAGTCCATTACCCAAGAGGAAAAAGGAGCATAGAAACCCAAATGAATAATCAAAAGTCTCAGATAAAGCCAATTGACCTTGTCATATGCACCAGATAAGTCTACCTTAAGCACCATGGCCTTGATATTTTTCACTATTATTTTGTGAAGACCCTCCCGGGCCACTCCTACAACCTCACGAATCTATATTCCCCCCAAAAAACCCAATTGTTCTTCAGAAAATGGTACTTGACATAATAGCCTTCAATATTCTAGCTATGATTTTTGTTTTAATTTTATAAATGTGATTGCACAAGGAAATTGGCCTGAAGTTTTGTAAGGTCGTTGGGTTATCCCACTTTGGGATAAGAGATATAGAAGTTACATTAAAGGATGGGAAAAGATTCCTAGTAGTTGTAATATGCCAGATATAAAATGTATGTAGAACAAAAATAAAATGCTAGAAATGGCAGAATAACAACAATATAACCAAAACATTCACCACAATAGCACTGAAATGATATGAGGACAATAACAAAAATAACACTTTGAATCTGAAAGAAATGTTCACGGGCCTCTTCGAGGGGGCAACCTCCAGTTGAGTAGAGCTCTATTACAATAATATCCAAGCTAGGGTTCTCATACCCTCGACTCCTATTTATACTAAAAAGAAACATCTAGAGGAAGATCCTTCTAGAAGCATAAGCTTCTATTAGGTCTTCTTACATCCACCTTATTCTATTTTATTGAAAGGCCTTATTAATATTGACCTTTATTACATCCGAATATATTGTTCTACCTATGTGCGGGTTAGGAACCTAACATGTCCGCCCCCTTAAAAACAACCTTGTCCTCAAGGCTTGATATGAGGAAATTGTTGCAAAATGGTAGCTGGTTCCCAAGTGGCATATGCTGGAGTTGTATCTTTCCACTGGAGTAGCACTTCCTTGATGGTTCTCTGACATAGGCGATGCTCACGCTGATCCAAAACTACTTCTGGTTGTAGCCAAATGGATCCTTCTTCAGCTAACTCTGGAAGGTTGGTTTGAATTTGGCACTTAGCTCCAATCACGTTCTTTAAGCATGAAACATGAAAAACGGGATGTAGCTTCGAATGGCTGAGCAAAGTTAACTGATAGGCTACTTGTCCCACATGCTTGAGAACAGTATAAGGACCATAAAATTTGGGCGCTAGCTTTTGACAATGCTCGGCCTTGAGGGAAGTTTGCTTGTAAGGTTGCAGTGGAAGAAACACTTGATCCCCTTCGAAAAATTGTCGTTCAGAGCGACCTTGATATGCTTGTTGCTTCATGCAATTCTGTTCCATGACCAAATTCTCTTTGAGGGTACGGAGAATAGCCTCTTGAGCTGTAAGTGTTAGGTCAACTTCCTGGACCTTCGAGGCACCCGATAAGTATGAAAGAACTAAAGGTGGCTTCTGTCCATATACCACTTCAAAAGGAGTCATGCGTGTAGTTGTATGGTATGAAGTGTTGTACCACCATTCAACTAGGGGTAACCATTGAGCCCACTGATTTTGCTTTTTCGAGGAAAAACACCTCAAATATGTTTCCAAACACTTGTTGACAACTTCCGTTTGGCCATCAGTATGGGGATGATAAGATGTGCTAAGATGCAATTCAGTGCCTTGTATATTGAACAGTTCTTGCCAAAAATTGCTTGTGAAAGTTGGGTTGCGATCATAAACAATAGAGTGCGACATGCCATGAAGCTTGAAGACCTGATCCATGAAAATTTGAGCCACTGTGGATGCTGTAAATAGGTGTTGAAGGGCGTAGAAATGAGCATACTTGGAAAGGCGATAAACAACCACCATGATGACTGATTTATTTCCCGATTTGGGTAAGCTTGTAATAAAATCCATAGAGATATCCTTCCAAATAACAAGTGGAATCAAGAGTGGTTGTAGTCTGCCTCGAGATTTGACTGTTTCTCCTTTGTTGCGTTGACACACATCACATTCAATGACAAAATTACGAATGCCTATTTCATACCATCCCAGAAAAAAGAACGTTTGACCCTGTCATAGGTTTTGGTGAACCTGGAGTGCCCTGCTGTGGGTGTAGAATGAAGCTCAGAAAGTACCGTGGATTTAATCTTTGATTGTTTACTTAAATACAAATGACTTTTGTATCAAAGTTCATCATGGAGCCAAGAGTACCCCGGGGAAGTTGGAGCATTGGACTGCAATTGAGGGATCAACTGCGAACTTTTGGGATCTTGTAGCCATTCCTGGCGAACGGCTTGGAGCCAATCTGGTACAATGAATGAAAGAGAAAAAGGGATCCTTCATCTTCATATTTTCGAGAAAGTGCATCCGCAACCACATTGTCTTTTCCTTTCTTGTAAATGATGTCATAATCATATCCAAATAGCTTAGTCACCCATTTTTGTTGTTCTGGGGAGGAAATGTGTTGTTCCAGAAAATACTTGAGGCTTTGATGGCCTGTCTTAATTTGGAAACGTTGCCCCAATAGATAAGGGCACCACAGATCAACGACATGCAGAATAGCCAACATTTCCTTTTCATAGATGGATTTGCCCAGATTTCTTTCAGATAGTTGCTTGCTGGTAAAGGCCAAAGGTCGACCCTCTTGCATAAGGACAACACCAATTCCTTTCCCTGAGGCATCACATTCCAACATAAAGATCTTTGTGAAATCGGGAAGGGCGAGGACTGGATCGATGCACATGGCCATCTTTAAGGTTTGAAAATCTTGGGCAGTGGCTGGAGTCCACATGAAAGAGTTCTTTTTGAGGAGAGCAATGAGATGTGCTGCAATCTTCCCTAATTTTGAACAAACTTGCGATAATACCCTGTTAAGCCCAGAAATCCACGCAAGCTATTAAGAGTCTTTGGGTAAGGCCAGTCTTGCATAGATTCAATCTTTTGAGGATCCACCCTAACACCATCCTTTCCAACCAGATGACCCAAGTATTCTACTTTTGAGGTGCCAAAAGCACATTTAGACTGTTTCAGGAAAAGTTGGTGCTGAGAGAGTAGATAGAGAACTCAATCCACATGAGAAAGATGGTCTATCCAGGGTTTGCTATAGATGAGGATATCATCAAAGAAAACTAAGACAAAATGACGGAGAAAAGGATGGAAGACATGATTCATGAGGCTTTGGAAGGTGGAGGGGGCATTACACAAGTCAAAGGGCATGACCAAAAACTCATAGTGGCCCTCATGAGTTCTAAAGGCAGTCTTGGGAATGTTTGCCTCTTTCATACATATCTGGTGGTAGCCCAAACAAAGATCCACTTTAGTGAAGAATTGGGCGCCACTCAATTCATCCAGGAGGTCATCAATGAATGGAATGGGGAACTTGTCTTTGATGGTAAGTTTATTGAGGGAACGGAAGTAAGGACACATTATCCAAGAACCTTCTTTATTCAGGACCATGACCACAAGAGAAGAGCAGGGGCTCGTACTAGGGCGGATAACGCTTGCATTAAGGAGTTCCTGGACCATTTTCTCAATTTCATTTTTTTGGGAAAATGGGTGACGATACAGACGGATATTGGGAGGAAGGCTTCTGGGTACAAGGGGAATGGAATGATCATGAACACCACGGGAAGGAGGGAGGCCTTGGGGAGTGGAAAATACCAATTGATGTCTAGAAAGGACGACTTGGAGGTTTTGCGGGACCAAGGGTGTCTCTGTTGCTTGTATGGCATGGAGTTGGGCGATAACACCAGAATGACATTTTTTGAGTAGCTTTTCCATGCGATGGGAACTAATGATATCAGGTGAACCGACGGTGATGCCTTGGAACTTATATTAGTGGCCCTCTTGATCGAATTGCATGGTTAAGTCTTTAAAATCCATGAGAATGGGACCCAAAGTCCTTAGCCAGTCTGCACCCAACACAATGTCACAACCTCCCATGTCGATAGAAAACATATGGGATTTCAGGTGGTAGTCACCAATTTGGAGACACACATTTTCAAAACGCCCTCCACATTTCATGGAACTGCCATTGACAATCATGATTTGGAAATTATTGACGGCATGGATGTAGCAATGAGTTTCTTGGGCAATGTGATGATGAATAAAATTATGGGTGTTGCCACTGTCAACCAAAATGATGACCTTCTGATGCTTGATGTAACCGATTAGTTTGAGGGTTTGGGGAGCGGAGAAGCCAGTGAGAGCATTGAGGGAAATGACCGGTTCTACTTCGGGAGGGGTTATGTCAGTGGATTCAGGTGACTCAGACACAAGGGGAGTTTCTACATCCTCTTCCGAAATATCCTTAGATATGGCCATAAAAATATTTTGTTCTTTACACTTGTGGTCCGGGAAATATTTGTCATCATAGTTATAACAAAGGCCTTTGAGTTGGCATTCAACCATTTCAGCCCTGGTCAATTTTTGGATCTTGAGTGGATTAGAGGGAGTAGTGGCATTTACTAGTTTAGGGCGAGGGATAAAGGAGGGTTTTTAGTTTTAGAAGATACAACATGTTGTGCTTCTTTAGCTATTTTAGTAGCCTCCACCCAACTATGAGGACGAGCCATGAGGACATGGGCCCGAATCTCATCCTTGAGGCCGCTGATAAAACACTCTCGAAAAAAGGCATCAAACATGCCACTTGTTCTAAAATCCAGGCGCTCAAAGGCAGCTATAAAGTCTTCCATTGTTCCTAATTGTTTCAACTTTGTCAAACGACCCAAATGGTTGGTGTCAGTGTCAAAGTGTTCATAAAGCTCCGCCACAAAGTGTGTCCAAGCAATATACCCTTGACGAGAAGTTTTTCTCCATTGCCACCATTGCCAACATTCTTGATCTAGATGGAGAACACCATACCGGAGTTTGGCCAAGTCATCTGTAATGCCGTATAAAGAGAAATAATGTTCCATTTGGGTTACCCAACTAGTGGGGTCTGAGCCATCAAATTTGGTCACATCCAACCCCGGAAGGCGTAGGTCACGTTGAAAGTGATGGTTATGAAAGTTATGGGAATGAGGGGAATGGTCACCTTCAGTCTGTGGAGGTGAGGAAGAGGAAGGGTTATCTGTAGGGATGTGCAGTTTGGTGCAGAGTGCTGAAAATACTGATTCAAGCTGGGTGGTGAGGTCTTGCTTGATTTCCTCCATTGAAGACTGCATGGTTGTATTGAAGGCGACAACATTGGCACTGAGTTATTTCACTTCTTGTTGGGTCTCGATGAGACTAGATTGCAAGGTGTTGAAGCGAGCTTCCAAGTCTTGGCTACGGGTATGGCGAAATGAGCAGGCGAGGTAAAAAATTTTGCCGAAAAATGATATGGATATATATATATATATATATATATATATATATATATATATATATTTAGTATTACACCTGCAGAGTTATACTCCGGCCTGAAGAATACTTCAGAGAGGAAATTCCCAAATTCTTAACCAGAAAGAAATGTGTATATACTTGGCAACCCGAACACAGTTGGGCATAAATAGATATTGTCTATTTTAATTTGTTTATGTTTCTGTCCCCAAGGGTTAGGTATTCAAGGGTTCTACAGATAAGGGTTTGCCCTGTGCTATAGCTCTCTGATATATGTGCGGGGTCCAACAGTAGTACTCGGCCCAATATCTCAGGGAACTAACTAAGGAGGATAGACCGTACCCTTAGCTATACTATCCGACTACCCATGTACTAGAGAGTATCTTCGCGGGTGCTGTTCTCGGTGACACTATAGCATTCAGGCGACTGATCAGTTTATCTAAAGAGGGCTTCCGGTAATCTAGGGCGATCCGTACACAGGTGCTGTCTGATGCACTACCACTCGAAGGGGTACCAACAAGGGTTACAAGGGTGGCCAACATATGTGTGCTTAAGTACCACTTGTATTTCCTGCGTGTATGAACCCCTCAACCGCAGGTTTATGCGCATAACGACAGATCTCCGTGGCTTAAATATGCCGTAATACGTCTCTACCCTAAAAAAAATTCAACCCACACTTTCTGCGGAGGAAAGTGCTCTGATACCACTTGTAATATGTCAGATATAAAATGTATGCAGAACAGAAATAAAATGCTAGAAATGGCAGAATAACAACAATATAACCAGAACATTCACCACAATAGCACTGAAATGATATGAGGACAATAACAAAAATAACACTTTGAATCTGAAAGCAATGTTCACGGGCCTCTTCGAGGGGGAAACCTCCAGTTGAGCAGAGCTCTATTACAATAATATCCAAGATAGGGTTCTCATACCCTCGACTCTTATTTATACTAAAAAGAAGCATCTAGAGGAAGATCCTTCTAGAAGCGAAAGCTTCTATTAGGTCTTCTTACATACACCTTATTTTATTTTATTGAAAGGCCTTATTAATATTGACCTTTATTACATCCGAATATATTGTTCTACCTATGTGCGGGTTAGGACCCTAACAATAGACCTAGATTATTTTATCACCATTTTCAAGACTTCTTCAATGAATTCAAAACAACCAATAAAATTCAACTGACATCCCATCAGGGCCTAGACTCTGGTCTTTTTGAAAGTTGTGTAATACAAGAAACAATTCTTCTCTGCTTACTTATTCCATTAACATTCGATTATCTTGATGACTAACAAAGCTGGGTAGAAAAGAGGATGTTCTAAGCATCTCTTCAATTGTTTCCCTTCTTTATGCCTAATAAATATATCTAAAATACTCCACTCCTACTTGAGTAATTTCCTTATAGTGAGTTGCTAATTCACCGCAATTTTTCTCTATCTTCCAAACCGAGTTGATGTTTTTTCTAAAGTTTGCATATGTATGAAAAAACTTTGAGTTCTCATCCCCTGCTTGTAACTACAAAACCCTACTCTTTAGTTTCCATGTTTTTTCATTTTCCAATAATATTCCTCTTCTTTGATTCCGAGGAATATAACTCAGCTTTTGTGTCTTCATTTAGAAAACCAAGCCATCACTATTTTATAAGATTTCTAACTTGTCCTCCACCTACTGAAGAAGTCTCTCATCCATTTGATTTTTAAGTTTAGACCACTCAATAGTGGTCTATTTGGCTATTTTAAAGTTTTCCACGAACTATAGTGTAACTAAGTCTCAGGATGAATAATTATATGAGACCCATATATCTTTAATTTCTTTTAAATAATCCTCCTCTTTCACCCACTTCAGATTTAATTTCAAAGGACCTGGAAGCTTCTTTTTTATTGGAGCCAAGTCTAGTAAAACTAGAGAACGGTTTGAATCACCTCCACGGGATACCCATTCTCTGAATCTGGCTTGTTCTTCTAGAAATAGTTATGATGTAAAGAACCTATAAAGCCTCTTGGAAACCCGTTTCTCACCTACTTTGTTGTTTCTCCATGTAGAGTTAAGTTTTGAAAGCTCAATATCCACCAGCCCAACTTCTTCCATTTTCCTCATGAAATACCCTAATAAACAATCTACATATGTAACAGGTCCCCATATCTCCAAGGAATCAAAATTGAAATTAAGGTCACCCCCAATAATAGTTAGGTCTTGACATATCCAATTTGAATTGAATACTTTGTTCCAGAAAACAATCTTGTTTGAATACAACCCATATATATTAAGGAAAATGATGTCTTTCCCCAAATCCCAAGGAAAAAGGGCTATTCCCAAACATGAAGAGAAGGACCAAGAGTTAGTGCAGGCAAGGGACCATTTCCTCCACCCCAAAATGAATCCCCTAGACCTACCCCTAGAGTCTATAAAGAAAAAATCCAAATCCCCAAACCTTCTTTCCATCTCAACCACTAATTTTCCCCTTCAGTCATCGTTTCCTGTAATAATATTACATCTAGATTTTGTGCTTTTATTAACCTTTTTAATGCTAATTTTTTGGATGGATTGACCGCCCCCCTCCAATTTAGGGTTATCACAATCATTGCAAACCCTCCAATTGAGATTTTGAGCATCTAATGACCCCTTTCAAAGACATCTATTTTCTACTCAAGATCTCATTACTATCTTGTTTTTGAGCTAGAGAAAAGTAATATTTTCTTTCTTAGAGGATCCTTGTGAACCCTTGTCATATAACTGTTCCAAACCCCCTTGACCTAAAAACCTTGTGCCCCACCATATAACTCCACCTAAAAACCTGTCCCAAACCCCTTTCATATAAATCCACCTAAAAACCTTTCACCCCCTCTTTTCCTCAGCCATAGATTATATTTGGAACCCGTTGTTTTCCCTCTATTAATAAATTTATTAGAGTCTTCCTTGTCATCATTTAGAGTAATAATATTTATGGAAAAAAAAGGCTTCTTTCTATTTTGAATAAGATCCCCAGGTAGGTGTCCTTAAAAGGATGGGTAAGGGTCTTTTACTCCCAATAAGTTGTTTAGAAAATCCCCTTGACCCCCTAAACCACCGATGTCCAAAGGACCTTTCGAATTGATCAACTATAATGCATTTACAAAAGAATACGAAGATTGAGGAGTTGTAGCAACAACATTCTTACCTTTATCCAAAATGATAGGGTCCCGACTTGTCGCAGGAGATTGGTGGATAACTTATTCTACTGCAAGCAATGACCATATTTTGTCGAAGGAGAAGTTTTCAAATGAACTGCATGATGTAGATCCCCATCTCTTGTCTGCTTCTCTACACATGCCATACTTGTAATAATAGTAGTGTTCGATTTTCCCCTTTCAACATTCGACGTTGGAGACTTCGAGCCCTTCTCAATAGTATTCTCTTCTCCCAAATTATTTGCCCAATGATTCCTCCAATGAGGTAATGAACACTCAACCACCAAATGCCCATAAGAATGACAATGCTAATACTTGACAAAACTATATATCCTCACTTTTCAACACTATACTCTCTACCAACCCTTCCTTCAAATCGATCCCTACTAGAATGCAAGATAGTATAAGCATGTTTGTGTCTTTGTAAGACATATATACCTCGTAGAACATCCCAAAGGTTTTCCCTATCTCTTTGAAGACATATTCAGAGTAGAAAATGAATGACAAACTAGGTAAGCAGACCCAAATTGGCATCATATTTATGGGCTTTGATTTGGTATTGAGTGATAAAGTCCATCTTTTCTAAGTAGAGGGCTTGGCCCCATATTCCAACAAATATTCATTACCTTCTCCATGTCCCAGTTCAAATTGAAAACAAAATCCATCCAGCCTTGAAATAAAATAAATAACTAAGGAGAATAACCTATGATAGGTGCTATGTTACCACAAACCCAATCTCTTAGGACCTTATCCCGTGAATATGCCCCACTAAATCCTTCCACATTATATTTATCATTTTATTTAGTTTGAAATCTGACCAAAGAACTAGATTCATAGGTTCTTTTCATTTCTTTACACACTTTTTCCTCTTCCAAATTTATCCTGCATTCCCACTACCTCCAACATTTGGAGGAGAACCACAAAATTCCACATGAGAACCCATGAGTGGAAGGATGAATTTTTAATCAACCCTTGGAGAATATAATTTTACCTCACTTAAAGCCTCTAATTATAAATAAGCACTAAAAAAACTTTCACCACCAGATTATAACTTCTCCCCTCCATTCATTACTCAATAGATTGCCACACAAGTTATCATGAAACAATGAAACCCGACCTTCATGATGCTTAAGGATCATATCCCTCTCACTTTACACTGTGGGGATTTTGAAATGATGAAGTGTTGATAAAAGTTATTAAGTCCCGACATCATGAGACCTTATCTACTCCACTGAATTGGAGTAAATGGCCTTGATCGACGTCAAACTTTGATCCCTCCTCTTGGCAAGTGGAAGCACCAACTCACTGTACTACTGTCCTTGAAATATCCTTAAGCCCCTGTGAATCCTCCAGATTCTTCCTCTGTCCAATAGAACCATAAATGGGTATGATAGAATATACTTTGACACTCATGCAAATGGAATTAGCCACTTTCTCTAGGGTTTCCAAAGTTTAATTCTCCAAAGGAGGGGACCCCAAGGGCACAAGCCTAGATACAATACCCCCAAAACAATAAGAGACTTTCAGAGGCCAGGGAAAGACCAAATTTGAAGAACCTCATATGGATTTTAAGAAAAATCCATAAGTTCTTCCTCCCATCAGTTCCCCGAAGCTTAGACTCCTTCATAATCACAATTAAAGAACCAATGGATGGTCAATTATAATGCTTATGAAAATGTCTTTCCTAATTCTTAAGGTACTGCGACTTAACACCGTTTTTTTAATTGTGTTTGGGAATGACTTTTCTTTTCTTTGATTTAATTGGCAAATTTTTATGACTCACGATGATTGAGCATACCCACTATTTTGGTGGTGATTGACTCTATTTGATTGAATGAAGTGGTGATTGGCTTGAACGACCACAAGTGCAACAACTTGATTTGGATGGAAGAGTGACACAAACCCCACTTGAATTTCTAAGTTGTTTAACTTCTTTTCTATCTCTTACTTCTTAAGTATAATCTCTGTGTGTGGTTAAGGTTGCGACGGATCTCCATATTTCCTAAGAAACTTCACTACATTCCAACAACACCTCTCTAATTGCCCACAAATTGTTAGCTCTTACACTGTATTTCGTTTGATTAGTGATTACAAATTCATCTAAAATGTAGGGATTTTTGGTCTGTAACTTAATATCTGGTAGATTTTATTAGCTGATAAGGTGTGATTTAGATTGATGCTATCCGAGTGACAACATAGTTTGAAGCTCTCAACCATAGTATAATAGTGAAGACTCTAATAAGGGTTGACAATGTATGCTAGGAATATATATATTTATTTTAAATAGTGTTTTGTCTCACTTGTAGCTACCATACAATTAATGGATTCAACAAAGCTTACTGATTCCCCTCATAGAGATTACATGTTTCTTCTGATTATTGATTCCCCTCACATAGATTACATGGTGCTTCTGGTTACTAATTCCCCTCACAGAGTTTACAAATATTACACTCATAGAGATTGTTGATTCCATCCTTTATTTCTTTTCCGTTTTTTCTTTCTATGCTTATAAATATTGGTAGCAGTGTGATCTTCACGATTTTTTTTGAATTATAAATGGGAAAAATCCAATCTATGGCGAAAAACTTGGAGTTAGAGAAACTCTCAAAATTAAATGAGTGTGGACAAAAGTCAAATAATAATGTGACTATGATACCAAATGAAATGAACAAAGTTCGTTTACTGAATATAAGGAAAATAGGTTAAAATCCATATATGACAATTAGTAAATACATTTAATAATGAATAAGATAGATGATATAATTGAATGAATGATGAAACAATGGCGTGTCACTGTTGAAATAATGTAACTGCGAAGAGCATTCTTATTATTATTGGATTAAATCCCCCTTGCGGATTTATCATGTCATTATTATTATTATTATTATTAGATTAATCCCCATTGTGGATTAATCATGTCGGTAATTGTATAAGGACCAAATCCCCTTTTGTAGATTGGTCATCAGACAATTATAAAGGGTAGAATAAGAAGTCGGCCCCAACAGTTATTATGCAAGATCCATAATTAATTAAAGGTGGGTTTACCCACCCAGAGTGAGAGGCCGACCCTGCCAGTTGTGACCTTTCACACATGCCAATCTTGTATAAATAAGAGGCTAGCACCTCACTTATAACACACAACTCACTTGCTCATTCTCTTATGAGGCAAGCTGCAATTACCAGATGGAGAGAGAAGAAGAAGAGTGGCGCATCTCTTGGAGAGGACTATCTGTATTGGTTTGAGTTATCTCTTGAACATTGTTTAAGCTATTTATGATAAGGAAGTTTTGCTGGGTTTTCTTCCCCTAGAGGGTTTCCCAGGATAAATGCCGTGTCTCTTGTGAATGTGTATTTCTCAGTGATCTTGTTCTTATTATGCTCTTATCTATTGAAATGCAAAGAAATATAATAATGGCATAAACATTAACATGGTTTCAGAGCCAACCTGAAGGAAGCACAATTTGCAAGAGGAAAAACGTCACTGTTACCGTACCCAAAAATTAGGGTTTTGCAAAAGTGAATATTTTCAGCTCCCTAACCACCTAGAAAGCTGCGCCCTCCCCCAAGGATCATTTTGGCACTTAGAGCGCACCTTTTCAGTGGCTAGATCTCCCAGAAAGTGAAACCCTAGTTTCACAAAGTACCAGAAAACTAGAAAACCAGAGTACCAGAAGTACCAAAAGTACTAGAGTACCAAAAGTACTAGAAAACCAGAAGCACCAGTCCAGAAATCCACAGATCAAGTTTGAGGGGGTAAAAGTTGGATTTTCGAAATTTCGACTGCACCAGCTAACTCGCCTCAGCTCAACACATCTATCCCTTGGATCAGATTTTCAAAACTCGAAGTTTGAAAAATTAGGGTTTCCTCATAAAACCCTAAGCTGCAGTTACAGTTGCAGTCTCAGAACCAATTGCAGCACCAGTTGTAGTTGTAGCCGTAGAACCAGTTGCAATCACCCTTGAACTTTTTCGTAATGATTACCGCTGCTACCATATGGAGCCACTACCTGCAAATGCTATCCAAGGTATGTACTTACATATGTTTATTGGTTAAACCCTAAAGAGTATTTGCAGGAGAAGGGATCTCTTGTCATAGATCCAGAAGGATCTCAAGATCCAACACATTCAGAGGAATGGTGCAACCCAGGTGTGATTATTCTGATATACATTTATTTGTCATAACATTATCTTGATTAGTGTTACATGTTGAAGCTATGATCAAATTATTAGAAGGATTAAAAGTTGATCATAGAGATTATTCTCTAACCTAACCTTCTGTCAAGGTAACATATTGTCTTAGTACAACAGACAGGTTGAAGAAAGCACTCGTCATTTAAGTGAAGGAGACCTGGAAGAAAAGCAAGCACTCACTCTTGAGGAAAAGGATCCAAGTTTGATTAATCATGATTCAAAGGTACACATGACAAGATCATGACTTTAGTTGAGATAGAAATCATCGTAAAGTATTATACTTGATATCATGTGAGAATATAGATGTAAATACTTTGCCTGATATGACTAACACCTCCTCTAGGAGAGACCTTGTGTGTTAGTTTCAGATTGCCATGGAAGAATGCTTGGTCACAACACTATGAGAGTGTTGACCTCATTTTGTATTGTATTCCTTATATTTAATCTTTGCTTCAGATAAATTATAAGTGATAGCTCTAAAGAAGCTATTGTGATGATTGTTCATGCTATTGCTTTATATTATCAAAAGGATATTATTCTTGCTTGTTGTTTTGTTGACCTTTCTCCAGGTCACATGAGGAAGCTATAGCAAAGGTTGCAGAAGGAAATGTGCTAAAGGAGAGATCATAAATGAAGCAATCATTAGTGGAAAAGAAGAAGGTGGGTCACTCAGAAGCTGCCATGACCCACGCTATTGAAGAATCCATGTGAACTCTAGAATATTAGCTCACATCAACTACAAGGCACTACCATACATATGCAAAGCTGTCACAGGTTTACCAGAACTCAAAGGTGATCATGAAGGCGTATGCGATGGATGTGCACAAGGGAAGAACGTCAAGAACTCATTTTCGAAGAGGGACATCAAGGCAGAAGGAGTCCTAGAACTCATTCATTCAGATGTATGTGGCCCAATTCCATCATCCACCAATAATGGGTATGTATACTATGTATCATTCATTAATGATTATTCTCGTAAAAGACCTGGATATATTTGAAGTATTCAACAAGATCAAGGAATTCAAAGCCTTGATAAGAGAACCCTTATGTAAGGAATATTAAGATACTCTGGTCAGATAATGGAGGAGAATATACCTCAGAAGAGCTCATGAACTTCTGCAAAGATGTTGGGATCAAGATCCCCAACAAAATGGTGTAGCTGAACGAAAGAACAAAACCATGCTGGAAGCTGTGAAGATTAAGATCTTCCTATGTGATTATGGGCAGAAGCAACAATGACAACTATTTATGTGCAGAACCGATTGCCCCATAGTGCACTTGGGCTCAAGACACTAGAATAGATGTTCACCGGAAAGAAGCCAGAGGTAAGCCATCTCAAAATATTTTGCTGTACAGTGTTTATTCATATACCGAAAGAGAAAAGAAACAAGCTGGAACCCTCCGGAAAGAAGGGAATATTTGTGGGATACTGTGAGGTATCCAAGGCCTTCAAAATCTACATACCTAGTCACCACCATATTGAGATCAGTAGGGACATGACCTTTGATGAAGAAGCAACACTTAAGAAATCGAGAAGATGCCATCTTGAAGAAGTATATGAAGAGGAACCTGTAAATCCCAGGATTGCAGAATCAATGAGGGAGGTTCTCAGAGCTGCATAACTAGTGAGGGAAGTCGTAACTTCCCCTGATGAGGAACTTCTAGAAGACCATGATATAACAGAAGTCCAAGAACCTCCTCAAATGACCTTCTCCCATAAAAGAAAGCCTGCTTGGGAAAGAGAGCTTATTCAAGATGGAGAGAAGTATGGTGTCCCAGAAGGAACCACAAGATAGGTGAAAAGACCAAAGCCATTCTCCAGTTACACGGCTTTGCTGTGCAATCTACTTGATGAAGAACCTACATGCTTTGAAGAGGCCATCCAAAATAAGGAATGGGCAGATGCCATGACAGAGGAATACCAATCCATAATAAAGAATGATGTATGGGAAATAGTTTCCAGACCAAAAAGTAAGGATGTGGTATCATCAAAATGGCTCTTCAAAATAAAACATGCTGCTGATGGAAGTATTGAGAAATATAAAGAAAGATTTGTTGCTCGTGGATTTTCCTAGAAGGAAGGCATTGACTATGAAGAGACCTTCGCTCCTGTGGCCAGATACACTTCGATCATAACCATTATAGCTCTTGCAACTAAGATGAAGTGGAAGCTGCACCAGATGGACGTGAAGACAACTTTCCTAAATGATGTCATCAAATAGGAAGTGTATATAGAGCAACCTCAAGGATTTGAGGTAGAAGACAGAAAGTCTCATGTATGCCGATTGAAGAAAGCCTTATATGGATTGAAGCAAGCTCCCAGAGCTTGGTATGGCCGTATAGACAGTTTCTTGATGAGCTTAGGATTTACCAAGAGTAAAGTAGACTCAAATCTCTACTTCAAAATTATGGATAATGAACCAGTAATATTACTACTGTACGCGGATGACTTATTCTTAACTGGAGAAGAAAAGCTCATAGCTGAATGTAAACAGAGACTTGACGCAGAATTTGAAATGAAAGACCTTGGCCTAATGCATTACTTCTTAGGTCTTGAGGTATGGCAGAGTCCAGAAAGAATCTTCCTTAACCAGGGGAAGTACACAGTCGAAATCTTTAAGAGATTCGACATGCTAGAATGCAAGTCCATGAATACTCCCATGGAAGCAAAGCTGAAGATACTGGTAGATACTTCGTCAGATTTGATAGATGCCACACTGTATAGAGAGATTATTGGATCGCTGATGTACCTGACGAACACCAGACCAGACATCTGTTTTGCAGTGCACACCTTGAGTCAGTTTCTGGTAGAGCCCAAACGTGTTCACCTAGTGGTTGCAAAACATGTGATGAGGTACCTTAAAGGTACAGTGGATTATGGTCTCAGCTATGATGGAGATCATGACTTCACATTGAGTGGATATACTGATGCAGATTGGGCAGGAAGCGT